>OW240914.1:38928646-38944102 GCA_933207985.1 Pelobates cultripes
GGGGAGAGACACAGGGAAAGGGGAGAGGGAGAGAGATGGGGAGGAGGGGAGAGACACAGGGAAGGGGGGGAGAGAGATGGGGAGGAGGGAGAGACACAGGGAAAAGGGGGAGGAAGAGACACAGGGAAAGGGGGTGAAAGAGGCAGAGGGGGAAGAGAGAGACAAAGAGGGAGAAATGAGAGAGACACACAAGGGGAGGGGAAGAAAGAGGCAGAGGGGGAAGAGAGAGACTGGGAAGGAGAGAGGAGACATTGACACAGAGGAGCAGTGAGGGGGAGAAAGAAACATACAGAGTGACTGGGGGAGACAAAAAGGCACACAGAGGGGCTGGAGATAAAGAGACACATATAGGGGCAGTATATATCACAAAGCCCCCAAGGCTTTCCCCTGCCGGCCGATCTCCCTCCCCGTTCCACAGGCACCGTGCAGCCAGTCGGCAGGGGAGGAAGAGAGGACCTGGGGCAACGCTCCGGCTCTCACAAGGGTGAACTCTAGCCCTGGAGCTACGGGCTAGAGTTCACTCTCACCACTTCCTGGTGGTCCCAGTAGTAGGAGTGAACTCTAGCCCCATACACACACACTGCCCCACACACACACACCATACACATTCACACACTGCCCCCACACACACACACACACCATACACATTTACACACTGCCCACCCACACACTGAACCTTTCATACACATTGCACCACTGCTCCTATACCCTACTACAGCCCCATATCTCAGCAGACTCCAGGTAAGTTGTCAAACTGTTCTTAAACGGTTTGACGACTTACTCTGGGAGGGGGTGCCGACGCTCCTGGCACCATAACCACTACACAGAGGAGTAGTGGTTATTGTGCATGGAATATTTCTTTAAATAATCTACAAGTGCCCCTCTTAGGCTCAGGCTCTGGATCCTCCACTAGTATATGACATGTATATTAATGTGTGTATTAGTTATATATATATATAAACAAAGTGAAAATACCGGCACTCAAGGTTTAACAGAAGATAACTTCTCCATTTATTGCGGAAAAAAAATTCGACGTTTCAGCTCCACTGGGGAGCTTTCATCAGGTGTCCTGATGAAAGCTCCCCAGTGGAGCTGAAACGTCAAATTTTTTTTCCGCAATAAATGGAGAAGTTATCTTCTGGAAAACCTTGAGTGCCGGTATTTTCACTTTGTTTATGATTAAGCCACCAGAGCACCAGGTACTATTTTTATTTCTCTAGTTGGAGTGCAGGGGTATTTTGTATTTTTATATATATATATTATATATACACATATTAATGTACATTTATAAATGCATAATACACAGAGAAATGTCATTAATATGTACCATATGTAATGAGCAGATATTGGCCCAGTCTTGTTGCTAGGTGCATACTCCAGCACAATAACATATTTAAAGTGAAGAGCACACCCACAGGACTTCAAAATAAACATTTTTTCAGTTGTGCCCTACATACATTCACCATTTCAGTCCCATTAACAAGCTTTCTTTAATATGTCAAGGTAGTTGGACTGAAACATTGATTACATGCAAAGGCACGTCTGCTTAAAATAAATCTGCACTTTTGTTTATTTTGAAGCCTATGCGCTTTTTACGTTGAAGTACTTTTTAATTTTAAGTTATCTGTTCTAACTCTGTATCTGTACACTATGCTGGCGCGACGCATTATGGGGCTGGTAAATATTTTTTTTCCAGGGCTGCTTTTAATTCCCAGTCCGGCCCTGCCACTACTGAAGTAAGGCTTACTGGCCTATAGTTGCCTACTCCTCCCTACTACCTTTCTTGCGAATGGGCACAACATTCACTAACTTTCCATCGTCTGGAACTACTCCTGTTAACAATGATTGGTTAAATAAATCTGTTATACACAGACACGAATTGAAATTCAAAATGCCACAGGTGTGGGAAATTAACCTTTAATTGCCATTTTAGCCTGTGTGTGTCAACTTGTGTGTCTATACCAAGGTCAAATATTCAATGGTATGTACAATTTGGGTGATTTCTGTTATCATTATGATTTAAAAAGGAACCAAACAACTATGTGACAATAAATTGCTTCATATGATAACCATCCTTCAATAAAATATATATTTTTTGCATCATCAGTCATATTTTCAAAATCAATGCCACAATTTCACAATTCCTGCCAGGGTATGCAAACTATTGATCAACCTCTCAGTGTAACTCCTCCTATTACTCCATATAACCTCCTCCTTTTCAGTGGTGCCTCTAGGATTAATTTTTAGGGGGGGCACATGGTGGGCCAGGGACAAAAGTAGGGGGGCACATCTAACCCAGCCCCTGCTGCAGTTTGACCCCGCCCCTGCCATATGTTAAGCCCAGCCCCCGACACAATGTGTTGTTGTTTTTTTAAATAATCTTTGTTGGAGGATTCATTATTTTCCACCAGGGATTATTTAAAAAACAAACACATTTCCCTTGATACAGTGCCATAGTTGCCAACATTTGAAAAAAATTTCCAAGGACATTTTGCAGCACAGCTATCAATTACTGTCTGTGTATAACATCCCTGGACAGTCAGTGCTCTCTGTATAATACAGGGTTGTGTGTATAATAAATTGGGACACTCAGTGCTCCCTGTATAACACATGGCTGTGTGTTTAATATCCCGGGACAGTCAGTGCTCCCTTTATAGTGCTTCTCTCTGTATTATACAGGTCTGTTCGTGTATTATATCCCAAGACAGAGAGCAGCAGTATACAGGGAACACAGACTGTCCCAGGATATTATGCAGACACAGACCTGTATTATACAAAGAGCAGCACTATACAGAAAGCACTGACTATCCCGGTATATTATACACACACAGGTCTGTATTATACAGAGAACAGCACTATAGTATTATACAGATAGCTGAGCATATACCCCATGTCCCAATCTCTAGACTACTAGTACCTGTCAACAGCAGCTCCCAGATGCGTGTAACAGGGCTATAAAGTGTGCGGCAGCTCACACAGATGATTCAGGGGTAAAGCGCACTCGCTGGCAGAGCCAAATAGGGAATCCAAAGCAGCCCTGGAAAAAAATGTATGCCATTTCTACAAGTCAATATATATATATATATATATATATATATATATATATATATATATATATATAGTACGGTAAGCACACAAGCTCACTGACATGCACAAATAGGCCCACTGACAGACAAATCTCTCTGACTCACACACAAGCTTACTACAGACAAACTCACTTGTATAAACACAAGGCTCACTACAAAGACGTTCAGGAACACACACAAGCTCACTAAAGACAAGCTGACTGACACACACATGCTCACTAAATAGAAGCTTACTGACATACATAAGCAGTACCATCTTAACAGCGTTAAGGGCCCCCAGGGCAAAGCAGTGCACTGGGGCCCTTCCTACACAACTACTCACAGGAATAAAAATGTAATTATTGATTGACTGCTGAGTAAATACACACAGTACACTGAATACGAACACCGAGAGACTGCTGAGTACACACACACAGACTGCTGAGTCCATGCACACATAAAGACTGCTGAGTCCAGACACACACAGACTGCTGAGTCCATACACACACACATACTGCTGCGTTCATACACACACAGACACACACACACACAGACTGCTGAGTCCATACACACACACACACACACACACACACACTGTGAGTCCATACACACACACGCACATACACACAGACTGCTGAGTCCATACACACACATAGACTGCTTAGTCCATACACACACACACACATAGACTGCTGAGTCCACACACACATACACAGACTGCTGAGTCAAAACACACACACACTGCTGAGTCCACACACACACACAGACTGCTGAGTCCATACACACACACATAGACTGCTGAGTCAAAACACACACACACTGCTGAGTCAAAACACACACACACTGCTGAGTCCACACACACACACACAGAATGCTGAGTCCATACACAGAGACTGCTGAGTCCATACACACGCAGACACACAGACTACTGAGTCCACACAAACAGCAGTCTGTCTGAGTCCATACACACACTCACATACTGCTGAGCCCACACACAAACACAGACTGCTGAGTCCATGCACACACACACACACACACACACACTCACAGACTGCTGAGTCCACACACACACACACACACACAGACTGCTGAGTCCATACACACACACAGACACACAGACTGCTGAGTCCACACAAACACACACACAGACACAGACACAGACTGCTGATCCATACACACACAGACTGGGCTGAGTCCACACACACACCTCACAGACTGCTGAGTCCATACACACACACACACACACAGACTGCCAAATCCACACACACACACACACACACACACACAGACTGCTGAGTCCATACACACACACAGGCTGCTGAGTCCATACACACACACACACACACACACACACACACACACACACCACTGGGGTTGAGTCCATACACACACACAGGCTGCTGAGTCCATACATACACACACACACACACACACACACACAGACCCCTGAGTCCATACACACACACACATACACACACACACACAGACTGCTGAGTCCACACACACACACACACACACACACACAGACTGCTGAGTCCATACACACACACAGACTGCTGAGTACACACACACAGACTGCTGAGTCCATGCACACACACACACACACTGCTGAGTCCATACACACACACACAGACTGCTGTGTCCACACACACACACAGGCTGCTGAGTCCATACACACACACACACACCGACTGCTGAGTCCATACACACACACAGGCTGCTGAGTCCATACACACACAGGCTGCTGAGTCCATACATACACACACACACTGCTGAGTCCACACACACACACACACACACACACAGAGGCTGATGAGTCCATACACACACACAGACTGCTGAGTCCACACACACACACAGATTGCTGAGTCCACACACATACAGACACACACACATACACAGACTGCTGAGTCCATACACACACACAGGCTGCTGAGTCCACACACACACACACACACACACACACACTGCTGAGTCCATGCACACACACACACACACACAGACCGCTGAGTCCATACACACACACACACACACACAGGCTGCTGAGTCCACACACACACAGACTGCTTAGTCCACACACACACACTCACAGACTGCTGAGTCCACACAGACAGGCTGCTGAGTCCACACACACAGACTGCTGAGTACATACAGACACAGACTGCTGAGTCCATACACACACACACAGACTGCTGAGTCTATACACACACACAGACTGCTGAGTCCATACACACACAGCAGTCTCTGTGTGTGTGTATGGACTCAGCAGTCTGTCTGTGTGTGTATGGACTCAGCAGTCTGTCTGTGTGTGTATGGACTCAGCAGTCTGTCTGTGTGTGTGTGTCTGGACTCAGCAGTCTGTCTGAGTCCATGCACACACACAGACTGCTGAGTCCACACACACACACAATGTGCTTAGTCCATACACAGGCTGCTGAGTCCACACACACACACACACACACATAGACAGACTGCTGAGTCCATGCACACACACACACACGCAGACCGCTGAGTCCACACACACACACAGGCTGCTGAGTCCACACACACAGGCTGCTTAGTCCACACACACACTCACAGACTGCTGAGTCCACACAGACAGGCTGCTGAGTCCACACACACACACAAAGACTGCTGAGTACATACACACACACACACACACACACACACACACACAGACTGCTGAGTCCATACACACACACAGACTGCTGAGTCTATACACACACACACAGACTGCTGAGTCCATACACACACACACAGACTGCTGAGTCCATACACACACAGCAGTCTGTGTGTGTGTGTCTGGACTCAGCAGTCTGTGTGTGTGTGTATGGACTCAGCAGTCTGTGTGTGTGTCTGGACTCAGCAGTCTGTCTGTGTGTGTCTGGACTCAGCAGTCTGTCTGTGTGTGTGTGTCTGGACTCAGCAGTCTGTCTGAGTCCATGCACACACACAGACTGCTGAGTCCATACACACACACACACACACACACACACACACACACAGACTGCTGAGTCCATACACACACACACACACACACTCACAGACTGCTGAGTCCATATACACACACACACACAGACTGCTGAGTGTACACACACACACACACACAGACTGCTGAGTCCATACACACACACACACAGAGAGACACAGACTGCTTAGTCTATACACACACACACACACATACATACAAGCTTCCTCACTAGCAGGCAGAGAGACACACACCAAGCCTACCTGTCACTGGAGGCTGTTGCTGGGCTGGGGGTGGAGGAGGGGATGGTCCGCCCCGAGTGCCACTGGGTGGGGGGATGCCATGACCCTGGTCTGGGGGCTGGAGGGGGCTGTGTGAGCTGTGGCCTCACAGTGCCCCATGGTAGTACAGCTCACACAAGCAAACAGCTGCTAAACTGGCCGCACGGAGGAAAATCGGGGCGGAGCTAAGCAAAATCAGGGGCAGGGAAAAACAGCAACGGGGCGGGGCTTAATATGGCCCTTACCCGCTGCTGTTAGGAGGTGCTTCTCCACAGGCTTCAGGGAATCCAGTCCTCCTCCAGCCCATTGTCTGTAAGAGTGTGTGTCTGTATGTGTGACTGTGTGTGTAAGAGAGACTGTCTGTGTGTAACTGTGTGTGTGTGTGACTGTCTGCAACTTTGTGTGTGTGTGTTTGTGTGTGTAAGAGAGACTGTCTGTGTGTAACTGTGTGTGTGTCTGTGTGTAACTGTCTGCCTGTAACTTTGTGTGTGTGTGTGTGTCTGTCTGCAAGTGTGTGTGTAACTGTCTGCCTGTAACTTTGTGTGTGCTTGTGTGTGTGACTGTCTGCCTGTGTGTGTGTGTGTGTGAGAGACTGTCTGCCTGTAACTGTGTGTGTGTCTGTCTGTAAGTGTGTGTGTGTGTGTGTAACTCTCTGCCTGTGACTGTGAGTGACTATATATGTGACTGTGTCTGTAACTGCATGATTGTCTGGCTATGACTGTGTGCGACTACCTGTAACTGACTGTGTGTGTAATTGTCTGCCTGTGACTGTTTGATGTTGCCTGTAACCGTGTGTGAATATCTGTCTGTGATTGTGTGCATGTGACTCTCTGCTGCTGTCGTGTGTGTGTGTGTCAATGTATATTTGACTGTTTGCCTTTAACTGTGTGCATGACTGTCTGTGACTGTATGTGTGACTGTCTGCATGTGACTGTGTTAGCCGGCTGCCCTAATCTTATCTAGGACCATCCCCACAGGGCATTGGTATTCCTCCCAAGTGTTGCTAAAGATTGCAATGTCATCCAGGTACACGCACGTACAGTTCTGGAGGCCATCGAGGACTCTGTCCACCATATGCTGGAAAGTGGCTGGGGCATTCTTTATCCCAAACAGTTAAACTCGAAATTGGTATAAGCTGAATGGGGTGATGAAGGTCGACTTGGGAACAGCCAACTTGGCCAGGGGAATCTACCCTTTCATAGGTCAATAGTGGAGAAACGCCAAATAAGTGTTAAGTGAGATAAAAAAAAAAAAGAGCACTTAACTCTAATGCAGAGTAGCTTCCCAAAAGGCTTTCCCCAATAGCACCCCTTAATAGACAGGTTAATATACACACACTGCATTCACTACACTGACACACACTCTGCATTCACTACACTAACACACTGCATTCATTACACTAACACACACACTGCAAATTTTCTGGTGGTGGCCCTGGGTGCGGGAGTGCAGGAAAATGAGCCTTGCATTCATTATAGATTGCAGCGGTGCAATCTAAGAACACGTAGGACCACTATGATAGAGATTGTAATAGTCAATGCAAAAAAAGAACACTATAAACCAACACTTTCACTATGTTTGGTGTAAAATATAAGCAGGATATGTGAATTGCACTATCACAAGTTTCTGTAGTGTAGTGGTTATCACGTTCGCCTCACACGCGAAAGGTCCCCGGTTCGAAACCGGGCAGAAACATTTTTAATTTTAAATTACCTCTCGTCGCTTAATGATTAATTACATTATTAATGCATGCTTGCTTTACAATTTGTGCTTCCATAGGTATAAATAACTAGAATTATCAACAGAAATAACTGTATTACTATGCAATTCCCCCTCACCCAACAAGAACAGATCATAATATTACTCAATTAGACAATTTAAAAAAATAAAATAAATAGTTAACAGATGAACAAGGCAAGGGAATAAAAAAAAAAAAAAAAAAAAGCTGCGGATCCACAGCCGCAGCAAGCAAGTATCAGAGGAGTAACTAAACTCAGCTTCACCCATATCACCAACCGGGCAGTTTTCAGCTGTCTCTGGCTTCGATCGTCGAGTCAAGGTTCCAAATCCCTGCACGTGTAGAAAGATTTAGAACGTAACACGTGTAACAGGCAGAAGAAATAACAGGGAGGCTAAGTTCAGCGTTCCATGTGGAATCTGTGCATTCACCTGGTCACAATCACCCACACCTGCGATCACAGCGTGACGCTCCGTCTGATGTGCATTTTAATACTAAAATAAATTCTGCCGTAATGGGAGGGAGAAAAAAAAAAAAAAGTAACTTCCCTGACCGGGAATCGAACCCGGGCCGCGGCGGTGAGAGCGCCGAATCCTAACCACTAGACCACCAGGGAAACTGAAACAATTAGGAGACAACTCCTATTCTCATAGTCAGTGATGTCATTGGTGCTCACAACAATGACAGAAAACAAAAATGTATCATTAGAGAAAACACGATGTCACTATAAAGGACAGTATTGTGGCCAGAAGAAAGGAACACAATATCTCCCAACATGCTTTCTGTTTCTGTAAAATCTATGTCCTTTGCATGCTCTCCTCGCCTTGAATTAATTTGTTATTAGCAGATATAATAACCTGCCTCTCCTGGAATATATGCAAATACAAAATACTTTGCACCCCAGCCCCAGCATGAATTACCATTTTTTCCTCAACGCAAATATACTACATCTCCCAGCATGCTTTTATGATCTATAATCAATACATTTAGTCTCCCTCCTGTCAATTCGGCTATCAGTGCGTGCCCGCTGAACAGTTCAAGGAATCTCTGCAGCGGGCAGAGCGCTTGTGATAGCAGTTTGTCAAAACGGAAGTATATCTGCCTCTGAACATCACTAAGGGTGGACATTTTGGCGCGCATTTTGAACTGGGGAGCGGTTAAATATCTCGGCCAATCAAAATGCGCACAGAGTAGCCAATCAGAGTGCACCTAAGACTATAACTAGGCGGATGCGGCGCTTTGTGTTCACTCGATTCTTCGTTTCTGTGAGTGACACAGGATGGCCAGAACCAAGCAGACAGCACGTAAATCCACCGGAGGCAAAGCTCCCCGCAAGCAGCTAGCAACCAAAGCTGCCAGGAAGAGCGCCCCAGCTACCGGCGGAGTGAAGAAGCCTCACCGTTACCGGCCAGGGACTGTAGCTCTCAGAGAGATCCGCCGTTATCAGAAGTCCACCGAGCTGCTGATCCGCAAGCTGCCCTTCCAGCGCCTTGTCCGTGAGATCGCTCAGGATTTCAAGACAGATCTGCGCTTCCAGAGCTCTGCTGTCATGGCTCTGCAAGAGGCTAGCGAGGCTTACCTGGTGGGTCTCTTTGAGGATACCAACTTGTGTGCCATCCACGCAAAGAGGGTCACCATCATGCCCAAAGATATCCAGCTGGCTCGTAGGATCCGAGGAGAGAGAGCTTAAGCTTTTAACCTGCTCACATAAACCCCACAAAGGCTCTTTTAAGAGCCACCCACAAGAACTTCAAAAGAGCCCAATTGCTTACTCTTTTAGCCACTGAAGACCTAAGTTATTGATCCTTGTGAACAAAAAAAGGAAAAGTGTGTGTATATATTGATTATTTCCAGAGCACCTTTACACAATTAACATTCGTACTTAAATGCTTCAAAATGATTACCGAAAAGCAAAATTATTTGTAATTGAAGATAACTAGAAAACTAACCTACTGAAACTCCCTTTACAGAAAAACCCTCTGCGGTCTTTTCCCCACTTAGATATTGTAGAGGTTTGATGTCTTCTACACAGAATTGGATTTCCCAGGCTTCAGCTTTTAGTGGTAGGAAGAAGCATGAGGGCGGATGGTGCTTTGTTTGTGATTGGGGGGTGAATACAATTGAATGAACTAGGATTATTGAGCTCAGTTTGGACATAGTGGGTGGCTCTTAAAAGAGCCTTTGGGTATGAAGAATGAGGATTTGCTGACTTTACTTGCTCTTCGATGACTTGTGGCTCTCGATCTTCTTGGGAAGAAGCACAGCCTGGATGTTGGGCAGGACACCTCCCTGGGCGATAGTCACTCCTCCCAGCAGCTTGTTAAGCTCTTCGTCGTTACGGACAGCGAGCTGGAGATGGCGGGGAATGATGCGGGTCTTCTTGTTGTCTCTGGCGGCATTCCCTGCCAGCTCCAGGATCTCAGCGGTCAGGTACTCGAGCACTGCAGCCAGATAGACGGGGGCACCGGCTCCCACACGCTCTGCATAATTCCCCTTCCTCAGCAGACGATGGACTCTGCCGACTGGGAACTGAAGGCCGGCTCGGGATGAGCGCGTCTTCGCCTTTGCCCGGGTTTTTCCTCCTTGCTTTCCGCGGCCAGACATGTTAACTCTAGATTGTTTGAATGGAAGATATGAAGCCCTCCCCCTAACACAGGCTATATATAACCACAGTCTGCTCTGTGATTGGATGGATTTACAAGCAGCCAATTAGAGACGAGTTGTACAGGGAACCAATCATTAGCTGAAACTAACATTGCACATGCGTTTCCTACGTCATCACTGTTTACTGACCAATCACATCATAGAAAGCGAAAAGTCTTCATTTACATGGTCCGCCTATAAATAGAGCCTCCGGAGGAGCCGCCTAGCATTGCTTATTGAACAGTCAGCGTTGATCATGCCTGAACCTGCCAAGTCTGTACCAGCCGCCAAGAAAGGCTCCAAGAAAGCCGTGACTAAACCGCAGAAAAAGGATGGGAAGAAACGCAGAAAGACCAGGAAGGAGAGTTATGCCATCTACGTGTATAAGGTGCTGAAGCAGGTCCACCCCGACACCGGCATCTCCTCCAAGGCTATGGGCATCATGAACTCCTTTGTCAATGACATCTTTGAGCGCATCGCAGGAGAAGCCTCTCGCCTGGCTCATTACAACAAGCGCTCCACCATCACCTCCCGGGAGATCCAGACCGCCGTGCGCCTGCTGCTACCCGGAGAGCTGGCAAAGCACGCCGTGTCTGAGGGCACCAAGGCTGTCACCAAGTACACCAGCGCCAAGTAATCGCCTTCTTCCCCCCGCTCTGATAACACAAAGGCTCTTTTAAGAGCCACCCACATGGTCTTTCTCAGAGCTTTAATCCTCATCTAAGCCATCCAGTATTATTGGGTGTGCATGCTGTCTCAATTCTCTATCTAGTAAGTCACACACTAGAAAATCATATCTCTTACTCTATTCATGTACGGCTTAGTCTGTCTCCAATTGCTTCAACTGAAATCAATCATTAAAACCTTTTTTGGGGGCCCTAAATTGCCACATTATGAGCTGTCCGCAGCTCTGAAAACACGTGCAATTCATTATTGGTCTCCCAACAGAATATCGAGAATAATGAATGGCTCTTCTCGGCTTCACTGGGGGGATTACAGAGATTGCCAGAAGGTGGCGGCAATGGATCGCACCGAGTACGTGCACACGGAACGGATGGGGTTAAAGGCTTCTTTACAGCGAATTGCGGAGTATTACAAACGGGTAACACGAACCCTCAGTGAAGGCAGAAAAGAGGATGTACAGTGACCGGCGGGTGCTCTCTCCAGTGTAACTAAGTAAGAGGAAGGCAGCATTAAAGCTGCTCTCACACACACAGCATGTAAAGCGGGCAGTGCAGGGACAGACAAAGCTCTATTAAGATCGAGTGGGTGGCCCTTAAAAGGGCCTTTTATAGAGAATCACGGAAACCGGGTGCAGCTTAATTTTAACCTCCGAAGCCATAAAGAGTGCGGCCCTGGCGTTTAAGAGCGTAGACTACGTCCATGGCGGTCACAGTCTTCCTCTTGGCATGTTCGGTGTAGGTGACAGCGTCGCGGATGACATTCTCCAGGAAGACCTTGAGCACTCCACGGGTTTCCTCATAGATGAGGCCGGAGATTCGCTTCACTCCTCCTCTGCGAGCCAGGCGGCGAATTGCGGGCTTGGTGATCCCCTGGATGTTATCACGGAGAACCTTCCTGTGCCGCTTAGCGCCACCTTTACCGAGACCCTTTCCGCCTTTGCCTCTTCCAGACATGACTTGCTTCTGTAACGATCACAGACGAATGAAGAGCCCGAGTCTCGAGCCAGGCTTTATATAGCGTGCAGACGGACCTGATGGGGAACTGCACAACAACTAGGAGGGGCGAAAGAGTGAGTGGATGGCAGTGACGTCACGCCCACTCATTGTCCTTTTGGCGCTCAAAACGAAAGCCATATACAGACTCTCCACTGAGAACACGTGGGGGAGGGGCAGAAACCAAATCACTGCTCACATTGTAAATTATGGCTCCTAGCGCCAGCAATGACAACGGATCTAACATAAGGACAATGTGCGTAGTGTTAGTAATAGTATGTAAACCACATATACCTAGAATGTGGCTTTAACAGACTCTCTTTGTCTAGATAGAGAAATGTTTGTTTTTGGTTGGCAACATCTTCTTACATAGTGTCCTGAGTAAAGGAATACAGTCATAGACTGCTTACCATCTCTTTATATCATTTTCACCCAGGCAGTAAGTATAGCTCAAGCAGGTGTTGTTAGAGTTACAGTTGGTAGAAAAAAACTGCTTATCACCTAAATTCTGGTTGCATATTGTTCAACATTTGAATATCAGCCAACATGTAGATAAAGGCTGTCAACACAAGGAGATATGGTATTTAGCAGGAAGTATATTGCAACTGTATCTGAAAAGTCGAATCTGTAACAATTGTAGCAGATGATGTAGCAGCACAGGGTGTCAGTCAGAAATTACTCGAAACTAACAAATTGCTACAAGTAATGGAGCATCAAAATTACCTAGTAACTGGATACAGTGTGACAAGTGTCAGCACACAGACAAATTGTATTCCATAGGCAGCGCATAACAACTATAGCTCTATTATCAGTCAATGACCTAAGCATCACTACATGCCTATAGCCGCCTGAATCGAACCATAGCACATACTACGTGGCTCTCGGATATGCCTGAACAACATGCCTTAATAAAGGGACATTATAGGCACCCAGGCCACTTCAGCTCATTGAAGTAGTCTGGGTGCAAAGTCCCTATTGACCGTAGTTCTGCCATGTTAAACATTGCAGTTCTAGAGAAACTGCAATGTTTACATTTCAGCACTATGTCTGCCTCCAGTGGATGAGCTTCCTACATTCAAACAGACCTTTGGTCCGTTATCTAATTTTCTACTATGTGTATTCCTATTGTATGCAGCATTCGCCTGATTGTTCGGTAAAATCACTTGGTTCATCATACAAAAGAAACTACCGAACAATCAGACCACCCCAGGGATAAGTGTGCCTCTCATTGACTACTTAATTCACTGTAACCACAAGCTACTTGGAAATTAACTAAACCCTCTGTGTGGGCTTGCTGGGGGCCGCTGTTTGGCATACGAACACGTGGCGGTGGCCATTTTATATACAAACGCTCAGCGGTGTTTGGTCGTCTAGTGTCTGGAACCCAAATCGGACACTCGATTACCTGAACACCTCTTATACCTCCAGGGCTCCAGAACTACCGAACGGAACCACGAATCAGTCCATCATTCGTTTAACCCCTTAAGGACCAAGCTTCTGGAATAAAAGGGAATCATGACATGTCACACATGTCATGTGTCCTTAAGGGGTTAAATGAATCTCCTGAACAAGGGGATTCAGCCGAACCACTGCTCAGCACTGGATGACAGGGATTTTCGTGCTTTTTATGTACCAAACAAAGACCGAACGCAAGGCCCAAACCTATGGAACTGTTTTCAGCTACTACCTCGTGTGTGGTCTGTCAAATCTCTACTTCCACCTAACTCCCGAACCCCCGGTGCGATCTGGGTGATTTTTTAATATGTTGCTCTCCCAGATCAGGGCTTACAGGGGATATAAAATGTATCACTGTATCTTACATATTTGGGGTACATCTGAAAAACGGGTAAAATCCTATACTGTATAAATAGATTATGTGTCATACTAAGGGGAGGAGATGTATGGGAGGTAACATGTACACAATTGGTTACTGTACTAATTATTGTGGGTGACTCCCTTGCATGGGATACATTCTTAAACAAAAGTTGTGTAGATTAAAAGTTTAGTTCTGCTCCTGATGCTGTGTGTCGTTCAGTCATTGGGAAATGTTATGGGATCTTCTTGCATTATTTTATTTGCTGTGGATACTATTCTCCTGGGTTTTATTACTTGTTCCTGAGCCTCCCTTGGATTACTAGCGGATATAGGCTGTGAGAGGTCAGCGCTCCGCTACAACCACCTACATAGTGGCCTTGTGCAAAGACAAGAGGGTTAGGAGGGCATACCACATCAACATGCTTAAGGTTGACCTAGAAAGGCCTTAGCAGGTGACCCGCCATGTGTGCCCCCTCAGACAATAGCCAACGGCTTCCCATATCAATCTTCCTCGGGGGTACCCCTGGGTCAATCGAGCTGGGAAACACGTTAACTCCCGATCAGCGGGAGCAAGCCAGGCAATTATTAAGAAAACGCTGCGGTATGTTTTCAGCCGTACCTGGGTAAACTGCTCTGGTGGTCCACTGAGTGGAGACCCCAGGACAGCACCCTTACGGCAGCAAGCACACTTCCCTGGGCTACCCCGGTCATACTGTTTCCCACGCGGGACGGTACAACCCGGCTCTGTGTTGATTACAGAAAACTCAAGATAGAACCGTGACCAACGCCAACGTACCCTATGCCTAGGGTGGATGACTTGCTGGACCGGATAGCGGGAGGAAACTCAAAATGTTGAAAAATGTCTTGAATGACTGTTCGTGTGGAGGTTAGTCGTGTGCCTCTTTGTTTGGGAGCCGGTCTTCACCGAACGCCACCTCTTTCGGATGGATTGGGACGAAACTAAGTGGCACTGGAAGTTTCAGCAGTGTTTGGGCCGTTGAGTGTCCAAAAATAGTTCCATACACTCGACGACCAAACACCGCTGGACACGTTTGACAAAACAAGATGACCGCCGCCACGTGTTTATGCATACAAATCGACTGCCAACCAGTGAACAACTTAGAATGTTCAGAGTTGCGGTTTAGAACAGTGTCAATAAGGTCAGTTGGTGGCACCTGACTGCTTTGAGTGGTCCAAGAGTTCGGTATAACGTTCGGTATACAAACCAGCTAGGATAAAGTCTGATCGTTTTTGTTCGTATACCGATTTA
>OW240914.1:38948232-38976789 GCA_933207985.1 Pelobates cultripes
ACTACCCAGATGCACAACCACCTTACCCTCCAAAACACGAACCCCTGAGGCCTGCAGACCCCCGGGCAACACCCTACTGGCACTCACCAGCTCCCCCACGCGGAACGCCCCGAAGAATGCCAAGAGAAAAGCCGTTCTGAACAAAGAGACCTCAAACCCGTTGAAACAAATTTCCGGCAACCGACCCACCAGATCCCCCAATACCCGTACCGACACCGGGCGCCTAGAGTCACATGACCTGCGGCCCTTTCGATAACCCTTTAACGCCTGCCGCACTAGGAAGGTCTTAGTCAGATCCTCCGACCCGCGCCATCGGAACTAGAAAGCCATTGCCGCCATGGACCTGTCGACCACTGCCGGGGACGCCCCCTTTGCCAGCAATTGACAGGTGTACCACAGAAAAGCGTCCCGCAGCGCATCCCCACATAAGCCATGCTCCAACCCGTCTAATGATCGTTCCCAAGAGTCCCAGACCTTACTGTAGGAGGCCCATGTGGCCGGTGCCAGTGAAGCCTTCACAAGTCCCCCAAGCAGGCCGCTCCCAGCTGCCATATCTCGTCCGGGCAAGCCTCCCCTTCCTTCAATGCTCCTGGCGCCATCGTCCAAAATCGGGACCACTGAAAACGAGACAGAGCTGCCAAGGCCAATTTTTATTCAGGTGTCGCTGTGATACATTGCCAAAATGGCGCCTGCGGATACATCAACACAAAGCGCCGCAGCAACCTAACCACCGGCTTAGAGGCAGTCAATTGATTATTCACCGCATGCACCACCGCCATGTTGTCCGAGAAAAAGACCACTTTCTGGTCCCGGAGCCCCTCGCCCCATAGTGCCATTGCAACGACCAACGGGAATAATTCCAGAAAAGCCAGGTTGCGCATGACTGGGCTGGACCCCCATGCCTCCGGCCACCGCTCCGCGCACCATCTCCCGCCGAAGTAGGCCCCGAAGCCCACACTACCCGAAGCATCCGTGAAGAGCTCCAGTTCCGCCGCCGACTTACCCGCCCGCCGGAAAAACACCATCCCGTTGAAATCCTGCAGGAAGGCATCCCAAACGCCCAAATCAGCCCTCATGGCTGCCGACACCCGTATGAAGTGGTGTGGGGATCGGACTCCTGCCGTAGCAGCCGCCAGGCTGCGGCTGAAAACCCTCCCCATAGGAATTACCGGCATGCAAAGTTCAGCATCCCTATCAGCGACTGCAGTTGCCGCAGCGTAACCTTGCGCGCAACGGTCACCGCAGCTACTGCCCCCTTGAGCCCCTCCAGCTTGTCCCGAGGCAGCCGGCATTCACCTAGTATAGAATCTATTTCCAACCCCAGGAAACTAAGGCACGTCGCCGGGCCCTCCGTCTTATCCGCTGCCAGCGGCACCCCAAAGTGGCCCGACACCCATTCCATGGTCCTAAGCAGTTGCTGGCATGCCGAGGAGGCAGCCGGCCCCACGCAAAAGAAATCGTCCAAGTAGTGCACCATCGAACGGTTCCCTGCCTCCACCCGCACCACCCATTCGAGAAAAGTAATAAATTTCTCGAAATAGGAGCATGAAATGGAACAGCCCATAGGGAGGCACAAGTCCACAAAATATTTCCCCTCGAAAAAACATCCCAGCAGGTGGTGACAGTCCGGGTGGACCAGCAGCAGCCGAAACGCCGCCTCAATATCCACTTTAGCCATAAGTGCCCCATGCCCGGCCCGTTTAACCAGCTCAACCGCCCGGTCGAATGATGCATACGAGACCGAGCATAAGTCCTTATCAATACCGTCATTCACCGACTCCCCTTTTGGGTAGGAGAGGTGGTGAATGAGCCGGAACTTCCCCGGCTCCTTCTTTGGCACCACCCCGAGAGGGGAAACCCGGAGGTCCTCCAATGGGGGTACCGCAAACGGGCCCGCCATCCGCCCTAGCGCAACCTCCTTGTCTAGTTTTTTCCGTACCACCCCCGGGAAATCCGCCACCGACTTCAGGTTGCGCAACCCCCCCGATTCCCCCCGCTCCCGGAAGGGGATAAAGAAACCCCGCCCGAAGCCTTCCCGAAGTATCGAGGCATCCGCCCTGTTACCGTAGCGGCTTAGCCACGGCTCCATCGCGTCTAGCCTCACCGGCGTGAAGCACCGTGGCAGGGGAAGCACTCCCACCGGCCCCGGCAGCCGCTCCGGCGGTTCCCGCCTTCCCTTTTTTGAAACAGCGATTGAGCCCATGAGCGCCCCCGCAACCGGAGCACTCATGCTTAAATCGACACGCGTTTCCCCATTTGCACTGGCCCTCATTGTAGAGCCAGCAGAAGCCCTTTTGTAAAGCGGCCAACGAGGCGGACTGCCCCTTCGCGCCGGCCGAATTTGGAAAGGGCTGCGCCTTCTGAGCCATCATTAGCTTCATCCAGAGGGGCAGATCCATCTGATCCCACCTCATCCCCGGGTTAGCCGCCAGTCGCTGCCTAAACTGTTCATCGTATCGCCACCATGCCAGCCCCCATAGTGCTGTGTGTGATGGGTGAGAGAGTGCAGTGTGTGAGAGTGCTGTGTGTGATGGGTGAGAGAGTGCTGTGTGTGATGGGTGTGAGAGTGCTGTGAGAGAGAGTGCTGTGTGTGATGGGTGTGAAAGTGCTGTGAGAGAGTGCTGTGTGTGAGAGTGCTGTGAGAGAGAGTGCTGTGAGAGAGAGTGCTGTGTGTGATGGGTGTGAGAGTGCTGTGTGAGAGAGTGCTGTGTGTGATGGGTGTGAGAGTGCTGTGTGTGATGGGTGAGAGAGTGCTGTGTGTGATGGCTAAGAGAGTGCTGTGTGAGAGAGTGCTGTGTGATGGGTGATGGGTGAGAGTGCTGTGAGAGAGTGCTGTGTGTGATGGGTGTGAGTGCTGTGTGAGAGAGTGCTGTGAGAGTGCTGTGTGTGATGGGTGAGAGTGCTGTGTGTGATGTGTGAGAGTGCTGTGTGAGAGAGTGCTGTGTGTGATGGGTGTGAGAGTGCTGTGTGAGAGAGTGCTGTGTGTGATGGGTGAGAGACTGCTGTGAGTGATGGGTGTGAGAGTGCTGTGTGAGAGAGTGCTGTGTGTGATGGGTGTGAGAGTGCTGTGTGTGATGGGTGAGAGAGTGCTGTGAGAGAGAGTGCTGTGTGTGATGGGTGTGAGAGTGCTGTGTGTGATGGGTGAGAGAGTGCTGTGTGTGATGGGTGTGAGAGTGATGGGTGTGAGAGTGCTGTATAAATGTTAGAATGGATTGTGTGTAATGGATTGTGGGGGGTAAATAAAAACAAAAAAACAGGCATTAAATCCTCCCCTCCCTTCTTACCTTCAGCCTGGAGGGGGGGGGGAACGGCACACTGGTGACTGGCAGGCGGGTGGCAGTGTTCCCTGGTGGTCCTCGTGGGTGAGTGAACTCTAGCCCGCATAGCCTGTGGGGCTAGAGTTCACTCTCGCGAGATCCAGTCGTTGCCATGGCAACGCGCCGGATCTCGCGAGAGGAACCAGGCGGAGCTTCAAGTTAGAGCTCCGCCGGGTCCTCCTCTCCTGGCGGCTGTCTGTCTCCCTCCCTCTCTCCCTGCCGGCGGCCGCATTTGGGCCGGTGAGGCAGAGCTTTGATCTCCCCACCGGCCCGTCGTGTCAAACAGCGGGGCCGGCACTAGGAGAATGCCGGCCCTGCATAGACCGGCAGGGGAGATCCTGTGATCTCCCCTGCCGGCCTCGGCCCCACGGCCACCACGGCCCACCGGGCATTTGCCCGGTGTGCCCGATGGCCAGTCCGGGCCTGACAAGCAGTATTGCCAGACGTGTGATGCCTGCCTACCTGTGGAAAAGAGTCCATCCCTGAGCCAAGTATGCAATTGATGCCTATAGTAGGGAAACCTTTCACGGGGTGGATAGAGTGGGAACCCTGGCTAAGCCTAGTCCCTCTGGCAAGAAATATATTCTTACCATAGTGGACAACGGTATCCGCTATCCAAAGGCGGTGGCCCGAAATAACATTCAGGCTTAAACAGTGGCAGATGCCTTGGTATGAGTCTTCTCTAGAGTGTGGTTTCCCCGGAAGATAGTCTCCGACCAGGATACCCAATTCACTGCCATGGTCATCCACCACGAGGTACCATACATAATACATAACACACCCCAAACTACATCCAATATTGATAGGAACCCCCACAAGTATTATATCCCCGGATAACCGGATCTGAGCGCCCAAGTTGTGGGTTCTGCCCCAAAATAGATCCAAGGAAAAGAAGGTAGCGGCCGGTCAACTTTCGGGAGTTCATATGCAAAAACAAACAAAGGTTCCCCCTGGCTCGTAGGGTGCAAATGCTCTCTCCCTTCGAGAGTGTCTTGGAACAGAGCAGGAAACAGTATGATTTTCCAAGGGTTTTCGAGGCAAAGTGTCCCAAGACAGTTTGGAGAGGGTAAGAGTTGGAGAGACCAGTACCTGAATTAGGTGACCTGAAGGTCTGTCACAGTTACAATGCTGGTTTTCTATGGGATAATTGCATTAGCATCTGTGTGCCTGACAGTTGATTGAATTAAGTAGTGTGTTGCAATGCAGGTTTTTGATTTGATAATTGTTGTGGTGGACCCAATCCTATCCCTGTTCGGTTGCCTGTATCTCCCTTTAATTTCCCAGAACAATCCGTGTTCCTCCTTCCTTCTACTGAACGTATTACAGTATGTACGCTCTCTGGCAGGTGGCGGCCATTTTGCTCTCTGGAACTATTTTCGGCCACTTGACAACGCGGTTCCCGGTCCTTCTGTTTCATTGTTTTGCCCCACTTGCCAGCATGCCAGGATAGGAGGGAAGGTACTATGGACTATGAGGAAATATCTCTCCCTAAGAGCCAGGGGGTACACCCATTTACTTGACCGCAGGAACTTCCGTTATTTGACCAGTCAAAATCACTTTTGCTCTGGATCTACTTTGGACTTCGCCCATGTGTACGGCCGGTAAAAACTTTACCCCAGTAGCGATTGGAGCATTTGCGACGGGCCACCCGATCACCGTGTTATGCTATCAGACTCCTCCAGCCGCACACCTCCTCTCAATAGACCGCCTATCCCAGATTCATTAATCCTCCAGCCATACCTCCCAGCTCTGAATCTCCCTTGCCGGGTCAGGATTGAAGATTGTCCACCAGCGGGCCGCTAAGATACAGAAAGATTGACCGAGAGCTAACACAAACTTCTCTGGAACTTCCAATCGAATCACACAACCACTGTAATCCGCTAAAACTTTGAACAAAACGCTCTCAGTCCCAGGACCGTATTTCAGAGCGCTAGTTGGAGGGCTAAAAGAGGAGGTAGAGAGGCATCAAATGAGGCGTAAGACTTGGGAGAGCTCATTGTATTTGCGGAAAACGCCATGGTTGAAGATGACTGGGAAATTCTATCCAGCCAGTTGGAACTTTGTGTCAGATCGGTGGCGAACAGCATCCCGCTAAACTTTGGACTTCCATCTAATTGGGGCTAGCCAGTTCCGATCCAGGCATTTTTTGAACAGCTTGGGCGCCCCAGAAAGAACTTTCCGGGGATGTATGACACGTGGGGATGTGTTACTGCATTGTATGTCTTTTCTTGGTTTTCTGTACGTTCGGCCCTCTGTATCCGTGAGATAATTAGTTTATCCGAGAGTTGACACCATTATCTCCCAGATACAGTGATGCCTAAGCAGGCTTTTGTTACTTTGAATGTAGACTCCCTCATGGGGGTCTGAGTATAAATTCAGTGTACTTTGCCTTAATAAAACAGTTCTTCTTCACCCTTCCCTAAGTCTTGAGTAGTGCTTGGCTGACACCGCTGTACCCTGTAAAGGAGGCTATAATCACTCTGGAGCTATTCACAACTTGGAAGGGGCATCCTAGATGGTAATAACCCATATTTGCCATACCATTCCTTATGTATCCGGGCACTATTTAAACAACTTGGGCGCTTGGACAAGAACTATCCGGAAAGGTATGACGTGGGGTTTCTTTGTGTTTTAACTGTGTTTTGAATGTTATATTTTTTTGTTTGGCTGTCTGCAATTGGGAGATAATTAGCTTACCAGCCAGTAACTCAATTAACGCCAGGACACAGAGACTCCTGGGCGGGCACTGTGTACAGACAATGGAGACCTCATGCGGAAGTCTATGCATAAAAGGCCGAGTTTGGCTCAGAACTGTGTGTCGTCCAGTTAAAGGACCACTATAGTGCCACTATAGGGTCTTCAGGTCCACCCCATCCTCAGGGTCCCACTCCCGCTGGGCTGAAGGGGTTAAACACTTCCCTTACTCCAGCGCCGGACTTGGAGATACCGAGTTCCATTACATGTTATTTTGGGGATATTGTAAGGTGCCCTGGTGTCTTGCATTTAATTAAATTATCTAGCTTTGATTAAGTTATATCCCAGATATCAAAGCACTGTGGTGGGGATTGTAGTTACTGTGAGGATCTCTTATTGGGGACAGCTGTATAAAAACTGGCCTGTCACAAAATAAAGTTATTCTTGATTTTACCCTACATAAAGCCTCCGCCGATCATGGGGGACACTGCTATAGACACTTTAACCCCTTAAGGACAAATGATGGGTGACATGTCATGATTCCCTTTTATTCCAGAAGTTTCGTCCTTAAGGGGTTAAATCTCCTGCATCAAGGAAAGGGAATCCTTGAAGGAGATACTCAGGCTGAGTTTAGGGATTGCGCCACAAATATAACAGGACATTTCAATGTTGAGGTTAATGTAGACCCATTGGAAGCACAGGTGAATTGGAGAATTCTTCCAGTTTGGCCATATTGCCTTAAACCAATAGGGACCTGCCCAAAAAGTACACTTGCAAATTCAACAGATTAGTCCAATGGCATATTTAATTCAATGTCGCCACCTGGTGGCCTTTTATATGGAGTCTTTATTGATTTTTGGTTGAAGCGCTAATGGGAGAACAGAGTGCCCTGACCGGACCATAATGAACGCCCACCGACACACAAAACGCAGGCGGGAGTAGGACTAATGCTATGTCAGGGAGGCCGCTTTAGTCTCCCTCCTGTCAATTCGGCTATCAGTGCGTGCCCGCTGAACAGTTCAAGGAATCTCTGCAGCGGGCAGAGCGCTTGTGATAGCAGTTTGTCAAAACGGAAGTATATTTGCCTCTGAACATCACTAAGGGTGGACATTTTGGCGCGCTTTTTGAACTGGGGAACGGTTAAATATCTCGGCCAATCAAAATGCGCACAGAGAGTAGCCAATCAGAGTGCACCTAAGACTATAACTAGGCGGATGCGGCGTTTTGTGTTCACTCGATTCTTCGTTTCTGTGAGTGACACAGGATGGCCAGAACCAAGCAGACAGCACGTAAATCCACCGGAGGCAAAGCTCCCCGCAAGCAGCTAGCCACCAAAGCTGCCAGAAAGAGCGCCCCAGCTACCGGCGGAGTGAAGAAGCCTCACCGTTACCGGCCAGGGACTGTAGCTCTCAGAGAGATCCGCCGTTATCAGAAGTCCACCGAGCTGCTGATCCGCAAGCTGCCCTTCCAGCGCCTTGTCCGTGAGATCGCTCAGGATTTCAAGACAGATCTGCGCTTCCAGAGCTCTGCTGTCATGGCTCTGCAAGAGGCTAGCGAGGCTTACCTGGTGGGTCTCTTTGAGGATACCAATTTGTGTGCCATCCACGCCAAGAGGGTCACCATCATGCCCAAAGACATCCAGCTGGCTCGTAGGATCCGAGGAGAGAGAGCTTAAGCTTTTAACCTGCTCACACAAACCCCACAAAGGCTCTTTTAAGAGCCACCCACAAGAACTTCAAAAGATCCAAATTGCTTACTCTTTTAGCCACTGAAGTCCAAAGTTATCGATCTTTGTGAACAAAAAAAGGACGTGTGTATATAGATTTCTAGAGCACCTTTACACAATTAACATTCGTACTCAAAATGATTACCGAAAAGCGAAATTATTTGTAATTGAAAATAACTAGAAAAATTACCGACTGAGACTCCCTGTACATAAAAACCTTCTGCGGTCTTAAACCCATTATAAAATATTGTAGAGGTCTGATGTCTTCTACATATTTAGATTTCCCAGGCTTCAGCTTTTAGTGGTAGAAAGAATCCTTACGGCGGCTGGAGCTTTGTTTGTGATGGGGGAATACAAGAGAATGAACTGGGATTGAGCTCAGTTTGGACATAGTGGGTGGCTCTTAAAAGAGCCTTTGGGTATGAAGAATGAGGATTTGCTGACTTTACTTGCTCTTCGCTGACTTGTGGCTCTCGGTCTTCTTGGGTAGAAGCACAGCCTGGATGTTGGGCAGGACACCTCCCTGGGCGATAGTCACTCCTCCCAGCAGTTTGTTAAGCTCTTCGTCGTTACGGACAGCGAGCTGCAGATGGCGGGGAATGATGCGAGTCTTCTTGTTGTCTCTGGCGGCATTTCCTGCAAGCTCCAGGATCTCAGCGGTCAGGTACTCGAGCACTGCAGCCAGATAGACGGGGGCACCGGCTCCCACACGCTCTGCATAATTCCCCTTCCTCAGCAGACGATGGACTCTGCCGACTGGGAACTGAAGGCCGGCTCGGGATGAGCGCGTCTTCGCCTTTGCCCGGGTTTTTCCTCCTTGCTTTCCGCGGCCAGACATGTTAACTCTAGATTGTTTGACTGGAAGCTATAAAGCCCTCCCCCCCTAACACAGGCTATATATAACCACAGTCTGCGCTGTGATTGGATGGCTTTACAAGCAGCCAATTAGAGACGCGTTGTACAGGGAACCAATCATTAGCTGAAGCTAACATTGCACATGCGTTTCCTACGTCATCACTGTTTACTGACCAATCACATCATAGAAAGCGAAAAGTCTTCATTTACATGGTCCGCCTATAAATAAAGCCTCCGGAGGAGCCGTCTAGCATTGCTTATTGAACAATCAGCGTTGATCATGCCTGAACCAGCCAAGTCTGTACCAGCCGCCAAGAAAGGCTCCAAGAAAGCCGTGACTAAACCCCAGAAGAAGGATGGGAAGAAACGCAGAAAGACCAGGAAGGAGAGTTATGCCATCTACGTGTACAAGGTGCTGAAGCAGGTCCACCCCGACACCGGCATCTCCTCCAAGGCTATGGGCATCATGAACTCCTTTGTCAATGACATCTTTGAGCGCATCGCAGGAGAAGCCTCTCGCCTGGCTCATTACAACAAGCGCTCCACCATCACCTCCCGGGAGATCCAGACCGCCGTGCGCCTGCTGCTACCCGGAGAGCTGGCAAAGCACGCCGTGTCTGAGGGCACCAAGGCTGTCACCAAGTACACCAGCGCCAAGTAATCGCCTTCTTCCCCCCGCTATGATAACACAAAGGCTCTTTTAAGAGCCACCCACATGGTCTTTCTCAGAGCTTTAATCCTCATCTAAACAATCCAGTATTATTGGGTGTGCATGTTGTCTCCCAATTCATCTAGTAAGTCACACAAATCATGTCTCTTACTCTATTCATGCACGGCTTAGTCTGTCTCCAATCGCTATTTGCCTGTTCGATAATTCAACTGAAATCATTAAAACCTTTTTTGGGGCCCTGAATTGCCACATTACGAGCTGTCCCCAGCTCTGAAAACACGTGCAATTCATTATTGGTCTCCGAACAGAATATCGGGAATCCTGAACTGCTCACACGGGAATGGCTATTCTCTCTGCTCGGCTTCACTGGGGGGGGATTCCACAGATTGCCACAAGGTGGCGGCAATGGATCGCACAGAGTACGTGCACACGGAACGGATGGGGTTAAAGGCTTCTGAACTGCGGAGTATTACAAACGGGTAATACGAACCCTCAGTGAAGGCAGAGAAGAGGATGTACCGTGACCGGCGGGTGCTCTCTCCAGTGTAACTAAGTAAGAGGAAGGCAGCATTAAAGCTGCTCCCACACACACAGCATGTAAAGCGGGCAGTGCAGGGACAGACAAAGCTCTATTAAGATCGGGTGGGTGGCCCTTAAAAGGGCCTTTTATAGAGAATCACGGAAACCGGGTGCAGCTTAATTTTAACCTCCGAAGCCATAAAGAGTGCGGCCCTGGCGCTTAAGAGCGTAGACTACGTCCATGGCGGTCACAGTCTTCCTCTTGGCATGTTCGGTGTAGGTGACAGCGTCGCGGATGACATTCTCCAGGAAGACCTTGAGCACTCCACGGGTTTCCTCATAGATGAGGCCGGAGATTCGCTTCACTCCTCCTCTGCGAGCCAGGCGGCGAATTGCGGGCTTGGTGATCCCCTGGATGTTATCACGGAGAACCTTCCTGTGCCGCTTAGCGCCACCTTTACCGAGACCCTTTCCGCCTTTGCCTCTTCCAGACATGACTTGCTTCTGTAACGATCACAGACGAATGAAGAGCCCGAGTCTCGAGCCAGGCTTTATATAGCGTGCAGACGGACCTGATGGGGAACTGCACAACAACTAGGAGGGGCGAAAGAGTGAGTGGATGGCCGTGACGTCACGCCCACTCTTTGTCCTTTTGGCGCTCAAAACGAAAGCCATATACAGACTCTCCTCTGAGAACACGTGGGGGAGGGGCAGAAACCAAATCACTGCTCACATTGTAAATTATGGCTCCTAGCGCCAGCAATGACAACGGATCTAACATAAGGACAATGTGCGTAGTGTTAGTAATAGTATGTAAACCACATATACCTAGAATGTGGCTTTAACAGACTCTCTTTGTCTAGATAGAGAAATGTTTGTTTTTGGTTGGCAACATCTTCTTATATATTGTTCTGAGTAAAGGAATACAGTCATAGACTGCTTACCATCTCTTTATATCATTTTCACCCAGGCAGTAAGTATAGCTCAAGCAGGTGTTGTTAGAGTTACAGTTGGTAGAAAAAAACTGCTTATCACCTAAATTCTGGTTGCATATTGTTCAACATTTGAATATCAGCCAACATGTAGATAAAGGCTGTCAACACAAGGAGATATGGTATTTAGCAGGAAGTATATTGCAACTGTATCTGAAAAGTCGAATCTGTAACAATTGTAGCAGATGAAGTAGCAGCACAGGGTGTCAGTCAGAAATTACTCGAAACTAACAAATTGCTACAAGTAATGGAGCATCAAAATTACCTATTAACTGGATACGGTGTGACAACTGTCAGCACACAGACAAATTGTATTCCATAGGCAGCGTGTTACAACTATAGCTCTATTATCAGTCAATGGCCTGAGCATCACTACATGCCTATAGCCGCCTGAATCGAACCATTGCACATAATACGTGGCTCTCGGATATGCCTGAACAACATCCATTCTTAAAGGGACATTACAGCCACTCAGCCCACTTCAGCTCATTGAAGTAGTCTGAGTGCAATGTCCCTTTTGCACTTAGTTCTGCAATGTTAAACATTGCAGTTCTAGAGAAACTGCGATGTTTACATTTCAGCACTATGTCTGCCTCCAGTGGATAAGCTTCCTACATTCAAACAGACCTTTGGTCTGTTATCTAATTTTCTACTATGTGTATTCCAGTTGTATGCAGCATTCGCCTGATTGTTCGGTAAAATCACTTGGTTCATCATACGAAAGAAACTACCGAACAACCAGACCACCCCAGGGATAAGTGTGCCTCTCATTGACTCCTTAATTCACTGTAACCACAGGCTACTTGGCAATTGACTAAACCCTCTGTGTGGGCTTGCTGGGGGCCGCTGTTTGGCATACGAACACGTGGCGGTGGCCATTTTATATACGAACGCTCAGCGGTGTTTGGTCATCGAGTGTCTGGAACCCAAATTGGACACTCGATTACCTGAACACCGCTTAGGGCTCCAGAACTACCGAACGGAACCACGAATCAGTCCATCATTCGTTTAAATGAATCTCCCGAACAAGGGGATTCGGCCGAACCACAGCTCAGCACTGGATGGCAGGGATTTTTATGCTTTTTATGTACCGAACGCAAGACCCAAACCTATGGAACTGTTTTCAGCTACTGTCTCGTGTGTGGTCTGTCAAATCTCTACTTCCACCTAACTCCCGAACCCCCGGTCTGATCTGGGTGATTTTTGAATATGTTGCTCTCCCAGATCAGGGCTTACAGGGGATATAAAATGTATCACTGTATCTTGCATATTTGGAGTACATCTGAAAAACTAGTAAAATCCTATACTGTATAAATAGATTATGTGTCATACTAAGGGGAGGAGATGTATGGGAGGTAACATGTACACAATTGGTTACTGTACTAATTATTGTGGGTGATTCCCTTGCATGGGAGAAATTCTTAAACAAAAGTTGTGTAGATTAAAAGTTTAGTTCTGCTCCTGATGCTGTGTGTCGTCCAGTCATTGGGAAATGTTATGGGATCTTCTTGCATTATTTTATTTGCTGTGGATACTATGCTCCTGGGTTTTATTACTTGTTCCTGAGCCTCCCTTGGATTACTAGTGGATATAGGCTGTGAGAGGTCAGCTCTCCGCTACAACCACCTACATAGTGGCCTCGTGCAAAGACAAGAGGGTTGGGAGGGCATACCACATCAACATGCTTAAGGTTGACCTCGAAAGGCCTTAGCAGGTTCCCCCGGCATGTGTGCCCCCTCAGACAATAGCCAACAGCTTCCCATACCAATCTTCCTCGGGGGCACCCCTGGGTCAATCGAGCTGGGAGACACGTTAACTCCTGATCAGCGGGAGCAAGCCAGGCAATTATTAAGAAAACGCTGCGGTATGTTTTCAGCCGTACCTGGGTACACTGGTCTGGTAGTCCACCGAATGGAGACTCCAGGACAGCACCCATTACGGCAGCAAGCACACTTCCCTGGGCTACCCCGGTCATACTGTTTCCCACGCGGGACGGTACTACCCGGCTCTGTGTTGATTACAGAAAACTCAAGATAGAACCGTGACCAACGCCTACCCTATTCCTAGGGTGGACGACTTGCTGGACCGGATAGCGGGAGGAAACTCAAAATGTTGAAAAATGTCTTGAATAACTGTTCGTGTGGAGGTTAGTCGTGTGCCTCTTTGTTTGGGAGCCGGTCTTTACCCAACGCCGCCTCTTTCGGATGGATTGGGACGAAACTAAGTGGCCCTGGAAGTTTCAGCAGTGTTTGGGCCGTTGAGTGTCCGAAAATAGTTCCATACACTCGACGACCAAAAACTGCTGGACACGTTCGACAAAACAAGATGACCGCCACCACGTGTTCATGCATACAAATCGACTGCCACCCAGTGAACAACTTAGAATGTTCAGAGTTGCGGTTTAGAACAGTGTCAATAAGGTCAATTGGCGGCACCTGACTGCTTTGAGTTGTCCAAGAGTTCGGTATAACGTTCGGTATACAAACCAGCTAGGGTAAAGTCTGATCGTTTTTGTTCGTATACCGATTTAGACGAACGGAACACAAATAAGGTCCAAGAATGAAATAAAACAAACTCTAGGGGGAGGGTATCTTTTACAGACCTGGCTACCTTTCAGCGGATGGCGGACCGGCTCCTGGAGGGTCTCCAGGACTTTGCATGTGCACACTTGGATAAAAAAGCCTTCTGCAGTCGCACCTTTTAAGAACATCCCCTACACCTATCGGAGGTCCTAGACCGAATACAGACGGCAGGGCTAACCCTTAAGGCCGACAAGTGTTGTGTGGAAATGGCCAAGGAAAATACCTGGGCCTCCAAGTGGGTTCCGGGAAACAACGTCCCGAGCCGGCTAAGATAGCAGCGGTAGCTAACTGGCCTCTGCCCTTAGCAAAAACTCAGGAGATGGCGTTCCTGGGAATGGCGGATTACTACCGCCAATTTGTACCCAACTATAGCTTGATAGCCAAACCCCTGACTGACCTAACTAAGAAAAACTTGCCTTACCAAGTCCTGTGGTCCCCGGAGTGCGAGAGGAGGCTTTCCAAAAACTGAAGAGGGCATTAATTCACGCTCTGGTACTAGCGGCTCCTTACCATTCTAAATGATTTGTCATCTATACAGATGCCTCCATTTTCAGCCGGTGAGCCATACTAAGCCAAGTCGGGGACGGCAGACAGGAGCACCCGGTGGCCTTCCTCAGCCGCAAGCTACTTCCACAAGAGGTCAGTTACGCCACTGGGGAAAATGAGTGCCTTGCCCTTGTTATTAAAAAACTTCCACCCTATCTATATGGCCGGTCCTTCACCGTGATGACCGACCATAACCCCTCATCTGGTTGCTGCGTAGCCGGGGACAATCCCTTACTGTTGAGATGGAGCCTGGCGTTGCAACCCTATAAGGAACAAGCTCTTACAAGAGCTTAGTGATTATAGCAATCCCCAGAGTGTAGTTCTCCTATCCCCCAAACATGAGCCGAAATGTCATGAAGGTGCAAGATGATATGATCTTTAATGGTTCAGGAGATCATTAGTTTACCAGTTATCAGCTTAATTATCTCCCAGAGACAGAGACGCCTAGGTGGGCTTAAGACTGAATGGTTAGGGACCCCAAGCCAGTAACTTTGGCTTTGCATGAATAAACCAGTTGAATTACACTTCATCAAGTTTTGGCTGATGCTTGTGGATACAAGAGCTATATCACACTTTTACTCTGTGGAACTAGGCAGACTTTCAGCAGATACACTCAGCCAGTGTTTAGGGGATCCGTTACAGTGAGTACATCACAAGCAGTATTGCCAGGTGTGTGATGTCTGCCTACCTGTGGAAAAGAGTCCATCCCTGAGCCAAGTATGCAATCGATGTCCATAGTAGGGTAAGCTTTCACGGGGTTAGCAGAGGATAGAGTGGGAACCCTGGCTAAGCCTAGTCCCTCTGGCAAGAAATATATTCTTACCATAGTGGACAACGGTACCCGCTATCCAAAAGCGGTGGCCCGAAATAACATTCAGGCTTAAACAGTGGCGGATGCCTTGGTATGAGTCTTCTCTAGAGTGTGGTTTCCCTTGGAGATAGTCTCCGACCAGGGTACCCAATTCACTGCCAAGGTCATCCACCAGCTCTGGCGGCTATGCAGAATCAAGCCAATACACAACTCCCCTTATGTGGCGGAACCAACCTCGCCACTATGCACTGGAGAAGCCTGGTTGCCAGCCTCCTGCCATGTGACTCTGGCCCCTGCGATGTATTGCCCTTTAAAGACATGATTTGGGCATAAGGGATTTGTGTTGTGCTGCTGCTGGCCCTTTAAGAACCATCTGGGGACATACTGTGGAGTTACTGGGTGGCCACCATTTCCTGTATCAGAGGCACATGGTGAGAACAATGGATGGCGGCCATTTTAACTCACAGACACTGTTTGGACTTTTCAACACGGTGCCATCTCGCCAGTATTTGGTGCACAGAGACATCGTGCAGTGGTTTTGGACTATACAGCAGGGGACACATTATACAGTAATTGTTTTTCATTTAGCCTGTATATGTTCTGCAGAATCTGCATTAAACTGTATTTTCCAAAGTACTGAACGGATCTGGGTGAATTTTGGATATGTGGTTCACCCAGATCCCCCAGTTCCAAGGATATACTTTTATGGGGTTATTGCATGTTTTGGGGTCCCTGTGATGTGTTTTATGAAACTGTATTTCCCTGTCTGTGATAATTAGATTACCCATTGTGTAAGGAAATTGTATCACAGGCAGATGGGAGGATTTTGTGTGGGAGTGTCTGTGTGTATTGTACAGATTGATTGGTTGTTCTGTAAAACCCTGTGGGCAGTACTAAATTTGTGGATTGGGAATAAAAGAGGCTGTATGTGCCAATCCAGTCAGTTCCTGTTTAACCCTCAAAGTGAAGTGTCGTCTCATTATTGGGGGAAGGATTTATTGTATGCTGTTCCAGTTTGACTGCTAGAAGAGTAAACCTATTCGTATGGTTCCTATTCAACTGTCTACAGCATTCATATGCTTGAGAGCATTCATATGCTCCTACGGTTCGGTGATTGTGGTGTCTGCCTGAGTTCTTGGAGTCCTCAGGAAGCGCTAAGAGCATCCTTCAACAGAGGTACCCAGTCGGGGTGCCAGGTGATCCGTTACACCTTATCACTCCTAGACCAAACTAATTACCTCAAAGGCACTAGAGGTTCCATACATAATACATAAAAACCCCAAACTACATACAATATTGATAGGAACCCTCACAAGTATTATATCCCGGGATAGCCGGATCTGAGCGCCCAAGTCGTGGGTTCTGCCCCAAAATAGATCCAAGGAAAAGAAGGTGGTGGCCGGTGAACTTTCAGGAATTCTTATGCAAAAACAAACAAAAAAGGTTCACCCTGGCTCGTAGGGAGCAAATGCTCTCTCCCTTCGAGAGTGTCTTGGAACAGAGCAGGAAACGGTATGATTTTCCAAGGGTTTGCGAGGCAAAGTGTCCCAAGACTTTTTGGAGAGCGTAAGAGTTGGAGAGACCAGTACCTGAATTAGATGACCTGAAGGTCTGTCACAGTTACAATGCTGGTTTGCGATTGGATAATTGCATTAGCATCTGTGTGCCTGACAGTTGATTGAATTAAGTAGTGTGTGTTGCAATGCAGGTTTTTGATGTGATATTTGTTGTGGCGGACTCAGTCCTATCCCTGTTCGGTTGCCTGTATCTCCCTTTAATTTCCCAGAACAATCCGTGTTCCTCCTTCCTTCTACTGAACGTATTACAGTATGTACGCTCTCTGGCAGATGGCGGCCATTTTGCTCTCTGGAACTATTTTCGGACACTTGACAACGCGGTTCCCGGTCTTTTTGTTTCATTGTTTTGCCCCACTTGCCAGCATGCCAGGATAGGAGGGAAGGTACTATGGACTATGAGGAAATATCTCTCCCTAAGAGCCAGGGGGGACACCGATTTACTTGACCGCAGGAACTTCCATTATTTGACCAGTCAAAATCACTTTTCCTCTGGATCTACTTTGGACTTTGCCCATGTGTGCGGCTGGTAAAAACTTTACCCCAGTAGCGATTGGAGCATTTGCGTCGGGCCACCCGATCACCGTGTTATGCTATCAGACTCCTCCAGCCGCACACCTCCTCTCAATAGACCACCTATCCCAGATTCATTAATCCTCCAGCATCTCCCTTGCCAGGTCAGGATTGACGATTGTCCACCAGCGGGCCGCTAAGATACAGAAACATTGACCGAGAGCTAACACAAACGTCTCTGGAACTTCCAATCGAATCACACAACCACTGTGATCTGCTAAAACTTTGAACAGAGCGCTCTCAGTCCCAGGACCGTATTTCAGAGCGCTAGTTGGAGGGCTAATAGAGGAGGTGGAGAGGCATCAAATGACACCTAGGACTTGGGAGAGCTCATTGTATTCGCGGAAAACGCCATGATTGAAGGTGACAGGGAAATTCTACCCAGCCAGTTGGAAGTTTGTGTCGGATCGGTGGCTAACGGCATCCCGATAAACTTTGGACTTCCACCTAATTCGGGCTAGCCAGTTCCGATCCGGGCATTTTTTGAACAGCTTGGGCGCCCCAGAAAGAACTTTCCGGGGAAGTATGACACGTGGGGATGTGTTACTGCATTGTATGTCTTTTCTTGGTTTTCTGTATGTTCGGCCCTCTGTATCCATGAGATAATTAGTATATCTGAGAGTTGACACTATCATCTCCCAGACACAGCGATGCCTAAGCAGGCTTTTGTTACTTTGAATGTAGACGGGGGTCTGAGTATAAATTCAGTGTACTTTGCCTTAATAAAACAGTTCTTCTTCACCCTTCACTAAGTCTTGACTGGTGCTTGGCTGACACCGCTGTACCCTGTAAAGGAGTCTATAATCACTCTGGAGCTATTCACAACTTGGACGGGGCATCCTAGATGGTAGTAACCCATCTTTGCCACACCATTCCTTATGTATCCGGGCACTATTTAAACAACTTGGGCGCTTGGACAAGAGTTATCCGTAAATGTATGACATTTGGGGTTTCTTTGTGTTTTAACTGTGTTTTGGGTTGTTTTTAATGTTATATTTTTTGTTTGGCTGTCTGTAATTGGGAGATAATAAGCTTACCAGCCAGTAACTCAATTAACTCCAGGAAACAGAGACCCCTGGGCGGGCACTGTCAGGGCCGGCCTTAGGCCTGAAGGCGCCCTGTGCGAAAAATCTTTACAGCGCCCCCCTCCCTCTTCATACCCCTTTATCCATGTACAGTGTATGTCAATAGGTGTGTAGTGTTTGTATATATGATTTATTCATTTAATAATTATTCAAAAACAAAAATGATTCCCCCTTCCCTGTTATTACCTTGCAGGGAGATGGGCATGCTGAACTCTGGTGATCCAGTATGCTGGGAATCTGGTCGGCGCCTCCACCGGGTGCAAAACCATAAGTAACTGTCTTGTGAGCTCAGGCACTTAGTGTCAGAGCTTTCCTGTAGTAATCCGTGGCAACGTTCTGATTGGCTGGAGCTTGGAGGACTGCTACATATTGCATTTTGTATGAGAGAGCTCTGCTGTAATAAATCTCATAATAATATGATGTAGTGTGTGGTGTCTGTTTGTGATAGGAGTGATGGCTGTGTGTGATATGAATGCTATGTGTTGCTGTGTGTAATATTTGTAATTGTTGTATTGACTGTGTGTGACATGTGTGTATTGGATGTGTGATATGTGTGCTGATATGAAGAGCAGAGGTCGTGTACTGGTAGGTGGGGAGCAGGATGAATAGTGGAGGAGGGTGGGGGAGCAGCGGTAGTATAGTGGTAGGTGGGGGAGCAGGGGGCACAGTGGTGGTAGGTGGGGGAGCAGGGGGCACAGTGGTTGTAGCTGGGGGCACAGTGGTGGTACCGTGTTTCTCCGAAAATAAGACCGGGTCTTATATTAATTTTAGTCACAAAAAACACACTAGGGCTTATTTTCAGGGTAGGGCTTATTTATTTACGGTACCGGTATGTACATTGAACCCCCCCTTTAATTAATCCACCCCTTTAATAAATCCACCCCCCTCTAATTAATCCACCCCCCTCTAATTAATCCAGCCCACCCTTTAATTAATTCACCACCCCTTTAATTAATTCACCCACTCTAATTAATCCAGCCCACCCTTTAATTAATTCACCACCCCTTTAATTAATTCACCCCCTTTAATGAATTCACCCCCCTCTAATTAATCCAGCCCACCCTTTAATTAATTCACCACCCCTTTAATTAATTCACCCCCCTCTAATTAATCCAGTCCACCCTTTAATTAATTCACCACCCCTTTAATTAATTCACCCCCTCTAATTAATCCAGCCCACCCTTTAATTAATTCACCCCCTTTAATTAATTCACCCCCCTCTAATTAATCCAGCCCACCCTTTAATTAATTCACCACCCCTTTAATTAATTCACCCCCTCTAATTAATCCAGTCCATCCTTTAATTAATTCACCCCCCTTTAATTAATTCACCCCCTCTAATTAATCCAGCCCACCCTTTAATTAATTCACCACCCCTTTAATTAATTCACCCCCTCTAATTAATCCAGCCCACCCTTTAATTAATTCACCACCCCTTTAATTAATTCACCCCCTCTAATTAATCCAGCCCACCCTTTAATTAATTCACCACCCCTTTAATTAATTCACCCCCTCTAATTAATCCAGCCCACCCTTTAATTAATTCACCCCCCTTTAATTAATTCACCCCCTCTAATTAATCCAGCCCACCCTTTAATTAATTCACCCCCCTTTAATTAATTCACCCCCTCTAATTAATCCAGCCCACCCTTTGATTAATTCACCACCCCTTTAATTAAGTCACCCCCCGCCCCCTTTAATTAATTCAGTCCCAGACATAAAATATCTAGCGGTACTCACATTTCAAAGATTCCTTGCCGAGTCCGACCACTGGGAGCCTCACCGTCCGGAAATGGATCCTTCCGCTGAAGATCCGTGAAGGCAGACTGACGGCGCTGCAAAATGTCGTCATCACGTTGCGCGACGCTCCTCCTACAGCAGAAGAAGGAAGTCTCAACGCAAAGGTACAATGCCTAGGTCTTATTTTCGGGGTAGGGCTTATATTGCAGCCCACCCCGAAAATCCGACTAGGGCTTATTTTCGGGGTAGGGTTTATTTTCGGGGAAACACGGTAGCTGATGGAGCAGGGGGTACAGTGGTGGTAGGTTGGGGAGCAGGGGCACAGTAGTGGTAGGTGGGGGAGCATAGGTAGTGTAGTGGTAGGTGGGGAGCAGGGGGCACAGTGGGTAGCTGGGAAAGCAAGGACACAGTGGTAGCTGGGAGACAGTGGTGGTAGCTGGTGGAGCAGGGGGTACAGTGGTGGTAGGTGGGGGACCAGGTGGCACAGTGGTGGTAGGTGGAGGAGCAAGGGTAGTGTATTAGTAGGTTGGGGAGCAGGGACACAGTGGTGGTAGGTGGGGGAGCAGAGGTAGTGTAGTGGTGGGTGGGGGAGCAGGGGGAACAGTGGGGGAGCAGGGGTAGTGTAGTAGTAGGTAGGAGAGCAGGGGCACAGTGGGTAACTGGGGGGCAGAGGCAGAGTGGGAAGGGGGGGAGCAGGGGCACAGAAGGTAGCTGGGGGAGAGAGGGCACAGTAGTGCTAGCTGGGGAAGCAAGGGGCACAGTGGGTAAGCAGGAGCACAATGTGTAGTTCGGGAGCAGGGGCACAGTAGGTAGCTGGGGCACAGTGGGTAGGTGGGGGAGCAGAGGGCACTGTGGGTAGCGGGGGAGCAGGGGTACAGTTAGGCTAGGGGGGCAGGGGGCACAGTTAGGCTACGTGGGGGTAGGGGGCACAGTAAGGCTAGGTGGGGAAGCAGGGGGCACAGTTAGGCTAGGTGGGTGGGTAGGGGCACAGTTAGGCTAGGTGGGGGGGCACAGTTGGACTGGGTGGGGGGGCAGGGGGCACAGTTGGGCTAGGTGGGGGGCAGGGGGCACAGTTGGGCTGGGTGGGGGGGCAGGGGGCACAGTTGGGCTAGGTGGGGGGGCAGGGGGCACAGATGGGCTGGGTGGGGGGCCAGGGGGCACAGTTGGGCTGGGTGGGGGGGCAGCTGCACAGTTGGACTGGGTGGGGGGGCAGGGGGCACAGTAGTGGTAGGTGGGGGAGCATAGGTAGTGTAGTGGTAGGTGGGGAGCAGGGGGAGCAGGGGGCACAGTGGGTAGGTTGGGGAGCAGGGGCACAGTAGTGGTAGGTGGGGGAGCATAGGTAGTGTAGTGGTAGGTGGGGAGCAGGGGGAGCAGGGGGCACAGTGGATAGCTGGGAAAGCAATGACACAGTGGTAGCTGGGGGACAGTGGTGGTAGCTGGTGGAGCAGGGGGTACAGTGGTGGTAGGTGGGGGACCAGGTGGCACAGTGGTGGTAGGTGGAGGAGCAAGGGTAGTGTATTAGTAGGTTGGGGAGCAGGGACACAGTGGTGGTAGGTGGGGGAGCAGAGGTAGTGTAGTGGTGGGTGGGGGAGCAGGGGGCACAGTGGGGGAGCAGGGGTAGTGTAGTAGTAGGTAGGAGAGCAGGGGCACAGTGGGTAACTGGGGGGCAGAGGCAGAGTGGGAAGGGGGGGAGCAGGGGCACAGAAGGTAGCTGGGGGAGAGAGGGCACAGTAGTGCTAGCTGGGGAAGCAAGGGGCACAGTGGGTAAGCAGGAGCACAATGTGTAGTTTGGGAGCAGGGGCACAGTAGGTAGCAGGGGCACAGTGGGTAGGTGGGGGAGCAGAGGGCACTGTGGGTAGCGGGGGGAGCAGGGGTACAGTTAGGCTAGGGGGGCAGGGGGCACAGTTAGGCTAGGTGGGGGTAGGGGCCACAGTAAGGCTACGTGGGGGGAGGGGGCACAGTAAGGCTAGGTGGGGAAGCAGGGGGCACAGTTAGGCTAGGTGGGTGGGTAGGGGCACAGGTTGGAGGCTGGGTGGGGGCACAGTTGGCCCAGGAGTGGGGGCAGGGGGCACAGCTGGGCTGGGTGGGTGGGCAGGGGGCTGATTGGGCTGCTTGGGTGGGGGAGCAGGGGGAGCAAAGTTGGGCTAAGTGGGGGGGGCAGGGGGCACAGTTGGGCTAGGTGGGGGGGCAGGGGGCACAGATGGGCTGGGTGGGGGGCCAGGGGGCACAGTTGGGCTGGGTGGGGGGGCAGCTGCACAGTTGGACTGGGTGGGGGGGCAGGGGGCACAGTAGTGGTAGGTGGGGGAGCATAGGTAGTGTAGTGGTAGGTGGGGAGCAGGGGGAGCAGGGGGCACAGTGGGTAGGTTGGGGAGCAGGGGCACAGTAGTGGTAGGTGGGGGAGCATAGGTAGTGTAGGTGGGGAGCAGGGGGAGCAGGGGGCACAGTGGGTAGCTGGGAAAGCAAGGACACAGTGGTAGCTGGGGGACAGTGGTGGTAGCTGGTGGAGCAGGGGGTACAGTGGTGGTAGGTGGGGGACCAGGTGGCACAGTGGTGGTAGGTGGAGGAGCAAGGGTAGTGTATTAGTAGGTTGGGGAGCAGGGACACAGTGGTGGTAGGTGGGGGAGCAGAGGTAGTGTAGTGGTGGGTGGGGGAGCAGGGGGCACAGTGGGGGAGCAGGGGTAGTGTAGTAGTAGGTAGGAGAGCAGGGGCACAGTGGGTAACTGGGGGGCAGAGGCAGAGTGGGAAGGGGGGGAGCAGGGGCACAGAAGGTAGCTGGGGGAGAGAGGGCACAGTAGTGCTAGCTGGGGAAGCAAGGGGCACAGTGGGTAAGCAGGAGCACAATGTGTAGTTTGGGAGCAGGGGCACAGTAGGTAGCTGGGGCACAGTGGGTAGGTGGGGGAGCAGAGGGCACTGTGGGTAGCGGGGGAGCAGGGGTACAGTTAGGCTAGGGGGGCAGGGGGCACAGTTAGGCTAGGTGGGGGTAGGGGCCACAGTAAGGCTACGTGGGGGTAGGGGGCACAGTAAGGCTAGGTGGGGAAGCAGGGGGCACAGTTAGGCTAGGTGGGTGGGTAGGGGCACAGTTAGGCTAGGTGGGGGGGCACAGTTGGCCTAGGTGGGGGGGGCAGGGGGCACAGCTGGGCTAGGTGGGTGGGCAGGGGCACAGTTGGAGCACAGGTGGGGGCAGGGGGCAAAGTTGGGCTAAGTGGGGGGCAGGGGCACAGTTGGGCTAGGTGGGGGCAGGGGCACAGATGGGCTGGGTGGGGGGCAGGGCACAGTTGGGCTGGGTGGGGCAGCTGCACAGTTGGACTGGGTGGGGGGGCAGGGGGCACAGTTGGGCTAGGTGGGGGGCAGGGGGCACAGTTGGGCTGGGTGGGGGGGCAGGGGGTACAGTTGGGCTAGGTGGGGGGGCAGGGGGCACAGTTGGGCTAGGTGGGGGAGCAGGAACTGCCTTAACTTACCAGCCAGAGGGTTCGCCTGCCTGTAGCTCCGCCCCACTTGCATGTAGCTCCGTCTCTGATCCCTGCTTAACCCGGCCCCCTTTGTCCTTACTGATAGACCCGAGTGGGGAGCCTGGGGACTATCAGTGAGGGCAGAGTTAAGAGGCGGGGGGGGGGAGGAGCGCAGCCAGGCTACACAGCGTAGGCTGTATTAGGGGAGAGCTCTGAGCTCTCCCTCACAGGCTGTCACTAGGAGAGTGTGCGAGCTGTGTGGGCCACATGGCGCCCCCTGCTCCATGGCGCCCTGTGCGACCGCACAACTCGCACACCCCTAAGGCCGGCCCTGCTCCCACACAAAATCCTCCCCTCTGCCTGTGATACAATTACCTTACACAATGGGTAATGTAATTATCACAAGCAGAGAAATACAATTTTCCCACATTATTCATAACTTGAAAAGTATGCATCACATTCACTTACATTTTCAGAATCAGCATACTCCAAATACAAACATACGTCAAAATCATCCAAATTGGTCCAGTGGTTCAAAAGATAGATCATAGTCCTTTGTGACCAAAGGAAGCATGGCTTTTCTGCCCAAAACCAGTTCCACAGAGTCTTATATCCTGGAGATAATTGGGAAGTAATCCAATTATCTCCAAGAACAGAGGCAAAACTCCAATGAACACATGGCAGCAAAAGACAATAAAACACATAAAAACATATAACTGTGCAACCATTGCACAAAACAGGTACATTCAACATATCCCCAGATAGCTCAGATTTGAGCGCACATTATTACTGAATGGCGCTCAGAGCACACACATACAGTTCAATTGCCATGGAGCCAAAGTCTTTCCCATAGTCTTTCATTATACGAATGGGCTCCATGGCATAGCTATCTGGGGTATCACTGCTCAAACAGGGCCAGCACCGAATGACCCAGCTTTCGTGTCTCCGCAGGGAAAAATCAAGCATTTCAACACGGGGCCATAGTCTAAAGGCAGCAGATGGGCAACCAGGCTCCTCCAATGCACAGTGGCGAGATTGGTCTCGTCACGTGTGACAACACAACCTGGTACTGGCTAGCTAGCTAATGCCAAGTGGCAAAAAAATTACACTACAAAAGAGTGACAGGTGAGGCTCTGCTAGTCGCCAAGAGGCTTGAGAAGGATTTGGGCCCACCAAGGGGATTTGAGGCCACTGTAAGTTGTGGCGGGGTGTTGGTCTCTCTGTGACAATTAAAGCAGAAGATAGTATGGGAGTGACATGTGAGGCCCTCTCTATGCAACCATGCGAGGCAATTATCTATGCGTTTTGTCAAGGTATCTCCACTGGCAGACATTTTGTGTTCAGTTAGAAATTAAAAATGTATACTATAAGTCACCATTTAGCAGAGGTGACCCCATTTTGTAACAAAATGCAAAGACAGACACATTTTTTCTTCCCTGTAACTCTATTCATCAGCAAAGGAATGTGTCTAACTTAAACATTGGACAGAGATAAGGCTCTTTCTTACAAGACATTATGTCTGCAGAATGAAGAGAGGTTGAAACAGCACACAAACACATATATATATTTATATATATATATATATATATATATATATCAGGCACAGATATATATATCTATATATCGACATATAAACTAACTATAATTATATTTAATCATATATAAATAGTACCTAAGTTAACAATATTGAATATTCATGGATAGAAGAGAGCGAAGGGAAAGAAAGGAGGTAGATCATTTCTAATACCTCTCGTCCTAAACCTTCCAAGTGCAAAAGCAACCCATAGATAAATAATAGAATAAATAAAACATAACCTTTAATTAACAACTATTAAAACAAGAGTATTAATATATCATAGCTATTAGTGCTACAAACAAGGAGAGGGGAGGGGTATTGGCTAGAGAATCCAAAAATAATACCTGGGAACAAGGAGGGGAATTACACTAGTAATCTGTAAACATACAAAAATCCACTGAGGTGCCTATATGTGCACCCTTACATAGTAGTATCCAAAACCCCCAAAATACTTCAATCCCCAACACCCAATAACGAACTCCAAGAGAGAGTCAGACTCCTACCCCTTGCCTAAATAGCTAGACATTTCTAACTCGTAGCTAGATATCGCTGACCGATACTAGCTAGTAGAACATAGTAACTGGATCGATATTGCTTAATTAAAATAAATGCGTGGTGGCTAATCTTAGATACATAAAGTATAATCAAGCTGCAGCATTATCGTTTATCCAACAAAGCCACCCACTGCGCTAAACTGTCCCGACACGCGTTTCACCGAATACACTAAACACTAAAAGTAATTAATTTTACTTTTGAAATACTAAGGATCGGATACAAAGTTCCATTATTAGAGAAGGTGAACAAGGGTTCAGTGGTGTCAAAATCTATTTTTTACTGCCCAAAAAGTAAACGGTAAGTCTGCTAAAAAGTACCAAAACGTTTTGAAGTCTGACACATCTATGATGGACGGGTATCATAGAGATAACACATTATGACATCAAATGCATCACCTGATACAAAGTGGTAGTTGGACTTCCTGATGAGAATTTCTTGTGGTGTTATTACGCCATCTATTGACCAAAGTCAAGATGATAGGCCCACCTTTCTCTATTGGCCACTTTAAATTAGTGACGTAAGGGAAGTTTCTCCTTTAAAAATTAAGGACAAAAGAGAGAGGAGATCTGACATCTGGAGCCAAAGCTGGACACATCTAACTTTTTAAAAAACAGAAAGGATCAGCGCTAAATAAAAAAGGTAAAATAAGGCAGCAACCCTAAGAAGGGGATCCCTCTGAACCCTTCAAAATAACAGAAAAGAAAACAGATGGGGAAGGGCTGCGCCACAGAAGGAGGTACTAAAATATATTAAAATATATTCCCAATGAAATACGATATACAGAATTAGAATAGTCTTTAGGTAAAATAGATAAATAGGTAAGTCCAGCTTTGGTATCTTGGTTCTTTGTACTTGAGGGATGTGAAGGGTCTGGGTCTTCTCAGTCTCCGTATGTGGAAAAAGAAAAGACAGAGCGACCTGATAGTGCAATATGTCTGGGCCAGAGGGACAACACTTAAGAGATAAAAATATTGCACTCACATGAACAAGAGCTATGACCAGCTCTAGTGGATATCGCATACAGTGGTATAATCCCCACTTATGGGATATGATGGTCGAAGTCTTTCACAGTAGATGGTAATCTAAGTGCTCAAAGCAAAAGAGATAGCCACAGATAGTGCTCTCAGTAATATAATACAGGTAAATAAAAATAAACAGAATATTACTTACAAGTATGGAGCAGACTTACTGCTCAGTGATGACAGCGTTAGTGGTATGATCCCCACCTAGGATGTTCTTGAGAGTAAAGTAGATAACCGCTCTTCAGGTTAAAAATAAATAAGATAAACAAAAAAACTCAGATTGAGTAAATTATTGAAATAAGGAGGTAGTAGGTTGTAATAAAACCAAAAATCCTTTATTCAATATAAAAAGTTTTTGAAAGAAATATCCATAACGCGTTTCACCGTGAAGGCTTTATCAAATGGATTAATAACAGTCAATCTGGCAAATAGGGTTTATATAGGGGAGAGGGTAGTTAAAAAGTGGCGCCAAAATTGCATCATAGGCTGTCCACCAATCAACACACATCAAAATTTGGTACATTAAAAATTCAATAAATAATGGTGTGGGTGGATAGCAGGAGATTTGGGGACCATAGCCATCATATTTAATTTTAAAAACGAGCATTATATAACTAGTATCGGCTGATTAAAGCCGAAGCATCTGACTAGGGTCACGTGCGCGGCTGTGTTTACCGGCCGCAAGGTCTGATGGGGTCTGATAGTGTAGAGGGTAGTTTATATCATTTTCGGCGGAAACAGATGTTTTAGCCGAGTTTGAGTGAAGATAAGGGTGGGAAATATGTACATAAGCATAATTACTAGTAGGTAAAGGATAGAGTAGGGGAAATATTTAAACATAAGATTAAATGAGACAGTTTAATAAGAGTATGGCGGCCATCTTAGTAGGGGAAAGTAAATGTAGTTAGCAGGAGGAGGTGGGGCACGGCGGCCATATTTAGAAGGGAACATAATAATAGTTGTATGTAGATAGTATGAATATATTTAAAGGGGAACATCCTGATAGTATTATTTGCACTTGATATACAATTTAAGTGTTAATTAAGAACCATAATAGATTTAAAGAAATATAAGTACTATATGATAAAAGAGACAAATTAGAGTAAATAAAATAAAGGCATAAAAATGAATGGGAGGAAGTGGATAACATTAGGAAGAATAATTTTAAAACTTAACAACACAAGAGCTAGCGGAAATATTGTAAAGTGCGTAAATAAAACAATAGGTAATCAAGGGTAAATTATACATTATACACAATGGACATAATAAGGGGCTACTGCTGAATATAATGCCGTAGTTTGAAACAACTATGCTAAGGGTAGTCTCTAATATATCTCTATAGGTGATGCCACTTGTGTAAAGGTTGGTTGTATAAAGTCACCACATGTAATGATATTACTGATATTATTAGCTATGGTCCAATAAATATTAAAAAGGGATAACACCTATTTTAGTAATAAGAAGAATGCAACGAATGTGTTTGAGAATATAAATATTTGTTAAAAAATTAAAAAGTTAAATAAAATTATGTAAGTCAAGAGAAGAGCGGTTATCTACTTTACTCTCAAGAACATCCTAGGTGGGGATCATACAACTAAAGCTGTCATCACTGAGCAGTAAGTCTGCTCCATAATTGTAAGTAATATTCTGTTTATTTTTATTTACCTGTATTATATTACTGAGAGCACTATCTGTGGCTATCTCTTTTGCTTTGAGCACTTAGATTACCATCTACTGTGAAAGACTTCGACCATCATATCTCATAAGTGGGGATTATACCACTGTATGCGATATCCACTAGAGCTGGTCATAGCTCTTGTTAGTGTGAGTGCAATATTTTTATCTCTTAAGTGTTGTCCGAACTAGCCCAGACATATTGCACTATCAGGTCGCTCTGTCTTTTCTTTTTCCACATACGGAGACTGAGAAGACCCAGACCCTTCACATTCCTCAAGTATAAAGAACCAAGATACCAAAGCTGGACTTACCTATTTATCTATTTATTTATTTTACCTAAAGACTATTCTAATTCTGTATATCGTATTTCATTGGGAATATATTTTAATATATTTTAGTACCTCCTTCTGTGGCGCAGCCCTTCCCCATCTGTTTTCACATCTAACTTTTTGTATTTTTTCCAACTAAACTCTGAAAATCTAACGCTCCATCAGAAACTTTGACATTTTTAGCAGAACACTGAATAACTTTCCTATTTTCCATAATTCTCTATACTCATACTTGCATTCATCATTTTATGGAATATCTCCAAAC
>OW240914.1:38993894-39028124 GCA_933207985.1 Pelobates cultripes
TAACGATCATAGCACCGGGAACCATGCCTCCCCCTCCCCTGCCGGCTCTGCAGGACTGGAGGGGAGATCAGAGGTCTCCCTCACTGGCCTGCTAGCACTGTAATGCTGGCAGCCAACAGGGAAGGGAGAGGACCACGGCAACGCTCCAAATCACGCGAGAGGATGCTAGAGTTCACTCTCACCACTGGGACCACCAGGGCTTCCCCACGGACCACCAGGGACTGCAGGAGATGTCCTTCCTCAAAGGCAAAGGTAAGCAGGGTGGGGGGGTATATCAAAATAACTATTTTTTAATTTAAAAAATATATAAAAATATATATTTTTTTTTATTAATCTACCCTCCAACCCCACAGACCCACAATCATTCTCCCATATACAGACGCTCTGCCCCCATACACACACACTGCCCCATACGCACACACTGCCCCATACCCACACACACACTGCCCCCATACACATACACACACTGCCCCCTTACACACACTGCCCCTATACACACACACTGACCCCCATACCCACACACAATGCCCCTCATACACACACACTTTCCCCATACAAACACACACTGCACCCCTCACACACACAAACACACAAACTGATCCCCTCACACACACATCACCCCTCACAAATATCATTGGTTTTTATTTCTGGCTGACGCTGGTCCATGAAATATTTCTTCTCTTTTTGCTGTGCCTCGGGTGCTAAAAAGCTGCAGAACACTGATATAACCATTACGGCAATATTGCCACGACCACAAAACTGTAGTTGAGGGAAGGGCTTGGGTCCCCCTTTTAAGGGCTTCCAATCCTCTCTCACATACCGTTATTGGTCGGGCGAGTTGCCCTTCCCTCTTTTCATATCATTCTCTAAGTTGGGCCCTCTTTATTACAGACCTACTGCATTGTCGGTTCCGGCACACCACAACTGACTGGTGTTATTAACTATGATGTTTATTGCTAATTATGTGTTATCTAGCCATTACGGCAATATTGCCCCGACCGCAAATATATATATATATAACGGATCCCCTATACTCTGACTGAGTATTTCCGTTATAAGTCTCCCCAAATCCCAAGTGAAGAAGTGATCAGAGCTCTTAGCTACCCAAACATCAGCCGAGACTTGATGATGGGTACAACAGGAATGTCTTTAATGGGACAAGGTACAGCCAATTTATACAAAACATGGACACAGTCAAACCCGCCCTGGAACACTCCCACAGCACGCCCATAACACTCCCACAACACGACTGTGAATAAAGAACATAAAGCATAAAAATACCCAAAACCATAGCAAGACACATAATATATCCCCAAATAGCTTCTGATCCCAACTATGATCCCTGCAAATAGCAGAGCTAACAGATGTACAAAGCCCGAGAAATCATCATACAAAGTCTGGGCTTGCCAGGCCATATTTATTATAGTCAGCATGAAAGATCTAAACTAGATCTACAAAGTAAGTAAATGTTCTCACTAGTAACTTTATGTGAGAGAAATAACCAGTTAAAATGCGATCTCATCTAACATGACAACTAAAAGACAGAAATGTAAAAGAGACAAGCAAACATAATGTTATCATACACTTTAATGTTTAAAGTTTGTAGTTAGAACAACATATACTAAAGCAAGTTAAACATGACAAGCTGGAGAGCAATCAATCCATACGAAGTCATAGAAACCACAACATCAATTGATATTTACTAAATAGCGTTGAGGCCTCAAGGGCTATGAATGCTACGCTTAGTGAGACCTGGTATATACTATATAGTCTCATCAGTAGAGATGTCGCGAACGGTTTGCGAACTTCCAGCGAACGGCTTGCCACAGTTTGCCATGAACATAGATGCTGTCCAGGAGGTGGGAGGGTCTGGGAGGGAGGGTCTGCTGGATATTGGCCGGGATGTGTCAGCTGACCGGAGCGAGCCGTTCGCGGGAAGTTTGCGAACGGTTCGCGACATCGCTACTCATCAGGTGAACACTGCAATGAAGAAATAGACACTAGCACAGCAACATGGTATGCCTCAGGGGCCACAGACGCAAGAGGAATTTGTACAAATTGTGAGTATAGGCACGATGGGGATATACACACAAGAAAGGGTATGGAGGGGATAGGCACATGGGGGAAATATGGAAGAGAGGCGTAAAGGGGAGAATATAATGGGATAAGCCAAGAGATGGATGTGGAGGAATTGGCACAATGGTAAGAGTATTCAGGGTTGGCATAAGGGAAGAATATTGGGCTATGGACCCAAGGGGTGAGTATAAAAAGATGAACAAAAGAAGGGCAAATGGCCACAAGAAGGATTAAATAAGATGGATGTGACGGTAGTCACCATCACTAGAAGCATAAGATGGACACTTCAACAAGGTCTTTGGGTGACTACTATGTTTAAGTCACCCTGTGCCCTTTGTAGGTGCAGAGTGTGTGTAACGTAATTTATTTAAATGTTAAATGTTTTGTGTGCTCCTCTGTCCTGACTGTGTAGCCTGTACTGCGCCATCTGTTGGTGGTGAAGATCTTGAAACAGCTATAGGCACTATCTGAAGAGCAAGGTTTGCTAATTTGCATATTCAGATAGACTTCATATTATGATTTCTGCAGGCAGGGGAGATATTTTGTGTTAGTTATTGTCTTCCCCACCTGTTTATGAATACATTATTGCGTTATTATGAGTTCCTGTATGTTTCCAAATATGATCTGGTTATTTGTATTAGATTGAGGATGTGGGAAGTAAAGGAGGGGGATTAGTGAAGTATAGTGATGTCCCGAACGGTTCGCCACGAACGGTTCGCCACAGACTCATCACTGAGTAAACTTTGACCCTGTACCTCACAGTCAGCAGACACATTCCAGCCAATCAGCAGCAGACCCTCCCTCCCAGACCCCCCCACCTCATGGACAGCATCCATTTTACATTAATTGTGAAGCAGCATTCTTAGTGAGCTGTCCAGGAGGTGGGAGGGTCTTGGAGGGAGGGTCTGCTGCTGATTGGCTGGAATGTGTCTGCTGACTGCGAGGTACAGGGTCAAAGTTTACTCAATGATGAGTCCGTGGCGAACCGTTCGTGGCGAACCGTTCGGGACATCACTAGTGAAGTATACTTGTGGTAAATGTGAAAAGGAAGGATATGGAGAGAGGAGCACAAATATAGGAGGAGGAATAAGGGAAGGGGGGAATGAACAAGGAATGAATAAAGGATGACAGAAGTGAGGAAAGTGAGAAATCAAATTTAGGGCAGAGAGAATTATATTTTTATGTTCTACTGAATGTGTTAAGTGGCTATGCAGGAGTTGGGTTTTGATGGATGGTACGGGGACGGGGAGCATCTTGTTCTTGTACTCTGGAAGTAGAATGCCTAAGGCCATTCCAGGCATGATGTTTGTAAAGTTCAGAATAAGAAGAGATTTTAGTGAAGGAGAAAGTAGTTTATATAATCTGTGCATAATTGAAAATGAGGTAAATTGCGTATTTAAAAACAAAGCATATATTGCTGATCAGATCGAAAACACTGTGTTTTACTTTGAAGCAGTTGTTCATAGGAATATATAATGCAAGAAATATAGTTTAATTACAAACATCCTTTCTGTATTCAGGAACAACCATAGAAATCATTGATCGATGATTTTACAAACATTCCTAAGTTTTAGTATCATTTTAAAGGTCAACAGGAATTCGGAGGACTAGAAAGAGTCTGTTAACACTAACACATTATAATTAAGTTTATCTGATCATGCTTTAATCTCTGAGAGATATGCTGTCATGGGATTCTCCTTCCACTCAGGTAAGCCAGATAATTTGGCACAGGTTTTATCATCGATGGGCCATCCCCAGGCCTTGAAAAATGGAGTCAGGTTTCTGTTCACAGCTTCAGAGAACTTCACCGCCCACAGATTCATCTTGTCCTTGTTATTATTGCTGATACCTGACATAGTCTGGTACTCTGCAAATAAATGCTTGAATGGATCCCATCCAAAGCCTTCTTGCAGCTGAGAATAGAGAAGAATGTAAATTAAAGCACAATATGTTCTTCCTAGTGAATTACAGTGATGTTTTTTTTAATACTATAATAATCAGCTATGTGTTTAATCAGCCTTCAAGTATGCAAATAATTAGCACAGCCAAACATATCCAATGCAAGGGCATTTTGACTGGCAGGTCTTTGCAAATTTCAAAACAATCTTCAATTTGTGAAGATTTGCATCTGAATTTAAAGTCATCACCAGGCAAAAAACAAAATGCCTGACAGCGACAATACCAGCTCCGAGCTGTTCTGTTCCACCCATTAATATTGATTATCAAAGCCCAACCATATATGGCACGGTACTCAAATAAACACACAAATAAACTAAGTAACATTTTATTTGTGTAAGTTTAACGAAAAAAAAGAAAATTTGTATATTTATCTGTGTATAGTGTCAGTATGTGTGAATGCAGAGGTGTACATGAGAAAGTAAGTTGAATTCAGGATGCAATTGCTGCGTGTAGCAGGGGTTGGATAATTCAGGGTGTTTTTGTATAGTGTAGCACTGTGTTTAATAGAAGGGGTATATTATTTGTGGGGTGTCAGTGTGTGCACTCATTTTCTGTAGCATGTGAATACATTTTGTATTATGTATTCTACAAGTTTATATGATTCCACTATTCTGCATCCCATGGTGTAGGACGACTTCAGGGTTTTTCCTTTCCACTATGTATTTTAACATTTGTTTTTTCTAATAAAGTTGACCTATAACTACACACAATCACATTTTGCCTACGACAGAAGTCATCCATGTTAAATAAAAATGAGAGAAACTTAAACCCCAATACAAATTGAAACTAACAGCTACAAATCCCTTAGTTTATTTACCTCGGATGCAATTTAGAAATTAACTCCCAATCAAATTTGGTAAATTTTGGCACATATTTTGTTTTTTATTAAAACCAATGTAAGCAGGTCAGATGTGATAATACATTGTAGCAGCTATTTAAAGTTTACTTATGAGTAAAACATTTTAGTATTTTGTTAAATTTGCCATTTTATAAATATAAATTTAAATACATTTCTACGTGAATCCATTACACATCCCACACCAGTAAAAGCTGCAATAATACTTACTGGCGTTTGGTATGATGGAATCGTTATCTACAAAATAGTAACATATACTCTTTATTTATTTTTTGAATGTTTTTAACACGCTAATAATAAATATAATGTATTTCAGACAAACTGAACAAACTCAATTGACCTCATGGGATTATGAAAGGTGATATATTATGTACATTATTCTTTGTGTTACCTGTAAATAAGTCTCCAGTGCTGTCCATACATTCCACTTCTCTAGTTTGGCCCCATTTTCTAAATATTGCTTGATTTTATCAGCCCTGCTTTTTGGCTGTAATGATCCATGAGCTAGATTTCTTGGGATTTTCAGAACGGTTTCATGAACATACACACTCCATAAGTTACATGTGGCCTCTGTGGTATGTGAGGGGAACTCCCAATACCATTTCTGTTGATTGTGTCCAAGCTCATGTATGGGTCCCCAAAGTCCAGTATTCCTTATACTCTCAATGTTTAACAGGTCCCCTGCTGATTCCCAGTGGCACATAATAGGGTAACCAGAATGCAACCAACCTGAAAAATAGCAAGAACAAGGTAACATCACTTAATAAGGCTAACATTGTTTTGATGCCTATTCACTGCACATTTTAGAGGGCCTAAGGCCCACCTGTGCAATGATCATGCTGTCTAATCAGCATCTTGATATGCTACACCTGTGAGGTCGATGGACTATCTCAGCAAACAAGAAGTGCTCACTAACACAGATTTAGACAGATTTGTGAACAATATTTGAGAGAAATATGCCTTTTGTGTACATAGAAAAAGTCTTAGATCTTTGAGTTCAACTCATGGAAAATGTGGGCAAAAAACAAAAGTGTTGCGTTTATAATTTTGTTCAGTGTATATATATATTTTGTTAGTGGTGTTTGGAGAATAGCTGAAGAATTATTTTTTTAATTACATAGTAGCAACATTGAAATGCACTTGCCAGGACAGATTTATTATAGTCAGCATGAAAGACAGATTAGGTCTACAAACCAGCTGATATTTGTACGTCTGCAACAATCCTCTCCGGCCTTGGAAGTTGCTTGGGAATTGCTGCTAGCTCAGCGACTGCCTCCATGATCTTGTCCCATAGAGACAGCAAGTCTTCCGGGTCATTAAGGGAGCGGGTTGCAGATGAAGGTACAGTCAGTATGATGTTCTCTGTAACTAGCTCAGCCCATGGAGCTGGAAGAGTACGGATGTTTTCCAGCCACGATGAGACACTGGTCTTTCCTAGGAAAAAAAAAAGGATTGGATTAAATGCAGTGCTTACAGAGATTTAACAAAGAAACAGGAAGCAGGAATGTACTAATATGCCACGTAAAGAGAGAGCAATATTAGCACAGGAACGTGTCAAGTCCAATGGTTTTAAATCACGTCTTATACCGCCATCCCGGAAACAATACATTATTAAAGTACATTGACCCTGGATAGAAAAAAAACAAACATTTACAGGTCCTGCCTCACTGTACTCTATTTAAATGCAAATATATTTTATTTTTTTAATGAATTTAAAAAAAAACTATTTTCTTTCTCTCAGTTCTCCGTGATATTAATGATTGTGTTTCATTAACTTAATTTTTTTTTTTTTTTTTTAATGAATGAATTCGAATTTTAATTAAGTCAGCTGCTAATTATAATGAACCCACCCAGTTACCTAAATCAGAAAACCACTTTTTAAAATAGTGATTGCTTTATATTAAATAAAATCAATATTAAAAGAATAAAAATATTAAATACCATTTTATTTCAAACTATGTTTTTGTGAAGCCTAATGATGACCAGATAAAATATCAGTAAGGGTTATAAATCCTTAACAACAGAGTACAGTTTTTCTAGAACTAAGCAGAAAACATACACTTACCCTTTATATAGAGTGGAGCTGGTTCTGCCCCATATACAGTAACAGAGATAGTCCCTAAACGGCTTTTTGCCGGCACAATGATGTATAAGAGTCCACCCCAAACACAGGATATTAACATCTTCTCACTAGGAACCAGTGCTTTCTTTACAACCACTGGAGCTCGACACAATTTCTCTGCAGAGCTAAGATCATCTGTTTGACAGCCAACCTGAACCTGCAACACACATTACTCAGATTGATGCACAGACTGGGAGAGTGAGTTATATTTAACGTTCCCATTCACAGCTACCAAAGAAAATGAAATGTACTATACATAGAGAACACAAGAGATTGTGGTTACTGCTGATATCTATAAAATACTATAGCATGACAAAATGTAAAGGAACACTATAGTGTTAGAAATACAAACATTTATTTCTTACACTATAGTGCTGGAGTAGTATTTTACGTCCCCGACCCCCTCAGAGTGGAGTTAAAAAGTGTTTAAATTTACCTTTTCTCCATTGCCATGCCAGTCTTGCCATGGCTGGCCCCATTCTGGAAAACACCGGGAGGCTATTGCGGAAATCACCATGCTGTGGTTGATACATTAAATCAATGCATCTCTATGGGGAGCCTTCAGTGTCTCCATGCAGAGCATGGAGTTGCTTAACATAGGTGCAGCACACGGTGCAGCACTGAACTAGGAAGCACCTCTAGTGGCCGTTTGAGTGACTGCACCTAGAAAAGGCAGCATTTGCATTGAAAAGACTACACACCCTAACCACTACATTAGGCTGTAGTGGTTCTGGTGGCTATAGTGTCTCTTTAAAAATATGGTATTGATATTCTTTATCCTGCCAAGCATATTGAAAATCCTTGTCATTCTTCACTTAGAAACCATCTAAAGTCACTGTAGCTATAGGCCTACACTGAAAGACAATGCATGAAGAAATTCAACTTCCTCTCTGCCCATCCAAGTACCTGCATGGTGGGCATCTACTGACTATGCATATACTTTAAATCTTCCACCTACACTAGCATGCTCATTCACTATTTACTGTAGGCCGTGGGCTACTCAAGTTCAGAAATCTTCTTCTTCTCCTTTTATTATTATTATTATTATTATTCATTTAGACCAGTGGTGGCGAACCTATGGCACGCGTGCCACAGGTGGCACGCCGAGCCCACTCTGTGGGTACGCGGCCATAGGTCGCCGGAGGGAGGGAGGGTGCGCTCCGCCGGCGCATCCATAAGGCGGCACAAGTGGCCGCCTTAGGGTGCACCGGCCCGGCGGGCGCAAAGCCGGAGTGACCGGCAGGAGGTGAGCGCAGAGCGCTCCCTCCTGCCAGGCACTCTGTGTAGCGTGGCCGAGCGCACCGCGGTACAGGAACTTATGTTTCCTGTACCCGGGCGGCCGGAAATGAAGTGCTCACAGAGAGAGCACTTCCTGTCCGCCGGGTACAGGAAACATAAGTTCCTGTACCGCGGTGCGCTCGGCCACGCTACAAGGTAGGAGCTCAAGGAGGAAGGAGGGGGGACCTGAGTGGGAGAGAGATGGGGGGACTGAACTGAGGGAGAGCTATGGGAGGGGGTTGGAACTGAGGGAGAGCTATGGGGATTGAGGGGGGAACTGAGGGAGAGCCTAAGTAAAACCGAGGGAGAGCTATGGGGGGGACCCGAGGGAGAGCCATGGGGAACTGAGGAGAGCCATGGGGGAACTGAGGGAGAGCTATGGGAGGGGGCCTGAGTAGTAGAAAGATGGGGGGGAACTGAGGGAGAGCTATGGGGGGGGACTGAGTGGGAGAGAGACTGGGAGAGTGAGTTATATTTAACGTTCCCATTCACAGCTACCAAAGAAAATGAAATGTACTATACATAGAGAACACAAGAGATTGTGGTTACTGCTGATATCTATAAAATACTATAGCATGACAAAATGTAAAGGAACACTATAGTGTTAGAAATACAAACATTTATTTCTTACACTATAGTGCTGGAGTAGTATTTTACGTCCCCGACCCCCTCAGAGTGGAGTTAAAAAGTGTTTAAATTTACCTTTTCTCCATTGCCATGCCAGTCTTGCCATGGCTGGCCCCATTCTGGAAAACACCGGGAGGCTATTGCGGAAATCACCATGCTGTGGTTGATACATTAAATCAATGCATCTCTATGGGGAGCCTTCAGTGTCTCCATGCAGAGCATGGAGTTGCCTAACATAGGTGCAGCACACGGTGCAGCACTGAACTAGGAAGCACCTCTAGTGGCCGTTTGAGTGACTGCACCTAGAAAAGGCAGCATTTGCATTGAAAAGACTACACACCCTAACCACTACATTAGGCTGTAGTGGTTCTGGTGGCTATAGTGTCTCTTTAAAAATATGGTATTGATATTCTTTATCCTGCCAAGCATATTGAAAATCCTTGTCATTCTTCACTTAGAAACCATCTAAAGTCACTGTAGCTATAGGCCTACACTGAAAGACAATGCATGAAGAAATTCAACTTCCTCTCTGCCCATCCAAGTACCTGCATGGTGGGCATCTACTGACTATGCATATACTTTAAATCTTCCACCTACACTAGCATGCTCATTCACTATTTACTGTAGGCCGTGGGCTACTCAAGTTCAGAAATCTTCTTCTTCTCCTTTTATTATTATTATTATTATTATTATTATTCATTTAGACCAGTGGTGGCGAACCTATGGCACGCGTGCCACAGGTGGCACGCCGAGCCCACTCTGTGGGTACGCGGCCATAGGTCGCCGGAGGGAGGGAGGGTGCGCTCTGCCGGCGCATCCATAAGGCGGCACAAGTGGCCGCCTTAGGGTGCACCGGCCCGGCGGGCGCAAAGCCGGAGTGACCGGCAGGAGGTGAGCGCAGAGCGCAGAGCGCTCCCTCCTGCCAGGCACTCTGTGTAGCGTGGCCGAGCGCACCGCGGTACAGGAACTTATGTTTCCTGCACCCGGGCGGCCGGAAATGAAGTGCTCACAGAGAGAGCACTTCCTGTCCGCCGGGTACAGGAAACATAAGTTCCTGTACCGCGGTGCGCTCGGCCACGCTACAAGGTAGGAGCTCAAGGAGGGGGGAGGGGGGACCTGAGTGGGAGAGAGATGGGGGGGAACTGAGGGAGAGATATGGGGGGGGGAACTGAGTGGGAGAGATATGGAGGGGGAACTGAGTGGGAGAGATGGGACGGAAACTGAGGGAGAGATGGGGGGGGACTGAGGGAGGTATAGGGGGAGAAAACTGAGTTTGGGACGGGGGGTGAGGTGGGACAACATACACACAGCACCCCTGCCCTACACATATCACCCCACACAAAGACACCCACACATCACCCTACCCACACATCACATCACCCCACCCACACACACACACAAACACATACAATGTACCCCTCAATGCAGTGTGTGTACACTCAGCAGTCTGTCTGTGTGTGTACACTCAGCAGTCTGTCTGTGTGTGTACACTCAGCAATCTGTCTGTGTGTGTACACTCAGCAATCTGTCTGTGTGTGTACACTCAGCAATCTGTCTGTGTGTGTACACTCAGCAATCTGTCTGTGTGTGTACACTCAGCAGTCTGTCTGTGTGTGTACACTCAGCAGTCTGTCTGTGTGTGTACACTCAGCAGTCTGTGTGTGTGCGTGTGTGTGTATTTAGCAGTCTGTGTGTGTATTCAGCAGACTGTGTACTCAGCAGTCTGTGTGTGTATTCAGCAGTCTGCTAAGTACACAGACAGACTGCTAAGTACACAGACAGACAGACTGCTAAATACACACACAGAGATGTTAATTAGTTCGGACAACTGTATGAGTTGTTTTTTCGAAACTTAAACCTCAATATTCAGGTTTAAATGCCGTTTTGGCACTTTGAGGGAAAAAAAATTGGCATGTATTACGGTTTGGGCACTCGGGCTCAAAAAGGTTCGCCATCACTGATTTAGACTGAAAGCTTCAGACACATACCTTTGGTTTGTAGTATGCTTAACTATTTTAACAAAGAGGTCATGCCAAACACATACATGAATATCAAAATACGTGTAACCACAGAGAGAATTTGGAATGTTACCTGCAGACCTTTATCAATAACAGAATCGGGAAACACAAGTGCTGCTGTTTTTTCAGGAGGCAGGTAAAGCCCAGTGCTTCTCCATGCATCTGCACCTGAGACACAATATTAGAATTCATATGAACAATCAGGGCAAGATGTACCTTCCTTGCTGACCCAAGGCCAGTTTCTTCAATCCACCCCCATTAATACGACTAGTTTGGGGGCATGATTGAATGGTGAATGTAAATTCATAATTAATCAATAAATAGAAAAGAAAATGAATTAATTACCGCTGATGCAGAGGAAGGAAAGCAGACATTATACAAAATGGGTACAAAAGGAGCATGGCAGTTGAGGAAATAGTGGAGCTTGCTGGAAATGATGTAATGGCAAGGGAAAAGTCATATAATTTGGCAACTTATTTGTTGGAGAGACTTTTATGGGAGATGCACTTGGTCATAATTAATGTAGCATTGATTACATCCCCACCACTGACTGAGGTACATATGCTACTTATTTTATCTCCAAAAACTACAATAGATCACAATAGATGACAGATGTTTAGATCATTTGCAGAGACAGTACCTGCATTAGTTCCATCAATCTCCACAGTCACCGAAGGTTCCTTCTGAAAAGGAAAGTTGTCAATAACTTGGGTGTCCGCTTGACTGAAACTCCAGATTTCTTCTGACAATTGAAGGATTAAACCATCTTTAGAGTTGTTTTTCACAGGGCACGTTTTGCTCACTTTGGGGATTCCACATCTCTTTACTTGGCACACACATTCTCGCTGCACTGAGAGAACAAGAGGGGAGGCAGGCAAACTCATGAAACTGGAGGCATCTTCTTTTAGATTATTCAGCCAGGAGCTGAGAGGAGGTTTCAGATCTACACCATCCTGTAGATTCTTCACAAGCTGGGAAAATGCTCTTGGAAAATGATAACAGTTTGATGCTCCCTCAGGATCTATAGCCTTAAAGACACCCTTGGATGTGGTTTTACCTAGAATGCTAATCCCAAATGTATTCAGGATTTTATTTCCTGGGTATTTCAAAAGAACATTTTTGCTTGGATTTACGATAGACCAATACCATGCTTGCCCACCAATAAGAAGGCCACCTCCTTCAGCCACAAACTTCTTGATGCATTCTGCCTCAGTGTCACTGTAAGAATTACAGCAGTACACATCAAGTCCAGGGATTACGTCTGAAACTCTAGAACTGACACCTTCTTGCTTTAATCTCTCATTCAGATATGCCATGTTTTTGTTAACACCAATATTTCTCTTTTTGCCAGAGTCAAGCCATGATATAGCATTTAATATGACTGTTTTGAGCTCTGGTACCATGAGATAACTTTCATGTGATACCACGACAACACGCCCTTTTCCGTAAATTGCAGCAGCCAAGAAACATTGGTTTGAATCATTCAGTCCAATCGGAAATGTCAGAGGCCCATGAAGCAGTAATTGTGATGGGATACTTGGCCCACTGATGTCTAGTATGGACACACCTCTTAGAAGATCTTTCAGATCAGTTGAGAAGTTCACACTGTGTAAGAAAAAATGTTCAGTTCCTTATAAAAATTAAAAGATTTGTCTAGAAGTGTGATGGATACTTATTCAATAGAGGAGGCATTTATACACATTTAAAACAAAGCACATATGAAATAAAATGACTGAAACCAGAATGACAAATTTATTAACGGTTAACCAGCGAAGTGTCAGCATAGTCTATGGAAGTCCAATTGAATTTGTGTCCTCTTTTCAAGGTGACCATTAACTCCAAGAAATTAATTTTCACTTGCTTTATCCTGTAACGTCTGTCTGTCTAGTGCTTTAGATAGTTACAATATTCACCTATCTATCCACATTTTTAGGGAATGATAATTCTCTAACAGAAATAGGGGTGATTTTCCTGCTCCACCTGATTTTATATATTTTACTGTCTTTGTCTGCTCTTATGGTTGCACCCTTGTTTGTTCTTAGGGTTGCAACTTAAATGGCCTGTTGACTAGTAGTAAGGTAATACTTGTTTAGACAATCCCCAGATATGGTGGTGTATGTGCTTTGCTTTCACATTCCCACGATGCATTACTTCACCTACAGTACAAATACAGAGAAACAGACCGGCAAAAACATGTGAACATTTACCTGAAAACACATTTATTTAAGATGTACGACCAAACAAACATAAAGAATCTTATAGTGATATAAAAGATTATAGAGTGAGCAAATAGATATAAACAGTAGATTTTCTAAGCAAATGCTCCAATATAATTGTCTACAAGAAAAATGAGGAGCTGCTAGATACAATAAAAACCTTCCCAAGTTTTAAAACTTTACACAAGATGGGGGCTGGGGCCTGACCGCAAAGCCGTGAGGACATGAACCTCAAGAGCTCCTGCACTAAGCTACGTTAAAATCTAATTTCACAACTCAAAATGCAAATAAACGGGCCACAGCAGCCAGCAACCAAAAGGGGACATCAAGCGAAGCAGAATGATACCCCACAAGCGGCACAACAAGCTACCTTCACCGGTCAGGCGGTCGAGGTCTACTCATGAGGCGAGCGCGGTGGAGAGACGGCCACTCTCCCACCGCCACGACGAGTTACCATGCTGATCAAGGGCCCTTGTTCCCCCCCCCATATGGACCGACGGGGGGTCCAAAATCCACAGGGCTACATGGTCCTACAAGCCTTAGAGATCACAAGCCACCCACACCCGGAAGCCAAGATGGCGGCCTCCGACTGGGCCCCTAGGCCTCCGCCCGTCTAACCCCTATTGGCACATTGGCGCATAACAGCAGCCTTCAACCTTTTCTGGACTCGGTGGCAAGCCACAATGGCGCAGACCCAAGCAACCACAGCGGTCCCCCGACTGCCCACTACCTCACCTGCGCGGAGACCGGCACTGAAACGTACAGCTCAGCTACGGACCGGCACGAAGCAGCAGGGGGCAACAAGGGCTCTGCCCAGACTCACGAATCACAGACCACGCATCCGACGTCGTCGGCTCGGGTACCGACAAACTCAGATGGCCTCCAAACGCGGCCCGCCACCATACCAGCTAAAAGGGCAAACCCAAGGGGCCGAGACCCAGCCTGCACCAAACGAAACCAAGAAGACCTGCCAGCACACCACCCAGATGTAGCAACACAAAGCCGCAAAGAGCACACAGAAGGACTATGCCTCTATACCACAGAGACACACCCGCAAACCAACACGGGGAGAAGAGAAACTGCCACGGAAGGCCGGGAAGCAGTGGCGGAATCCCTCCAGCCTACTTGACCCACAAGGCCGAGGCCCCATGGGACTTTCCAATATGTGAGTTGCTGGTGCAGACCACAGGAGTCGGTAACTCTCACTGTTGCATAGCAGTTTGGACAGCTACCACACCAACACGTCCATCCTGCCAAAGTGGACTCTGTCGCACACCTCCTGGGACATTTAAGTTACCTGCAAGCCTAGGCTCAGAGAATTACCTGGAAACCCACTCCTTAGGCATATGATTGCACCACATTTAAATGTCAGCTAATGTAGTTCATTGAAGCTTATACTCAGGGCCGGACTGGGAACAAAATTAGGCCCGGGCATTTTTCAATCAGAGCGGCCCCCTAAGAAGGGGGCGGGGCCAGAGAGTGTGTGTTTTGTCATCACTAATGACAACACGCCCCCTCTCAAAGTGAGCACGTTGGTTCAATGCCCAGAGCCCTGCTGAAGAGCTCTGGCATTAGAAAAAGGCCCTGAATTTGTTCTGCGCAGCGCAAGCAAATTTAATAACATGCTTGCGCTGTGTTTGCTTTTAAATAGTCTCTGGTGTCTCCACAAGTGGGATACCAGAGAACAAAAGGGCCAGGAAAGTGCATGGTGCATATGTTTGGAGCCTGCTTGTGGGATTGCGTGTGTGTAGAGTGTGGTGTGGTATTGTATAAATAGGTCAATTTAATTTGTGTTTGTGGTGTTATATGTGTGGCTAGGGGCTGTAGAGAGTGTGTGTATAGGGGGCATAGTTTTATAGGGGATGCAGCGAGTGTGTGCATACGGGCTGAAGTGTGTGTGTATAGGTGACGTAGTGTGTGTAGGGTTTGCAGAGAGGGTGTGTTTAGAGAATGTTGTATGTGTTTGCTGACAAGGAATGTAGTGTGTGTGTGTAGGAGATCTACTGTGTAAATGACCCAGTGTGTGTGTGTTTGTGTGTGTGTAGAGGATTAAGAGTGCATATAGGCTAAGGGATCTAGTGTGTATCTGGAGCGTAATGTGTGTAGTGGTGCAGTGTGAGGGGTGCTGTAGTGTGTGTGTGTGTGTGTGTGTGTGTTTGTGTATGTATATATATATATTTGGACTTATAGTATGTGTGAGGGGCACAGTGTGTGTATGTAAGAGGGGTGCTGTGTGTGAGGGTGTTTTTATCTGCTGTCACATTCTGTGTGCTGTGTGTGTCTGGGGGTGCTGTGTGTGTCTGGGTGCTGTGTGTGTCTGGGTGCGCTGTGTGTGTCTGTGTGCTGTGTGTGTCTGGGAGTGCAGTGTGTGTCTGGGGGTGCAGTGGGTGGCTGGGTGCGCTGTGTGTATCTGGGGGTGCTGTCTGTGTCTGGGTGCAGTGAGTGTCTGGGGGTGCTGTGTGTTTGGGTGGTGCTGTGTCTGGGGGTGCTGTGTCTGGGGGTGCTGTGTGTGTCTGGGGGGTGCTGTGTGTCTGGGGGGTGCTGTGTGTCTGGAGTGCTGTGTGTGTCTGGGGGTGCTGTGTCTGGGTGCTGTGTCTGGGGGTGCTGTGTCTGTCTGGGGGTGCTGTGTCTGGGGGCTGTGTCTGGGGGTGCTGTGTGTGTCTGGGGGTGCTGTGTCTGGGGGCTGTGTCTGGGGGCTGTGTCTGGGGGTGCTGTGTGTGTCTGGCTACTGCATGCTGTTAATCCCCTAGATAACTTAATAAGCCTGTTTATAATGCCTACTCAACTTGTACACTAGCTTAGCTAATTAAACATAGTTAAACGTTGATTTTCTAATTTACTCTGACGACACAACTACTTAGATATGCCTGGCACATGCAAGCTGCATGTTTTCACCATGCCCAACCTCTTTATAAGTATCTTAAAAATGTGCACAACTAAGCTAGCATAAACAACATAAATAGCCTAGCATTGTTAAACGTTGACTTTTTCACTCTTTTCACTCTATTCTAATGACTAAACTGTTTAGCCAAGCTGATGATTGTTATCTCTATATAGAACTGTGCAATTCCTCATGCCACTGTTCAATTTCAGTACATCCTCAGACACGCTGTTGTGGCGTACGTCATTGCTATTTATAACATGCACAACAAAAATAAAGAATTAAAAAAAAAAATAAACTTTACAGAAGACATAAAATAAAATAAAATAGAGTCTGTATCAGGTGATACAGACTCTATTTTATTTTATAAAGAATCTTATGAATTATGTTTTTAAAAATATTAGAGTTGTATAATAAATATTTTTCACTAAGGGATAATATTAGGTTATTTTCTAACTGTATTTTATAACTGAGGTTGACAGGCTGCAAAATATATGTGGTATAAAATCTTGATTGATATATAGCAATGTAAACTTTTATTGTATAAATATATATATTTAAATATATATTAGGATTTTCAAGGTCGAAACAAGTTGAATCATTTGTCTGTCTTAGGACAAACTCTAGTCATCATAACCAGATCCAAACAGTGGAAATGCATCTTGCTGCTTCAATGGTTGTGCTACTTTAACCGGATGTATAATGGACAACTGCAACCTGGTATGTAAAAAGACAAGGGTGGATTTGTGATCATGTTCCTACAGGGTTTCATTAGACCTGTGTATGAAATTACCTTCCCCTTCAACTCTGAATTTGTACGTTGGAAATTGATGACATATAATATATTTTAGCTAAATAACATTTTAGAGCAGCAGGATTTTGTATATGATTAGTCTGTAAATACTCACTCGATGTTAACTGGGCAGCGTGGGATGTCTTTACTCACACTAAATTTCCCTTTCTCTCCATATTTATTGAGAAAGTAAATGCCAGACACTGATATTATCTTGTTTCCAGGAAAATCTAACAAAACATTCTTATTTTTATTGCAGCTGGACCAGTGCCAGGCCTGAGCTCCAATTAATAGACCTCCCCCTTCCTGCAGAAAGGAGATGATGTCTTTAGCCTGGCTGTCGTTATAGCCATCCATACATATAACACCCAAACCTTGGGTATCGTCAGGAATGGTTTTAATTGTGCAACCATTGTCACAGAGTAACTTGGACAGAAGGTGGAGATTCTTGTTTACTCCAATTACAGCTTCTACTGAGGGTTTCAGCCAGGACACTGCATTCTTCATGAAGCCCAAGAGGTTTGAGTTGTTCAGGTAAGCCTCATGAGCCACAACCACCACTCGACCCTTCCCATAGCGAGAAGCAGCGATGAGCACATCTCCTGAAGGGGTCACCAGCACAGGGAACACAGAGTCTCCAGTTAGGAGCAGCTTGCAAGGTACAGCATTTGCAATGAAGTCCAGCTCAGAAAGGCCCTTGACTAACAACTGGTAATCTTCATTAAACGTCATTTCTCCTATAAGTGAAAAACAGAATAATCAAATTAAAATGGAAGCAGAAAACAGCTAAAAACAACAGGTATGAGCTGAGGTCAATGCAAAAAAAAAAGTACGTGCACAAGGTACAAAATATGAAGCTGAAGTAAAAAGAAAACGTATTCAAGAAAAATATTTGTAAAAATAAAATGAATGTATAATACTTACTGAAAATTATATTGAACCATACAATATAAAAATTATTCCATATTTTACCATGCAAAAAAAAAACGTACAGGTCAAAAACAAAGAAAATGAATACTCACAATCAAAGCCAAGAGCTGTTTTGGGCAAGTTAAGAGGAACTGCTACATTTCTCTTGGTGGAAGGTCTGTTTTATATAACTTCATACTATCTTCAAGCTGAGACAATATTTGCAGTGTGGGAAAGTAGAAAGTTATCTCCAATGTGCGTTGGGTGATATCATGCACCTTGCACACAATTTTATGATGTTAACAAACACACAAACGTAATCATGGGTTAATTTTCCACAAACGTTATACATTAACTAGGTATACATTAACTTTTATATATATATATTTGCACTCCCCTAAATTATACTATTACATATATATCTAGACACTTTGTAGATAGAAGTGGGGGTATTTTTTTCAATAAAAACCTTAGACACAACTGGGTAACCCCTAAATCCTGGACTAGCAGGCGTGCTTTAAGGACTGATTTGGAAACCACTGGTCTAACCGTTATTAACCTATTATGGGTAAAATTATCCTTTTATATTGATATGGAACATAATGCTCTAAGACTGTCCTTTTATTTACAGTCATACTTATCTTGATAGTATTTTTGGATCTCTTCATATGATTATATTGTTGGTGAATAACAGACTCTAAGATCAATTTGAAAACTCGCGTACCTGTGAAGCGGGTCATTGGAGCATAACAAAATACCTTTGCTAACTTACCTTTTTAAAGCACCTTTTGGGGTGATATGGGTTATGTTGAGAAAGCGTCTGTATTTAAACGCAAAACATGTTTAGTGTTTCTCCAGGTTTTTATATTAGTTTTTTCTCTCCCCCCTCCTTCCTTCCTTCTATCGAATGCAAGTTTTTTTTACATTTGTGTCTTTTTCTCTATTTTGGACAGAATTTGCCATGTAATGCACTATAACAAATAAACCTGCACAGCAAGGAATTCTTTGTTTTAGTTTTTCTATAAGTCTTCAGGGTGCAGTATATGGATAATATCGATAACTTTGTGGATCTCTGGAATTGAGACACCAGCACCAAAGACATTTTGAGATCCTCATAATAAGTAAGTGGAAACATTTTTTCTCACTGTGTTACACCTCTGATATGTGATCCTAACAATTGGTAGATCAGCTTAATTTTCCTTTTGTTGCAATTTTCCTGGAGCTTTAAAAGTAAAATTATTCCTGTTACTTAATTTTATTAACACTTTCCCATTTACATGTTGGTACAATTCCACCATACCTATCCAGGAGTTCACGTTCCTTGGGAAAGTAAAAACACTCAAAATATCCCATATTTAATAACTAAAAGTTGTCTTCTTTTGAAAATGCCATCCATGGTGGGGGTAAAGTGTAGTTTTGGATCTCTGACATAAGATCAGTTAATCAATTGCTAAAAATTAGAAATTTGAAAACTGAAAGTCTTATGTCTGTAATGTGCCCCTATTACATCTCAAAAACCCTGCAAAGGTCTACATGTGGGGTATTGCTGTATACAAGGGCCATAGCGGAATAGAAATCGTTTTTTTATGGAAGTGAGCTAGAGAAATTCTTCACAAGATTTAAATCAGGCACAAAGTTAAATGTAACCATAAGATTTGACAGAAGTTAGTGATAAAATGGTTGCATGAAAAGTCTACAATTGTTCTCAGTTAAATACTCTAGGCGGTCTACATTCTACAAATATCTACTTTTGTTTACCTATTTATTAATCTATGACTGCTATTTATCTTATACTCATAGCAGACCAAATTTTGCAAAGATTTAGCTTTAAAACTAGAATTAACTCCTTGCAATATTTGTAACAGGGTTGATGTTCCAGGAGGGATAAGCCAAATGACAAATGATTTAGGTAAACTAGAAAAATGGTCAGAATTGTGGCAACTGACATTTAATGTGGATAAGTGCAAGATAATGCATCTTGGACGTAAAAACCCAAGGGCAGAGTACAGAATATTTGATAGAGTCCTAACCTCAACATATGAGGAAAGGGATTTAGGGGTGATTATTTCTGATGACTTAAAGGTAGGCAGACAATGTAATAGAGCAGCAGGAAATGCTAGCAGAATGCTTGGTTGTATAGGGAGAGGTATTAGCAGTAGAAAGAGGGAAGTGCTCATGCCATTATACAGAACACTGGTGAGACCTCACTTGGAGTATTGTACGCAGTACTGGACACCGTATCTTCAGAAGGTTATTGATACCTTAGAGAGGGTTCAGAGAAGGGCTACTAAACTGGTTCATGGATTGCGGGATAAAACTTACCAGGAAAGGTTAAAGGATCTTACCATGTATAGGTTGGAGGAAAGACGAGACAGGGGGGATATGATAGAAACATTTAAATATATAAAGGGAATCAACACAGTAAAGGAGGAGACTATATTTAAAAGAAGAAAAACTACCACAACAAGAGGACATAGTCTTAAATTAGAGGGACAAAGGTTTAAAAATAATATCAGGAAGTAATACTTTACTGAGAGGGTAGTGGATGCATGGAATAGCCTTCCAGCTGAAGTGGTAGAGGTTAACACAGTAAAGGAGTTTAAGCATGCGTGGGATAGGCATAAGGCTATCCTAACTATAAGATAAGCCTAGGGACTAATGAAAGTATTTAGAAAATTGGGCAGACTAGATGGGCCGAATGGTTCTTATCTGCCGTCACATTCTATGTTTCTATGTTTCTATGTATGTATAACCTTTTCAGCAGGCTTAGACAAGCCTCCCTGCCTGCACCTATAGACTTCCTAAAATAATATATACATTTTGTCCCTATAATATGTATAGCATGCGGATGTGGGATTTATAATTTAGAACTGAAATGCCTTTTTAACTCTACTGGGAGATGAAAGATGTTAAAGGAATACTTCACTGCCCAAATACAATATATATATATATATATATATATATATATATATATATATATATAAAAATCACTAGTATTACATGTAGAAGTTGTGTTTTGCAATACCAATGTGCTAGAACTTTATTGGATTACCATATAAATACTTATAAATGGGTGCGTCAAAACAATATCAATCATGTTTAAATAAATTGTAATGAAAACTCAAGTTAAAAAACATATAACCTTTAATTAAGACTTGTATCATAATTAGAAAACATGAGATCAAAAATATATGCATTTAACAGTTTTCAAAGAATTGTTTCCGAACTGCCTAAAATCCTATCTATTAAACATCCTATAAAGTTCTAAAAACAAACTGGGATAATGATGATAAAAAAATATATTAGTTAGAATGGAAGCAACTGACAAGGATATGACGATTCATATCAATCACACATTATTATTATTAGTATTATTGGTATTTATATAGCGCCAACTTGAGGAGAGAGTTGGAATTGAGAAAACAAGCTAAACGGATAAAGACAAGTCTTTCTAGAAACTTTGAGGAAAAAAGGAACAGGACTAGGGGACGATAGTTGGGAGGGGAGGACTTAGCTTTTTGTAGGATGTGTTCACAGTTGGAGTCAGGTTATACTTTAGTTTTGCACAGTGGAAATTTTATAACGTTCTTGTGCAGCTTATAGCTATGTGTGAGTGATGAGAATTGCCCTGATCTTGTGTATCTATTATAATACAAGTTCTAATTAAAGGTTAGAGTAAAATTAGTGAAAACCTTGGTGGTACAATGGTATAGTACCATCCTAAAAGACACTGGGTAGGGAGAGGAGACAGGCTATACAGGATATGGCAATCAAGTGCAAAGTAGAGGATAGGACAGATTGTAGGCAATGAATACAGTAGTAAAATCAATACATGTACCAAATCTCCTACTACAACCGGTGAGTTATAAAAAGCCCCCACCCGAGGCTAGAAGAGAATAAGTTAAATAGCAAGAAGTTGTTACACTGCTTGACCCAGGAATAGGAGATAAATGGTATTAAAGGAATAAATCCACTTAGTAAGGGCTAAATAAGAAGAAAAAGGGGTATATTCACTAAACAATTGAATATTTAAAATGCAAACATATTATATCAAATCTTAAATAAGACTAGAGGTTAAAAGAATAAAGGAGAAGGGTAAAATATATCATAGTTTTCTCAGTCCAAAGTCCTCCACTAAGCGGTTTCGCATGAGGTAGTCAATTTATCGTCCTGGTATTTAGCAATACCAAGACTTTTTACCATAGTAGGGGTTACTTCACTACTTTCAGAGTAAATCCTACTTTCATTAAGCTGATACATTGCTAAATACCAGGACGATAAATTGACTACCTCATGCGAAACCGCTTAGTGGAGGTCTTTGGACTAAGAAAACTATGATATATTTTACCCCTCTTCTTTATTCTTTTATCCACTAGTCTTATTTAAGATTTGATATAATATGTTTGCATTTTAAATATTCAGTTGTTTAGTGAATATACCCCTTTTTCTTATTATTTAGCCCTTACTAAGTGGATTTATTCCTTTAATACCATTTATCTCCTATTCCTGGGTCAAGCAGTGTAACAACTTCTTGCTATTTAACCTATTCTAATTAAAAGTTATATGCTTTTTAAATTAAGTTTTTTTTATTGCAGGACATTTAAATAAGATCAATATTTTTTTTGGCACACCCATTTATATATATTTATATGATATTTCAAAAGTTTGTCTTTAGAACTTCATAGGATGTTTTTCATAGATAGGATTTTAGGCAGCTCGGAAACAATTCTTTGCAAACTGTAAAACTGCATATATTGTTTTCAACTTTATGTTCAAATACATAGTAATATGTGCTTTGTAATCTACACCTTCCATTTAACCATAATTACTAAAGTTTTGATTTTGGTTCACAAACACTTTTTTTACACAATACAGAATAAAAGCACAGTATATACTGATGTAGTAAGATGTGATACACTATACATACCTGTAATGTTGTCACGTACAGCAGAGCAGAAAAAGCTGTGAGAAGGCAGCAAGATCAGTACAATTTCAGAAGGTTCCGTCTTTATATTTTACCAAAGGGGGAGTGGTAGTTTGTATCAAATTATAATTATAACACACGAGCAACTAAACAACAAGGGGAACTATTGGAAGATTGTTTCAAGAGGAACAAAAACTCAACATACCTAACAGCTGAGCTCAGAAAAGGTAACAAGGGACCAGGAGATTAGAGTAAATGTTAGAAAAAGACACTGAAATTGTGTAAAATCAGGTTAAATCGGTCTTTCCATTTAGACTAGTTCCAGTATCTGTATTTTCAAAGCGGACCATGAGACACATTTCATAGAGAAATAATTGCACCAACGACACTGTAGTTGCTGTGACAGAGAGCATGAGGATTGCCTGTATTAGGGTTCCGAGCTCACGTTCATCACTTTTTCGTATAGAATTCTATGCTATCCTCTAAGCTAATAATTAATTGGAAGACAAAGCGGTGCCATATCTTTATATAGGTTTATTAGAGATCTTAGTTTGCTAGCAAATTGCAAAGATGACATTTTATGTCCTATAAACCTGTATGTGCCATGGCAGGAATACTTCATGTTGCCTTTAAATTTAGTGCTTAAATTCATAAAAGGAATGGAACATTTTAGTTTTGAAGAAATGTTAATAAATTTAAACCTCTTTAGTTTAGAAAAACATCGCCTTAGAGGTGTCAAGGTTAATACTCCCCAAAACGCAAACCAGAGAACAATAGAGGCAAGCACAGGCAGACGTATTACCGGACCTTAAAGTGGCCGGACTTAACGTAGGAATAAGAGATAAGAATAGTCAAACATGCCAAGGTCATGGATATAGAAGGAGGTTAATATAGGGCAAGGTGTATTCTGATAGGCAGGGACAGAAATGAGGGAGGATATAAATAGATAGTAGCAATAGGCTACTATCACTTGAAAAGCTAATGTCACGTCACCCCTGACGGTTACCGTGTGCGCGCGCGCACGTCCTCGGACGCCCTCCCAGATGCTCGTGTCCCCCTGGAGGCGCACGCGTGTGACGCCAGCCAGAGATCCGCACCGCCCGGCAGGAGAGGACGGATGGCAGGACCGGGACGGCACTGGACACAAGGTATGACAAGAGGGGATATTATAACATTATACAAATATATTCGGGGTCCAATACAAACCATTGTCTGGAAATATATTAACAACCTTGACCATACATAGTGCACGAGGTCATGCTTTTAGCATGGAAGAAATTAGACTTAGTCTAAGGCATAGGAAAAAATTTTACCATAAGAACAATAAGGATGTGGTCTGTACAGATGTTTAAACAGCAACTAGATTTATACTTGCAAAAACATAATATTCAATGATATCGTTTTTTAACTGTAGGGTTATAGCTTCTTGATCCAAGGATAAATCTGGCTGCCATTCTGGGGTCAAGAAGGATTTTTTTCCCAGTTTGTAGCAAAATTGAAAGTGTTTCAAACTGTTGTTTTTTGGGGGGGTCTTTTGCCTTCTTTTGGATCAATAGCAAAAACAGATGTGAGAAAGGCTGAACTTAATGGACACGTCTGTTTTGAGCCTTTGTAACTATGTAACTGTATGTAACTGCTTAACTATGTAAACCCACCTGAAGCTTGTGTGATCCATCATTGGTTTTTACCATATTGATAATTCTATCATTCCATCAGGGCCATATTCTGTCCTTCTACATCCTTTTTCTGCATTCACTTACACGTACTCCATAGTTTACAATTTATTGAATAAACCCATGTAGATATTATCTTAGTAGATTTAAAAGGGTGAAAGACACACAGATCTGAACTGGCAATTGGGCAAACTAGGCAACAGGATATAGACTGCCACAGGAGTGGTGTTGGGTTCTGGCTTTTGCTGTTTATAATGCACAGAGTTCACATTAGGACACCTGAACTCTCAATCTGCGATGTAAATGATTTTGCCAGTGATGAATAACACCTCCAGCAGCACAATTAAATATCTCAGTATGTGCAGCCCCAAACACCATAACTACTTTAAAAGCTGAAGTGGTCATGGTGCTTGGAGTAACCCTATAAACAGAGTTAGAAAATTAGTAATTAAAATAATATTTCTGTTCTCTTTCTCATTGGCATTGTGTGCATAGGGTGTTTCTGAATTGGATTGTGATGGTACTTGCTTTAATATACATTTGTAAAGGAAAAAAAGGACCTCTTTAAATGCAAAGATTAAAAAAAATTGCAGGTTATTTCCACTGTTTTATTTAATGATGTCATTTCCAGAGACGTGACTATTCCACTTTCTATTAATTATCTTCACAGTATTTGTTAAGGGTGGTGATTGACAACAAACCATATGTTCAAACCACTCATTTTTGTTTTGTTTGTTTTTTTAAGGAATATAATATAGAATAATGACTTTCACAGCCAGAAATCACTACATGTAGTGTTCATCTCACTGAGTTCTGCTACAGTATATATTTATCTTTGAACAATGCTGCATATTATATCTCAGACTGACCTATTCCAAGTAGTTGTATAATTCCACGTTTTGAGAGGTCAGAAATTAGGGTATAATAATTTGCTCACTGACATTTCTTTTAATACGTATATCTTTAAAAAAAAAAAAGCTGTAGCTTTTTATGAAAGCATCCCGGTAACTTATTTTGAGAGTAGAGTTTCCTCTAATTATCTTGTAAGGTCAGAATATAGGATTTCACCGATTTAGTCTTTGTGCATAATACACGTATGTATTTTATATTATTCCTCAAAGTTCTATCTTTATATCCTTTAGTGGCATTTAAAGGTCATTCTAATTTCCCACTGGCTATCCTGTATTTAGTTTCAGAGTAAATCCTACTTTATGATTAATTTAATTCCCAGGTATCAGGTTTACATTATTTAAAATGTAAAACAAAATTCCCAGATTTTACTATTAACATGACGTAAAGTCATGATTTTATTAAAGACACGGAGGCGAGTATTATGCATAACTCTTTCTTTATTTCCTCAACAGCAAAGATAGAGGAATATAAATATATCAAAAATGAAAGAAAAAACTGTATAGATACACAGGCAACCAATCACATAACAGAGGAAGTGACTATATAAAGCCTGTGTCTCCCACAATCCCCCTCTTTCTTGCGAAAAACCGAAGACCAGGTAAGTAAAACGATATCTTGCTTGGCCAAAACCGGGAACTGGAACAATCCGACAATTTCAAGCTAAAAAAGAGAGAGAAATATGGTAATAACCAAACTCCAAACTGTGGACTTACCAATACAACTAACGACCATTCATATGGTTAAAGGAATGAAATCCGAAAAATATAATAGACATAATTAATCAGTATATGCAATACAACACATGAAGTACTCACAAGGCAGGCCAAATCTCAACATACCTGAGTACGCCAATCGCATCTCGCTCCATACCCCACACCGGGAGGGTGGGAGGGAATAATACTCGCCTCCGTGTCTTTAATAAAATCATGACTTTACGTCATGTTAATAGTAAAATCTGGGAATTTTATTAAAGACACGGAGGCTCATATTATGCAAGTTCAAAGCTGTGCGATGTGCTCAATAGGTCTGAAGTAGAAGTCACGGAAGGTCGACTCTCGAGACCAATCCGCTGCACGCATGATGTCCTCCAGACGACAGCCGAAGCCTTGGAAGCCATAGCACCCCTCACCGAATGGGGTGTAAAGATAGACGTGTCTATACCAGCCGCAGACAAAAGCCAACGCACCCAACGCGCCAGGGTCGGTGTCGACACAGGTCGATGCGGTGTACGAAAAGAAATGAACAAAGGTCGTAGATCTGGTGAGCGAAGAGGCCGGGTCACCTCCATATAGACCTTGAAACACTCCACTGGACAGAGTGCCGGACATCCTTGGAATCTAGGGTACACGAAAGACCTTGACGCAGATTTAGTCCGTCTGGAAATGTTAAAAGTCACACCCTCAGGGGAGAAGGTAACGGCGTCCCAATCAAGGGCCCTAACGTCAGAAACCCTCTTACATGAAACCAAACAAAGCAACATAACCAACTTGGAAGACAGTTGCTTAAGGGTCAGCCCCTGGTTCGGGTACCAGGAGGACAGAAACAGAAGCATAATGTTAACGTCCCAAAAGGCAGAGAAACGAGCCTTGGGCGGACGGGCGAGGCGAATGCCCTTGAGCAGGCGACACACGAAGGGGTGTCTGCCCACGGGCGAACCATCCAAACCAACATGACCAGCTGATATAGCGGAACGAAAAAGGTTGATAGTTCGATACACCTTGCCCGAATCAAACAGAAAAGTGAGGTACTCCAAAATCAGATGGAGAGGGGCAGATACGGGATCCACTGCCCGTTCCATGCACCAACCAGACCATGAGCCCCATGAAGAGCGGTAGGCCGATCGCGTACCTGGAGCCCAGGCATTATCGAGGAGTTGTAGAGTCGTCCGCGAAACGTTCGGGACAACCCAGGTACCCGTGAAAGGAGCCACGCTATCAGAGGTAGCTGGTGTCGGAGCACCAGTCCGTGCGAGTTCCCATCCGGATCCAGGAGGAGATCCTGGAAGCTCGGAATCAGTCTGGGGTAGTCTATCGACAACTCCATCAAGCGTGGGAACCATGGACGGGACCTCCAAAGAGGTGTGATCAGTACCAGGCAGCAATCGTGCTGGATCAACTTCGATATCGTGCGAGCGATCATGTTGAACGGTGGGAAGGCATACAGGCGTCCCGGAGGCCAGTCTTGGAGAAAGGCGTCCGTCGCTACTGCTGCCGGGTCTGGCCTCCAGCTGTAAAACGCAGGGAGTTGAGTGTTCAGACGTGAAGCGAACAGGTCCAACTCGAAGCGTCCCCAGAGACTGTCCAGACCTCGGAAAACCGAAACGTGCAAGTGCCAATCTCCCGAGTCTCTTAAGTGCCTGGAATTCCAATCCACTCCCGAATTGTCCAGGCCTGGGATGTGTTCCGCCTGCACCAAGACGTTGTTGAGGAGACAAAATTGCCAGAAATCCTTCGCCAATAGCGCCAACATTCTGGACTTGGTGCCCCCAAGATGATTTATGTACCGGACTGCCGACACATTGTCCATCTTGAGGAGCACGCAACAGTCTGCCCGGCCTGGGGTCAGACTGCGTATCGCGAAGGCCCCCGCCAGCAGTTCCAGACAATTGATGTGTAGGGACCTCTCTATGTCGGACCATCTGCCTCCGGTGGAAACGTCTCCACAACGAGCACCCCAGCCGTGTAAGCTGGCATCGGATTCTATTACTACATCCGGGATCGAGCCGAAGATGGCCCGTCCGTTCCAGGCCTCCATGTGTGCCAACCACCATACCAACTCGTCTCTGGACTCGCCGTCCAGCCGTATTCGGGACTCGTAGGAGTGGCCCGAACGCAGGTGTCAACCCTTGAGTCGTTGGAGGGCACGATAGTGTAGCGGGCCCGGAAAGATCGACTGAATCGAAGCCGCCAGAAGGCCGATAATCCTTGCCAGTTGCCTGACGGACATATCCGGCACCCGAAGAGCCCTTCGGAGCTCCTTCTGAATGGCCTTCATCTTGGACTCCGGCAAGTACAGGAATTGCCTGGAGTCCACTTGGAAACCCAAGAATTCTATAGACTGGGTAGGGATCATGACCGACTTGTCCCAGTTGATCAGAAAACCCAAATTTTGGAGAAGGTTGGTTGTCCAACCCAAATGTAACAGCAGAGATTCCCTGGATTGGGACATGATCAATATGTCGTCCAGGTAAACGATCAGTCGCACCCCACGGGTACGAAGGTAAGCCATTACTGGCTTCATGAGTTTGGTGAAACACCAAGGGGCCGACGAGAGACCGAACGGCAGGCACGTGAAGCGCCAGCGTCGACCGTGCCACATGAAGTGGAGGTAATCCCTGCAGTCCAGCGCGATGGGGACTGTAAAGTATGCGTCCTTCAGATCCAACTTGGCCAACCAATCTGATTGCCGAAGGAGGTCTCTGAGGCAGTGTATACCCTCCATCTGGAAATGTTGGTAGCGGAGAAATGCGTTGAGGGGACGAAGATTTATCACGGGACGAACCCCGCCCCCTTTCTTTGGCACCAGAAAAAGATTGCTCGTGAAGCCCAGAGAGGCCAGCGGCATCTCTTCTATGGCACCTTTTGTGAGCATCTCCTCTACCTCCTTGGAAATCATGACGTCCTGATCCTGTGGGAGGGACAACTCTCTGGGGACGCGAACCTGGACAGGCATAGAAACGAACTCCAGGTGGTAACCCTTTACACATTGCAGAACCCAAGCATCTGAGGTTATATTTGTCCACCCATGGTAGAATAAGGCAAGCCTCCCTGCCACCCGTACATGATCGAGAGGGGAAAAATGGGTACTCACCATAAGGGCGTCTGCCCGAAGCGGCACCACGGGGATATTTGGAGCCCCAGGATCTCCCTCTGGCTGGGAAGAAAGGAGGCGACCTCGTATCTTGAAATCCTCGGGAAGGAAAGAAGGAACCTCTGGAGGCCCTGAACGAGCCACGGAAGCCCCGGCCGGGTGGACGGTTCCTGCTACGCCCGGCCCCTCCGAAAACCTTGGGCGCAAACATGCGCTTCATATTCGCCTGGGCCTTGTCAATGGCCATAAAGGTCTTTACATAGGAACCAAGGTCCTTCACGAAAGAGGTTCCAAACAGTAAACCCTCGTCAGAGGGGTCAGGTTCCGCCACCGTCATGGCAGCCAATTTGGGATCGATTTTAAGGAGAATCGCCTTACGCCTCTCAGAAGACATGGCGGTATTTGCATTCCCCAAGAGGCAGATCGCCCTCTGGACCCATCCAATGGCCACATCGACATCCATAACCGAGTCTCCATTTGGGGGTCAATATCCGGAGTCTTACAGGCCGAGCCCGGGAGAGAGGGCCTAGGGCATTCGGCATGCAACTTGTTGCGACCCTCCTTGGAGAGGGGTGTGCGCAGGCGTTTAGCCACATATTGCGCAATATGGTCCGGGGGGACCCACTCTGCTGACCGTGGGTGACGCAGGTCGTCAGGGTCGAACAGTGGGTTTCCCTGGGGGTCTAAAATGGCCTTACTGTCCCCAGGGGAAATCTTAACTTGGCCTAGGGCAACGGCAGAGGACCCAGAGGGGGCAAGCTCCGCGGAGGGCAATTCCTCGTCCGACCTGCCCTCATCGTAGGAGTCATACTCCATAATATCAGAGTCACGTTCCACACTCCAGTCGGTATCCGACTCATCATCTAGGGCTCTAGCCCTTTTCCACAATCTAGCCTTTTTAGCCCGGCCAGGGGCTCTTTTGCGCGTGGGGTGCGCGCTGTCTGTGACCACATCCAGTGTGTCAGTCATGGCAGGTAACACCTGCATCGAGGAGTGGGAATCAACGTGCTTAGACTTCGCCTTCACCTTATGGGTACCAGGCACAGTCTGGGCGGAGGAAGGGGACCCAGTACCCTGGAGGGTAGGGGTAGGCAGTGAGGGCATAAGCATGGAATGCAGGGACTGAGAAAAGGAGGAAGAAACAGCACCCATGGCTGAAGCAAAAGCCTTTTGTAATGAAGAAGCCATAGTGGCATCCAACAGGGCCTGAAATTCTTGGGAGGCCATGGCACCCTCAGGGTTATCAATATTAAAATCACTAGGGGTGCCAACAGGCCCATCCTCCTTATCCTGCATGGTGAAACCACAGGGGAATACACCTTTAAGTGAATCAAGTTAAAACTGTAGTAATATGACTTTAAGAAATCGAAATATATAGATAAGCAAAAACGGAAGGTAGCTAGAATAGACTAAACTAGATGGTAAAAGGGTTGAGTAACCCACAGAGGAACACAGTAAGAAACCTGCCCGCTGGTGCACTCAGGGGACCCAGACCGGGGAGACAGGCCGCACGGCAGCAGCAGAGTGAGCGACCGATCAGCCGACGGACCGCCCAAAATGGCCGCCGCACGTGCAGGAGATTGATCGCGGTCAGGACCCCGGCGGGGGAAGGGGCGCGCGCACCCTACCCGCGCGGGCAGCCCGCGATCAAGGGAAACAGAGCACAGCCGCGGCAGTATCAGAGAGAGCCGCGGCTGAAAGCCGAACTGGGACTGAATAGCACCCGCCGGCCGACAGAGCGGTCGCGGCGGGCGGGGTGAGGGGAGGAAGGCACCAGCGCAGGGGACAGGATAGGAGCTGCACCAAGCAGGCAGCTGACAGAAGAAAAACAGAGTAGGATATCACACACTCAAAAGAAGTGAGAATAAGCACAGTGCAAAAATATCACATAACCATAATAAAAGTACAACATCAGTACAGCATAACACCAAGTAAATGCAAAGTACACCAAATAAAAATACAATGGATCAAGCAAGGTACTTAGCTGTCTGAGGAAGCAGCAAAGAAAGAGGGGGATTGTGGGAGACACAGGCTTTATATAGTCACTTCCTCTGTTATGTGATTGGTTGCCTGTGTATCTATACAGTTTTTTCTTTCATTTTTGATATATTTATATTCCTCTATCTTTGCTGCTGAGGAAATAAAGAAAGAGTTATGCATAATATGAGCCTCCGTGTCTTTAATAAAATCGGAATACTCAGAGCGAAGCATATTTATTAAGGAAAAGCTGGAAGAAATGCTAAGGCAGAATTGTAAAGGTAAGTCAATTAGTAGAATTGCCAATTGCATTGGTCTTTGTAGTGAATAATAGTTTAGACCTTTACTATATAATTGTTTAAATTTTGCCTATATATATATTTATATTTATTTATTTTTTGTCAATTATCTTATTTTATTGATTTGAGTAAGAACGCAAGTTCAATATACTCCTCTGCTATAAAAAAAATAAAATAACATCTCTATTATGAAATAAATTAATAACGAAATAAAAGGATGTACCATAATGTGTGATTAACTAAGGTACAGTTGCAACTGGATGCAAATGTGAAGTAAATTACATTTGAGAGCCTTTTTTTGGAACTAGAAGTGTTCTAGTGAGAAGTAGTCCCAGTGCTGTCTTGATTCTGTAGGAGGTTATTGATGTCCAACTGCCAACCCATAAAGTACTTATTTGTGTGCTAAAGGCATTCTAGTAACCAGTAGACTTGTGCACAGATGTGGTTTGGCTGAATCATTTCATCAGAAAACAAATAATAATTTGGTGAACTGAATTTGGTCCACGCTTTGGTTCGGTTTGTCTAAATTTTGCTTGCACATTTTTCTTTTAAATTAAATTTGGATAAACTGTTTTTAGTTTTAACCCTTCACTGATGGGTGGCTACTGAGGAAATGGCCCAAACTCCGCCTTTCCCCAATCCTCCGCTGGGTTAAATTGTCAAATCCTTTGGGAGTCAATATGACCCCCCAATACTATACTTTTTTAAAACCCGCATGTCACAAGAGGGGGGTACTATCCTCTTCCCCAATTTACTATTTATTTACAGCCCAACAGTGAGTACACAGGGGACTAGTCCCTCTTTATTGTGTTAGCAACTGGGCAACAATAGCTGCCAAGTTGCTAGTCTTTAACTGGCTGCTCACTTTTTAATAGACATGTTCCTACCCGCAGCACAGTGGATGGGGGCCATAAGGGACATTGTAAAACCTCCCTATTACTAATATGGAAATCTAATTGACCTCCATAGGATTGCATTCGCCGCTTAGTTCAGAAGAGCTAATTTAACCTTTTGAAGAAAGGAATGATCTAATTACAAGTAGTGATCCAGTTGATCCCCTCTTGTAGTCAAATACATATCTAATGAACAAATTGCATGGATGAATTTTCATCCACAAGCAATTTTTTTTTTTTTTTTTTATGGTTATTTTAGGCAAAATTCAATCACTTAATTCGTGATTTGTACGCATGAACTAAGTGTCCAAAATTTGCAACATTTTGCACTTATCTGAAAATGAATGCCCAATTCTGAATAACAGCTAGATTACTTTCAAATATCTTAATTTGTTTTTATCTTATGGGAAGTGCCCAGACTTAACCTTGAATGAGTTGTGTTGGTAATAATAAAGGTGGGTAATTGCACTAGTTAGGAAAATGGATTATGAATGCCTTGCAGGTCATTCAAGAGCACAACAATAAGGCAGTAATGGATTGATGGAAAATGTATACATTCATGAGTGAAAAAGCTATAAATGTAGCTACTTGCAGAGACAGATTACCCATTGGCAAATCAAGGCAGCTGCCTAGTGCATGGGATTAAGGTAGGTCTGGCTCTGGGTGTGAGGGAACCCTCCTCGAGACAGCAGGGTGTCCGAAATATCTCTAAGCTTGGCCTGTGTCCCCTCACTTCACTGAGGAAGCATTGTAGTCTGTAACAATGCCCTAGTGTTCCCCAAGCACTCCACAATGCCACAGCTGGCACTCCGAGTCAATGACTGAGTGCCCAGAGGGTGCTCATAAAGTGGTTTGAACCTGATATTGGTGCAGGTGATAGAGCTCTTACACTGGACTTCAAGTTATTCAGCTCACCCTCCACTGGACCACCAGAGAAAGTAAAAGCAGGGGGGTAAAACATACACACACAACAAGCAGGCTCTACTACACACACAATTCAGTCACAACAGTCAACCAGCACACACAGACAATTTGAGCCCCCTCCCATACAGCTCTCACCCTCATCTATACACTCAACACTCACACGCTATACACACTCTCACACACACAACACTAAGTTAACACATACACCACTCACAGAAACAGAGCTCATGGCTCTAGGGGGAGATAAAGTGTGTTTATCACAGGAACCAAAGTCTGTAGCTCTTATAATGAGGTTGATGTATCATGTTGAAAATATTTTACCAAGAAGGATATTCAGATTTTTCTTGTTTCTACCTGTGTAGCATTGTGTTGCAATCCAAATGCATAGTGTACACCACTATACTGTGAGAGAATGTACCTATAATGACTCATTAGCATCACACCAGCCATGGTGTGAGGGTCCAGGTGACAATGTTCATCAATTTAATGTATTCTTTTCTATTGTCGGTGTCCTGTTCAATGCACTGCACATGAGTCAATGATGCAAAAACGATGCAAGGGCCTGGGATTATATACACTTATGCAGTCTATGGTTTAGTGCCCTTTTTGTGGTTCCAGACCTTTAAGCATGCTATTCTGTATTCTTTTTGGATTTTTTTATTCTAGTCTTGAACTATTGTTATTCTGGTAGCCTTGACCTGGCTAGTCCTGACTTTGATTTTTGCCTTTTGTTCTCCTCGTGTTGTTTAGCCCTGGTTAGATTATCTGGCATAAATTATACATCGGATAGTTCTGCTACTTCCAATATCTGTGCTAAGGATTAAGCCAGGTCACTCTAGGGACCAGTAATACGCCTCTTATATCCCTCGTACTGTGCCTCTTGTTAGTGGTTAACTTATTTTTGCTGAGGATCCATTCTGATCCTGACACAGTCTAAGACTGACATTAATATTTCCTGCACCATCCATTTTCTTGTGAGAAGATTTAAGCATGATCTATTTCTGTATAAAGAAACAAATGGATAATGTTTTGAGATTAAGTTTGGAAGATATTTTTTTTGTAAACTCAATAAGAGATTAGACA
>OW240914.1:39035609-39073109 GCA_933207985.1 Pelobates cultripes
AAGTCACTTGCTATTTTTATGGCTGCCAAAAGTTTTTAGGTGATGTAGTCCAGTATTAGTGGAGGTTTCATTTTTGATTGCACCTTTTCTAAAGTTTTGATTAAACACCCTATTTGTACGGACCCATGTTGCGTCAATTGGCATGTCATAACTGAAACAAAATGCACCAACATTTTCTTGTAGTACACCAATATTTCCACTGAGGTCCACACATGGTAGTAGCTCTAAAATAATGCCACAGGTGCGTAATGAAAAAGTGCACAATTTATTTAAAAAAAAAAAAGAGAGGAAAGAATATAACAAAAAAGTTATACACCCTGTATCCAAAAGCAAAAAAGGGGGAAGAAAGTTCAAAGACAGGCACGAAATGTGTCCATGACCTCTTTGAAGGTTTGTTGGAAACCTCTCCAGTGTTCCCCCCACCCCCCTCCTAGGAGATGTTCAATCCCCAGCTGCTTTTTGCTTTTTTCTGGCTTCCCCATTTTTCCTTTTTGATGCAGGGTGTTCATTTCCACCTATTAGAATGTACATATTAGTTGCACACTGGATTTTGGGGCACATATTGGAAGTAACATCATATTAGGTGGGCTACTAGTTTCTGCCACTTTTGTTATATCTTTTCCTCTATCTATTTTTTAATAAATTGTGTACCTTTTCATTATATGCTTGTGGCATTATTTTGGAGCTATTACAGTGTACGGACTTCAGTGGAAATATTGGTATACTACATATGTTTAATTTAGGATCAGTTCAGCACCGGGATGAAAGCACCAGGATCTCTATCGGACAAGCAACGATATTATACCAAGCATTTTCTGCTGTGTCTACCCCCTTGATATTTTGGAGTGGCGGTATTTTTCTTTTACAGTGGATTTTTCTCTTTTCTTTTTCATACCAACACTCTTTTTTTGTATTAAATCCGTTTTTATTGAGCATGAAATAGTGTTCCCACGCAGGGGAGGCAATGCATGTGTAGTAAGCAGTATATGAAACATTATTAGCATAGCTTTGATACAGTAATTGCAGCCTGCACAGAGGCATAGTACATTCTATATCCGTAATGTCTGAGGTCGACAAGGTAACTTTTTTCCCTCGCAGAGGAGTTTGCATTTACATTGCATATAATATATGAGTCTGGTTCATCTTTTGTCTAGTCCCGGTTTAGTTGATGATCTTCCCTTTTTCGTTATCCATGCTCCACCCCCCCCCCCCTCCTTTACCCTGGATTCATCTTGGTGTCCATGTTGATGATTTGAGCGGGGATCTTACTTTTGTGTAGTGGTGGGTATCGTAGCTGTCTATGGTAATGTTTATAGGTGAGTTGGTAGGGGAGGTCGTTGGAATGATATGGGCGTTTATCGTATCTCAAGATTTGCTGGGTGCTGTCTGTGGTTGGTCGTCCGTATAGGTTAAGGTCTGTGGAGCACATTGAGCGGTTTCTGTCGGGTGTCGGTAAAGATGGAGAGGAGAGGAAAAAAAAAGGAGGGGGGAGAGAAGGCCACTGCGTCCCACAAGCTCCCCCCCAGTTGCTCCATCCGAGTCCCCTCATCTGCATCCATGCTGTTTGTAACACTTTTTTTGAATCCGAAATTGAGAAAATCTAAAAGTTAATTTGTATTTATGTTATATATAAATATATATAAAATTTATATAAATAATATATTTATATGGTTTATACATGGGAAACCGTGTTTGTTACAGGATTGTGATCAAAACACTGCTCATCATTCTGCTGCTGGATGTAAAATAAATGGCAATCCCATGGTGCAGGACAATGAGTTACTACCAAATGATGTTTCTTTTGGAACCCACAGTGATTTCACTTGTTTTCCATCTATATGGGTCTCAAATGGAAATGGAAACAATTTACAGTAGTTACAGTACTAATTCTTGACTATTTCACAACGTAATTTTCCTGAACAGATTGGAGATAGAAAAAGTGTACTCGCAAGAAACAAAATGAATTTTGAAGAATCTTTTGCTATCCTATTCCCAGCAATTTGCGAAAACAAAAGGAATGTCTTCTGTGATTACAATTTTACTTAAAGGGACACTATAGTCACCTGAACAACTTCAGCTTAATGATGTTGTTCAGGTGAGAACTATAGCTCCCTGTAGCCTCTCTCGTGTAAACACTGTATTTTCTGAGAAAATACAGTGTTTACATTGAAAGCTAGGAACACCTCCAGTTGCAGTCACTCAGAGTGAACCAGAAGGACTTCGGAGTTGATGGAGGCATAATGTGCCTCCATCCACTCAGATCTGCTGTCAGCAGAGCACAGGGCAGCACTGTGCACAGCATCCCGTGGTGGATTCAGTATCTCCTCCCTCTGCATGCAGCAATACGTAACTGGAACGAAGCGTACTACCGGAAGATTACGTACTACATGGACTGGGAACAAAATTAGGCCCGGGCATTTTTCAATCAGAGCGGCCCCCTAAGAAGGGGGCGGGGCCAGAGAGTGTGTGTTTTGTCATCACTAATGACAACACGCCCCCTCTCAAAGTGAGCATGTTGGTTCAATGCCCAGAGCCCTGCTGAAGAGCTCTGGCATTAGAAAAAGGCCCTGAATTTGTTCTGCGCAGCGCAAGCAAATTTAATAACATGCTTGCGCTGTGTTTGCTTTTAAATAGTCTCTGGTGTCTCCACAAGTGGGATACCAGAGAACAAAAGGGCCAGGAAAGTGCATGGTGCATATGTTTGGAGCCTGCTTGTGGGATTGCGTGTGTGTAGAGTGTGGTGTGGTATTGTATAAATAGGTCAATTTAATTTGTGTTTGTGGTGTTATATGTGTGGCTAGGGGCTGTAGAGAGTGTGTGTATAGGGGGCATAGTTTTATAGGGGATGCAGCGAGTGTGTGCATACGGGCTGAAGTGTGTGTGTATAGGTGACGTAGTGTGTGTAGGGTTTGCAGAGAGGGTGTGTTTAGAGAATGTTGTATGTGTTTGCTGACAAGGAATGTAGTGTGTGTGTGTAGGAGATCTACTGTGTAAATGACCCAGTGTGTGTGTGTTTGTGTGTGTGTAGAGGATTAAGAGTGCATATAGGCTAAGGGATCTAGTGTGTATCTGGAGCGTAATGTGTGTAGTGGTGCAGTGTGAGGGGTGCTGTAGTGTGTGTGTGTGTGTGTGTGTGTGTTTGTGTATGTATATATATATATTTGGACTTATAGTATGTGTGAGGGGCACAGTGTGTGTATGTAAGAGGGGTGCTGTGTGTGAGGGTGTTTTTATCTGCTGTCACATTCTGTGTGCTGTGTGTGTCTGGGGGTGCTGTGTGTGTCTGGGTGCTGTGTGTGTCTGGGTGCGCTGTGTGTGTCTGTGTGCTGTGTGTGTCTGGGAGTGCAGTGTGTGTCTGGGGGTGCAGTGGGTGTCTGGGTGCGCTGTGTGTATCTGGGGGTGCTGTCTGTGTCTGGGTGCAGTGAGTGTCTGGGGGTGCTGTGTGTTTGGGTGGTGCTGTGTCTGGGGGTGCTGTGTCTGGGGGTGCTGTGCGTGCTCCTGAGGTGCTGCGTCTGGGCTGTGTCTGGGGGGTGCTGTGTGTCTGGGGGTGCTGTGTCTGCGCTGTGTCTGGGGGCTGTAGGTCTGTCTGGGGTGCTGTGTCTGGGGGCTGTGTCTGGGGGTGCTGTGTGTGTCTGGGGGTGCTGTGTCTGGGGGCTGTGTCTGGGGGCTGTGTCTGGGGGTGCTGTGTGTGTCTGGCTACTGCATGCTGTTAATCCCCTAGATAACTTAATAAGCCTGTTTATAATGCCTACTCAACTTGTACACTAGCTTAGCTAATTAAACATAGTTAAACGTTGATTTTCTAATTTACTCTGACGACACAACTACTTAGATATGCCTGGCACATGCAAGCTGCATGTTTTCACCATGCCCAACCTCTTTATAAGTATCTTAAAAATGTGCACAACTAAGCTAGCATAAACAACATAAATAGCCTAGCATTGTTAAACGTTGACTTTTTCACTCTTTTCACTCTATTCTAATGACTAAACTGTTTAGCCAAGCTGATGATTGTTATCTCTATATAGAACTGTGCAATTCCTCATGCCACTGTTCAATTTCAGTACATCCTCAGACACGCTGTTGTGGCGTACGTCATTGCTATTTATAACATGCACAACAAAAATAAAGAATTAAAAAAAAAAAAAAACTTTACAGAAGACATAAAATAAAATAAAATAGAGTCTGTATCAGGTGATACAGACTCTATTTTATTTTATAAAGAATCTTATGAATTATGTTTTTAAAAATATTAGAGTTGTATAATAAATATTTTTCACTAAGGGATAATATTAGGTTATTTTCTAACTGTATTTTATAACTGAGGTTGACAGGCTGCAAAATATATGTGGTATAAAATCTTGATTGATATATAGCAATGTAAACTTTTATTGTATAAATATATATATTTAAATATATATTAGGATTTTCAAGGTCGAAACAAGTTGAATCATTTGTCTGTCTTAGGACAAACTCTAGTCATCATAACCAGATCCAAACAGTGGAAATGCATCTTGCTGCTTCAATGGTTGTGCTACTTTAACCGGATGTATAATGGACAACTGCAACCTGGTATGTAAAAAGACAAGGGTGGATTTGTGATCATGTTCCTACAGGGTTTCATTAGACCTGTGTATGAAATTACCTTCCCCTTCAACTCTGAATTTGTACGTTGGAAATTGATGACATATAATATATTTTAGCTAAATAACATTTTAGAGCAGCAGGATTTTGTATATGATTAGTCTGTAAATACTCACTCGGTGTTAACTGGGCAGCGTGGGATGTCTTTACTCACACTAAATTTCCCTTTCTCTCCATATTTATTGAGAAAGTAAATGCCAGACACTGATATTATCTTGTTTCCAGGAAAATCTAACAAAACATTCTTATTTTTATTGCAGCTGGACCAGTGCCAGGCCTGAGCTCCAATTAATAGACCTCCCCCCTCCTGCAGAAAGGAGATGATGTCTTTAGCCTGGCTGTCGTTATAGCCATCCATACATATAACACCCAAACCTTGGGTATCGTCAGGAATGGTTTTAATTGTGCAACCATTGTCACAGAGTAACTTGGACAGAAGGTGGAGATTCTTGTTTACTCCAATTACAGCTTCTACTGAGGGTTTCAGCCAGGACACTGCATTCTTCATGAAGCCCAAGAGGTTTGAGTTGTTCAGGTAAGCCTCATGAGCCACAACCACCACTCGACCCTTCCCATAGCGAGAAGCAGCGATGAGCACATCTCCTGAAGGGGTCACCAGCACAGGGAACACAGAGTCTCCAGTTAGGAGCAGCTTGCAAGGTACAGCATTTGCAATGAAGTCCAGCTCAGAAAGGCCCTTGACTAACAACTGGTAATCTTCATTAAACGTCATTTCTCCTATAAGTGAAAAACAGAATAATCAAATTAAAATGGAAGCAGAAAACAGCTAAAAACAACAGGTATGAGCTGAGGTCAATGCAAAAAAAAAAGTACGTGCACAAGGTACAAAATATGAAGCTGAAGTAAAAAGAAAACGTATTCAAGAAAAATATTTGTAAAAATAAAATGAATGTATAATACTTACTGAAAATTATATTGAACCATACAATATAAAAATTATTCCATATTTTACCATGCAAAAAAAAAACGTACAGGTCAAAAACAAAGAAAATGAATACTCACAATCAAAGCCAAGAGCTGTTTTGGGCAAGTTAAGAGGAACTGCTACATTTCTCTTGGTGGAAGGTCTGTTTTATATAACTTCATACTATCTTCAAGCTGAGACAATATTTGCAGTGTGGGAAAGTAGAAAGTTATCTCCAATGTGCGTTGGGTGATATCATGCACCTTGCACACAATTTTATGATGTTAACAAACACACAAACGTAATCATGGGTTAATTTTCCACAAACGTTATACATTAACTAGGTATACATTAACTTTTATATATATATATTTGCACTCCCCTAAATTATACTATTACATATATATCTAGACACTTTGTAGATAGAAGTGGGGGTATTTTTTTCAATAAAAACCTTAGACACAACTGGGTAACCCCTAAATCCTGGACTAGCAGGCGTGCTTTAAGGACTGATTTGGAAACCACTGGTCTAACCGTTATTAACCTATTATGGGTAAAATTATCCTTTTATATTGATATGGAACATAATGCTCTAAGACTGTCCTTTTATTTACAGTCATACTTATCTTGATAGTATTTTTGGATCTCTTCATATGATTATATTGTTGGTGAATAACAGACTCTAAGATCAATTTGAAAACTCGCGTACCTGTGAAGCGGGTCATTGGAGCATAACAAAATACCTTTGCTAACTTACCTTTTTAAAGCACCTTTTGGGGTGATATGGGTTATGTTGAGAAAGCGTCTGTATTTAAACGCAAAACATGTTTAGTGTTTCTCCAGGTTTTTATATTAGTTTTTTCTCTCCCCCCTCCTTCCTTCCTTCTATCGAATGCAAGTTTTTTTTACATTTGTGTCTTTTTCTCTATTTTGGACAGAATTTGCCATGTAATGCACTATAACAAATAAACCTGCACAGCAAGGAATTCTTTGTTTTAGTTTTTCTATAAGTCTTCAGGGTGCAGTATATGGATAATATCGATAACTTTGTGGATCTCTGGAATTGAGACACCAGCACCAAAGACATTTTGAGATCCTCATAATAAGTAAGTGGAAACATTTTTTCTCACTGTGTTACACCTCTGATATGTGATCCTAACAATTGGTAGATCAGCTTAATTTTCCTTTTGTTGCAATTTTCCTGGAGCTTTAAAAGTAAAATTATTCCTGTTACTTAATTTTATTAACACTTTCCCATTTACATGTTGGTACAATTCCACCATACCTATCCAGGAGTTCACGTTCCTTGGGAAAGTAAAAACACTCAAAATATCCCATATTTAATAACTAAAAGTTGTCTTCTTTTGAAAATGCCATCCATGGTGGGGGTAAAGTGTAGTTTTGGATCTCTGACATAAGATCAGTTAATCAATTGCTAAAAATTAGAAATTTGAAAACTGAAAGTCTTATGTCTGTAATGTGCCCCTATTACATCTCAAAAACCCTGCAAAGGTCTACATGTGGGGTATTGCTGTATACAAGGGCCATAGCGGAATAGAAATCGTTTTTTTATGGAAGTGAGCTAGAGAAATTCTTCACAAGATTTAAATCAGGCACAAAGTTAAATGTAACCATAAGATTTGACAGAAGTTAGTGATAAAATGGTTGCATGAAAAGTCTACAATTGTTCTCAGTTAAATACTCTAGGCGGTCTACATTCTACAAATATCTACTTTTGTTTACCTATTTATTAATCTATGACTGCTATTTATCTTATACTCATAGCAGACCAAATTTTGCAAAGATTTAGCTTTAAAACTAGAATTAACTCCTTGCAATATTTGTAACAGGGTTGATGTTCCAGGAGGGATAAGCCAAATGACAAATGATTTAGGTAAACTAGAAAAATGGTCAGAATTGTGGCAACTGACATTTAATGTGGATAAGTGCAAGATAATGCATCTTGGGCGTAAAAACCCAAGGGCAGAGTACAGAATATTTGATAGAGTCCTAACCTCAACATATGAGGAAAGGATTTAGGGGTGATTATTTCTGATGACTTAAAGGTAGGCAGACAATGTAATAGAGCAGCAGGAAATGCTAGCAGAATGCTTGGTTGTATAGGGAGAGGTATTAGCAGTAGAAAGAGGGAAGTGCTCATGCCATTATACAGAACACTGGTGAGACCTCACTTGGAGTATTGTACGCAGTACTGGACACCGTATCTTCAGAAGGTTATTGATACCTTAGAGAGGGTTCAGAGAAGGGCTACTAAACTGGTTCATGGATTGCGGGATAAAACTTACCAGGAAAGGTTAAAGGATCTTACCATGTATAGGTTGGAGGAAAGACGAGACAGGGGGGATATGATAGAAACATTTAAATATATAAAGGGAATCAACACAGTAAAGGAGGAGACTATATTTAAAAGAAGAAAAACTACCACAACAAGAGGACATAGTCTTAAATTAGAGGGACAAAGGTTTAAAAATAATATCAGGAAGTAATACTTTACTGAGAGGGTAGTGGATGCATGGAATAGCCTTCCAGCTGAAGTGGTAGAGGTTAACACAGTAAAGGAGTTTAAGCATGCGTGGGATAGGCATAAGGCTATCCTAACTATAAGATAAGCCTAGGGACTAATGAAAGTATTTAGAAAATTGGGCAGACTAGATGGGCCGAATGGTTCTTATCTGCCGTCACATTCTATGTTTCTATGTTTCTATGTATGTATAACCTTTTCAGCAGGCTTAGACAAGCCTCCCTGCCTGCACCTATAGACTTCCTAAAATAATATATACATTTTGTCCCTATAATATGTATAGCATGCGGATGTGGGATTTATAATTTAGAACTGAAATGCCTTTTTAACTCTACTGGGAGATGAAAGATGTTAAAGGAATACTTCACTGCCCAAATACAATATATATATATATATATATATATATATATATATATATATATATAAAAATCACTAGTATTACATGTAGAAGTTGTGTTTTGCAATACCAATGTGCTAGAACTTTATTGGATTACCATATAAATACTTATAAATGGGTGCGTCAAAACAATATCAATCATGTTTAAATAAATTGTAATGAAAACTCAAGTTAAAAAACATATAACCTTTAATTAAGACTTGTATCATAATTAGAAAACATGAGATCAAAAATATATGCATTTAACAGTTTTCAAAGAATTGTTTCCGAACTGCCTAAAATCCTATCTATTAAACATCCTATAAAGTTCTAAAAACAAACTGGGATAATGATGATAAAAAAATATATTAGTTAGAATGGAAGCAACTGACAAGGATATGACGATTCATATCAATCACACATTATTATTATTAGTATTATTGGTATTTATATAGCGCCAACTTGAGGAGAGAGTTGGAATTGAGAAAACAAGCTAAACGGATAAAGACAAGTCTTTCTAGAAACTTTGAGGAAAAAAGGAACAGGACTAGGGGACGATAGTTGGGAGGGGAGGACTTAGCTTTTTGTAGGATGTGTTCACAGTTGGAGTCAGGTTATACTTTAGTTTTGCACAGTGGAAATTTTATAACGTTCTTGTGCAGCTTATAGCTATGTGTGAGTGATGAGAATTGCCCTGATCTTGTGTATCTATTATAATACAAGTTCTAATTAAAGGTTAGAGTAAAATTAGTGAAAACCTTGGTGGTACAATGGTATAGTACCATCCTAAAAGACACTGGGTAGGGAGAGGAGACAGGCTATACAGGATATGGCAATCAAGTGCAAAGTAGAGGATAGGACAGATTGTAGGCAATGAATACAGTAGTAAAATCAATACATGTACCAAATCTCCTACTACAACCGGTGAGTTATAAAAAGCCCCCACCCGAGGCTAGAAGAGAATAAGTTAAATAGCAAGAAGTTGTTACACTGCTTGACCCAGGAATAGGAGATAAATGGTATTAAAGGAATAAATCCACTTAGTAAGGGCTAAATAAGAAGAAAAAGGGGTATATTCACTAAACAATTGAATATTTAAAATGCAAACATATTATATCAAATCTTAAATAAGACTAGAGGTTAAAAGAATAAAGGAGAAGGGTAAAATATATCATAGTTTTCTCAGTCCAAAGTCCTCCACTAAGCGGTTTCGCATGAGGTAGTCAATTTATCGTCCTGGTATTTAGCAATACCAAGACTTTTTACCATAGTAGGGGTTACTTCACTACTTTCAGAGTAAATCCTACTTTCATTAAGCTGATACATTGCTAAATACCAGGACGATAAATTGACTACCTCATGCGAAACCGCTTAGTGGAGGTCTTTGGACTAAGAAAACTATGATATATTTTACCCCTCTTCTTTATTCTTTTATCCACTAGTCTTATTTAAGATTTGATATAATATGTTTGCATTTTAAATATTCAGTTGTTTAGTGAATATACCCCTTTTTCTTATTATTTAGCCCTTACTAAGTGGATTTATTCCTTTAATACCATTTATCTCCTATTCCTGGGTCAAGCAGTGTAACAACTTCTTGCTATTTAACCTATTCTAATTAAAAGTTATATGCTTTTTAAATTAAGTTTTTTTTATTGCAGGACATTTAAATAAGATCAATATTTTTTTTGGCACACCCATTTATATATATTTATATGATATTTCAAAAGTTTGTCTTTAGAACTTCATAGGATGTTTTTCATAGATAGGATTTTAGGCAGCTCGGAAACAATTCTTTGCAAACTGTAAAACTGCATATATTGTTTTCAACTTTATGTTCAAATACATAGTAATATGTGCTTTGTAATCTACACCTTCCATTTAACCATAATTACTAAAGTTTTGATTTTGGTTCACAAACACTTTTTTTACACAATACAGAATAAAAGCACAGTATATACTGATGTAGTAAGATGTGATACACTATACATACCTGTAATGTTGTCACGTACAGCAGAGCAGAAAAAGCTGTGAGAAGGCAGCAAGATCAGTACAATTTCAGAAGGTTCCGTCTTTATATTTTACCAAAGGGGGAGTGGTAGTTTGTATCAAATTATAATTATAACACACGAGCAACTAAACAACAAGGGGAACTATTGGAAGATTGTTTCAAGAGGAACAAAAACTCAACATACCTAACAGCTGAGCTCAGAAAAGGTAACAAGGGACCAGGAGATTAGAGTAAATGTTAGAAAAAGACACTGAAATTGTGTAAAATCAGGTTAAATCGGTCTTTCCATTTAGACTAGTTCCAGTATCTGTATTTTCAAAGCGGACCATGAGACACATTTCATAGAGAAATAATTGCACCAACGACACTGTAGTTGCTGTGACAGAGAGCATGAGGATTGCCTGTATTAGGGTTCCGAGCTCACGTTCATCACTTTTTCGTATAGAATTCTATGCTATCCTCTAAGCTAATAATTAATTGGAAGACAAAGCGGTGCCATATCTTTATATAGGTTTATTAGAGATCTTAGTTTGCTAGCAAATTGCAAAGATGACATTTTATGTCCTATAAACCTGTATGTGCCATGGCAGGAATACTTCATGTTGCCTTTAAATTTAGTGCTTAAATTCATAAAAGGAATGGAACATTTTAGTTTTGAAGAAATGTTAATAAATTTAAACCTCTTTAGTTTAGAAAAACATCGCCTTAGAGGTGTCAAGGTTAATACTCCCCAAAACGCAAACCAGAGAACAATAGAGGCAAGCACAGGCAGACGTATTACCGGACCTTAAAGTGGCCGGACTTAACGTAGGAATAAGAGATAAGAATAGTCAAACATGCCAAGGTCATGGATATAGAAGGAGGTTAATATAGGGCAAGGTGTATTCTGATAGGCAGGGACAGAAATGAGGGAGGATATAAATAGATAGTAGCAATAGGCTACTATCACTTGAAAAGCTAATGTCACGTCACCCCTGACGGTTACCGTGTGCGCGCGCGCACGTCCTCGGACGCCCTCCCAGATGCTCGTGTCCCCCTGGAGGCGCACGCGTGTGACGCCAGCCAGAGATCCGCACCGCCCGGCAGGAGAGGACGGATGGCAGGACCGGGACGGCACTGGACACAAGGTATGACAAGAGGGGATATTATAACATTATACAAATATATTCGGGGTCCAATACAAACCATTGTCTGGAAATATATTAACAACCTTGACCATACATAGTGCACGAGGTCATGCTTTTAGCATGGAAGAAATTAGACTTAGTCTAAGGCATAGGAAAAAATTTTACCATAAGAACAATAAGGATGTGGTCTGTACAGATGTTTAAACAGCAACTAGATTTATACTTGCAAAAACATAATATTCAATGATATCGTTTTTTAACTGTAGGGTTATAGCTTCTTGATCCAAGGATAAATCTGGCTGCCATTCTGGGGTCAAGAAGGATTTTTTTCCCAGTTTGTAGCAAAATTGAAAGTGTTTCAAACTGTTGTTTTTTGGGGGGGTCTTTTGCCTTCTTTTGGATCAATAGCAAAAACAGATGTGAGAAAGGCTGAACTTAATGGACACGTCTGTTTTGAGCCTTTGTAACTATGTAACTGTATGTAACTGCTTAACTATGTAAACCCACCTGAAGCTTGTGTGATCCATCATTGGTTTTTACCATATTGATAATTCTATCATTCCATCAGGGCCATATTCTGTCCTTCTACATCCTTTTTCTGCATTCACTTACACGTACTCCATAGTTTACAATTTATTGAATAAACCCATGTAGATATTATCTTAGTAGATTTAAAAGGGTGAAAGACACACAGATCTGAACTGGCAATTGGGCAAACTAGGCAACAGGATATAGACTGCCACAGGAGTGGTGTTGGGTTCTGGCTTTTGCTGTTTATAATGCACAGAGTTCACATTAGGACACCTGAACTCTCAATCTGCGATGTAAATGATTTTGCCAGTGATGAATAACACCTCCAGCAGCACAATTAAATATCTCAGTATGTGCAGCCCCAAACACCATAACTACTTTAAAAGCTGAAGTGGTCATGGTGCTTGGAGTAACCCTATAAACAGAGTTAGAAAATTAGTAATTAAAATAATATTTCTGTTCTCTTTCTCATTGGCATTGTGTGCATAGGGTGTTTCTGAATTGGATTGTGATGGTACTTGCTTTAATATACATTTGTAAAGGAAAAAAAGGACCTCTTTAAATGCAAAGATTAAAAAAAATTGCAGGTTATTTCCACTGTTTTATTTAATGATGTCATTTCCAGAGACGTGACTATTCCACTTTCTATTAATTATCTTCACAGTATTTGTTAAGGGTGGTGATTGACAACAAACCATATGTTCAAACCACTCATTTTTGTTTTGTTTGTTTTTTTAAGGAATATAATATAGAATAATGACTTTCACAGCCAGAAATCACTACATGTAGTGTTCATCTCACTGAGTTCTGCTACAGTATATATTTATCTTTGAACAATGCTGCATATTATATCTCAGACTGACCTATTCCAAGTAGTTGTATAATTCCACGTTTTGAGAGGTCAGAAATTAGGGTATAATAATTTGCTCACTGACATTTCTTTTAATACGTATATCTTTAAAAAAAAAAAAGCTGTAGCTTTTTATGAAAGCATCCCGGTAACTTATTTTGAGAGTAGAGTTTCCTCTAATTATCTTGTAAGGTCAGAATATAGGATTTCACCGATTTAGTCTTTGTGCATAATACACGTATGTATTTTATATTATTCCTCAAAGTTCTATCTTTATATCCTTTAGTGGCATTTAAAGGTCATTCTAATTTCCCACTGGCTATCCTGTATTTAGTTTCAGAGTAAATCCTACTTTATGATTAATTTAATTCCCAGGTATCAGGTTTACATTATTTAAAATGTAAAACAAAATTCCCAGATTTTACTATTAACATGACGTAAAGTCATGATTTTATTAAAGACACGGAGGCGAGTATTATGCATAACTCTTTCTTTATTTCCTCAACAGCAAAGATAGAGGAATATAAATATATCAAAAATGAAAGAAAAAACTGTATAGATACACAGGCAACCAATCACATAACAGAGGAAGTGACTATATAAAGCCTGTGTCTCCCACAATCCCCCTCTTTCTTGCGAAAAACCGAAGACCAGGTAAGTAAAACGATATCTTGCTTGGCCAAAACCGGGAACTGGAACAATCCGACAATTTCAAGCTAAAAAAGAGAGAGAAATATGGTAATAACCAAACTCCAAACTGTGGACTTACCAATACAACTAACGACCATTCATATGGTTAAAGGAATGAAATCTGAAAAATATAATAGACATAATTAATCAGTATATGCAATACAACACATGAAGTACTCACAAGGCAGGCCAAATCTCAACATACCTGAGTACGCCAATCGCATCTCGCTCCATACCCCACACCGGGAGGGTGGGAGGGAATAATACTCGCCTCCGTGTCTTTAATAAAATCATGACTTTACGTCATGTTAATAGTAAAATCTGGGAATTTTATTAAAGACACGGAGGCTCATATTATGCAAGTTCAAAGCTGTGCTATCACCTGAGATGCGATGTGCTCAATAGGTCTGAAGTAGAAGTCACGGAAGGTCGACTCTCGAGACCAATCCGCTGCACGCATGATGTCCTCCAGACGACAGCCGAAGCCTTGGAAGCCATAGCACCCCTCACCGAATGGGGTGTAAAGATAGACGTGTCTATACCAGCCGCAGACAAAAGCCAACGCACCCAATGCGCCAGGGTCGGTGTCGACACAGGTCGATGCGGTGTACGAAAAGAAATGAACAAAGGTCGTAGATCTGGTGAGCGAAGAGGCCGGGTCACCTCCATATAGACCTTGAAACACTCCACTGGACAGAGTGCCGGACATCCTTGGAATCTAGGGTACACGAAAGACCTTGACGCAGATTTAGTCCGTCTGGAAATGTTAAAAGTCACACCCTCAGGGGAGAAGGTAACGGCGTCCCAATCAAGGGCCCTAACGTCAGAAACCCTCTTACATGAAACCAAACAAAGTAACATAACCAACTTGGAAGACAGTTGCTTAAGGGTCAGCCCCTGGTTCGGGTACCAGGAAGACAGAAACTGAAGCATAATGTTAACGTCCCAAAAGGCAGAGAAACGAGCCTTGGGCGGACGGGCGAGGCGAATGCCCTTGAGCAGGCGACACACAAAGGGGTGTCTGCCCACGGGCGAACCATCCAAACCAACATGACCAGCTGATATAGCGGAACGAAAAAGGTTGATAGTTCGATACGCCTTGCCCGAATCAAACAGAAAAGTGAGGTACTCCAAAATCAGATGGAGAGGGGCAGATACGGGATCCACTGCCCGTTCCATGCACCTTCCATGAGCCCCATGAAGAGCGGTAGGCCGATCGCGTACCTGGAGCCCAGGCGTTATCGAGGAGTTGCAGAGTCGTCCGCGAAACGTTCGGGACAACCCAGGTACCCCTGAAAGGAGCCACGCCATCAGAGGTAGCTGGTGTCGGAGCACCAGTCCGTGCGAGTTCCCATCCGGATCCAGGAGGAGATCCTGGAAGCTCGGAATCAGTCTGGGGTAGTCTATCGACAACTCCATCAAGCGTGGGAACCATGGACGGGACCTCCAAAGAGGTGTGATCAGTACCAGGCAGCAATCGTGCCGGATCAACTTCGATATCGTGCGAGCGATCATGTTGAACGGTGGGAAGGCATACAGGCGTCCCGGAGGCCAGTCTTGGAGAAAGGCGTCCGTCGCTACTGCTGCCGGGTCTGGCCTCCAGCTGTAAAACGCAGGGAGTTGAGTGTTCAGACGTGAAGCGAACAGGTCCAACTCGAAGCGTCCCCAGAGACTGTCCAGACCTCGGAAAACCGAAACGTGCAAGTGCCAATCTCCCGAGTCTCTTAAGTGCCTGGAATTCCAATCCGCTCCCGAATTGTCCAGGCCTGGGATGTGTTCCGCCTGCACCGAGACGTTGTTGAGGAGACAAAATTGCCAGAAATCCTTCGCCAATAGCGCCAACATTCTGGACTTGGTGCCCCCAAGATGATTTATGTACCGGACTGCCGACACATTGTCCATCTTGAGGAGCACGCAACAGTCTGCCCGGCCTGGGGTCAGACTGCGTATCGCGAAGGCCCCCGCCAGCAGTTCCAGACAATTGATGTGTAGGGACCTCTCTATGTCGGACCATCTGCCTCCGGTGGAAACGTCTCCACAACGAGCACCCCAGCCGTGTAAGCTGGCATCGGATTCTATCACGACATCCGGGATCGAGCCGAAGATGGCCCGTCCGTTCCAGGCCTCCATGTGTGCCAACCACCATACCAACCCGTCTCTGGACTCGTCGTCCAGCCGTATTCGGGACTCGTAGGAGTGGCCCGAACGCAGGTGTGAACCCTTGAGTCGTTGGAGGGCACGATAGTGTAGCGGGCCCGGAAAGATCGCCTGAATCGAAGCCGCCAGAAGGCCGATAATCCTTGCCAGTTGCCTGACGGACATATCCGGCACCCGAAGAGCCCTTCGGAGCTCCTTCTGAATGGCCTTCATCTTGGACTCCGGCAAGTACAGGAATTGCCTGATGGAGTCCACTTGGAAACCCAAGAATTCTATAGACTGGGTAGGGATCGTGACCGACTTGTCCCAGTTGATCAGAAAACCCAAATTTTGGAGAAGGTTGGTTGTCCAACCCAAATGTAACAGCAGAGATTCCCTGGATTGGGACATGATCAATATGTCGTCCAAGTAAACGATCAGTCGCACCCCACGGGTACGAAGGTAAGCCATTACTGGCTTCATGAGTTTGGTGAAACACCAAGGGGCCGACGAGAGACCGAACGGCAGGCACGTGAAGCGCCAGCGTCGACCGTGCCACATGAAGTGGAGGTAATCCCTGCAGTCCAGCGCGATGGGGACTGTAAAGTATGCGTCCTTCAGATCCAACTTGGCCAACCAATCTGATTGCCGAAGGAGGTCTCTGAGGCAGTGTATACCCTCCATCTGGAAATGTTGGTAGCGGAGAAATGCGTTGAGGGGACGAAGATTTATCACGGGACGAACCCCGCCCCCTTTCTTTGGCACCAGAAAAAGATTGCTCGTGAAGCCCGGAGAGGCCAACGGCATCTCTTCTATGGCACCTTTCGTGAGCATCTCCTCTACCTCCTTGGAAATCATGACGTCCTGATCCTGTGGGAGGGACAACTCTCTGGGGACGCGAACCTGGACAGGCATAGAAACGAACTCCAGGTGATAACCCTTTACACATTGCAGAACCCAAGCATCTGAGGTTATATTTGTCCACCCATGGTAGAATAAGGCAAGCCTCCCTGCCACCCGTACATGATCGAGAGGGGAAAAATGGGTACTCACCATAAGGGCGTCTGCCCGAAGCGGCACCACGGGGATACCTGGAGCCCCAGGATCTCCCTCTGGCTGGGAAGAAAGGAGGCGACCTCGTATCTTGAAATCCTCGGGAAGGAAAGAAGGAACCTCTGGAGGCCCTGAACGAGCCACGGAAGCCCCGGCCGGGTGGACGGTTCCTGCTACGCCCGGCCCCTCCGAAAACCTTGGGCGCAAACATGCGCTTCATATTCGCCTGGGCCTTGTCAATGGCCGTAAAGGTCTTTACATAGGAACCAAGGTCCTTCACGAAAGAGGTTCCAAACAGTAAACCCTCGTCAGAGGGGTCAGGTTCCACCACCGTCATGGCAGCCAATTTGGGATCGATTTTAAGGAGAATCGCCTTACGCCTCTCAGAAGACATGGCGGTATTTGCATTCCCCAAGAGGCAGATCGCCCTCTGGACCCATCCAATGGCCACATCGACATCCATAACCGAGTCTCCAGCCCTAGCGGCATCTAGCAGCTTGTACAGCTTAGACAGAGGGCCCAGGGTATCCAATATATTATCTTGGCATCCCTTGAGGGAGTAATCCAAACCCTTCTTGGGCTTCCAGCCTGATTCATTCAGAAACTGGGCGATTTGGGGGTCAATATCCGGAGTCTTGCGCAATATGGTCCGGGGGACCCACTCTGCTGACCGTGGGTGACGCAGGTCGTCAGGGTCGAACAGTGGGTTTCCCTGGGGGTCTAAAATGGCCTTACTGTCCCCAGGGGGGATCTTAACTTGGCCTAGGGCAACGGCAGAGGACCCAGAGGGGGCAAGCTCCGTGGAGGGCAATTCCTCGTCCGACCCGCCCTCATCGTAGGAGTCATACTCCATAATATCAGAGTCACGTTCCACACTCCGGTCGGTATCCGACTCATCATCTAGGGCTCTAGCCCTTTTCCACAATCTAGCCTTTTTAGCCCGGCCAGGGGCTCTTTTGCGCGTAGGGTGCGCGCTGTCTGTGACCACATCCAGTGTGTCAGTCATGGCAGGTAGCACCTGCATCGAGGAGTGGGAATCAACGTGCTTAGACTTCGCCTTCACCTTACGGGTACCAGGCACAGTCTGGGCGGAGGAAGGGGACCCAGTACCCTGGAGGGTAGGGGTAGGCAGTGAGGGCATAAGCATGGAATGCAGGGACTGAGAAAAGGAGGAAGAAACAGCACCCATGGCTGAAGCAAAAGCCTTTTGTAATGAAGAAGCCATAGTGGCATCCAACAGGGCCTGAAATTCTTGGGAGGCCATGGCACCCTCAGGGTTATCAATATTAAAATCACTAGGGGTGCCAACAGGCCCATCCTCCTTATCCTGCATGGTGAAAACCACAGGGGAATACACCTTTAAGTGAATCAAGTTAAAACTGTAGTAATATGACTTTAAGAAATCGAAATATATAGATAAGCAAAAACGGAAGGTAGCTAGAATAAACTAAACTAGATGGTAAAAGGGTTGAGTAACCCACAGAGGAACACAGTAAGAAACCTGCCCGCTGGTGCACTCAGGGGACCCAGACCGGGGAGACAGGCCGCACGGCAGCAGCAGAGTGAGCGACCGATCAGCCGACGGACCGCCCAAAATGGCCGCCGCACGTGCAGGAGATTGATCGCGGTCAGGACCCCGGCGGGGGAAGGGGCGCGCGCACCCTACCCGCGCGGGCAGCCCGCGATCAAGGGAAACAGAGCACAGCCGCGGCAGTATCAGAGAGAGCCGCGGCTGAAAGCCGACCTGGGACTGAATAGCACCCGCCGGCCGACAGAGCGGTCGCGGGGTGAGGGGAGGGAGGCACCAGCGCAGGGGACAGGATAGGAGCTGCACCAAGCAGGCAGCTGACAGAAGAAAAACAGAGTAGGATATCACACACTCAAAAGAAGTGAGAATAAGCACAGTGCAAAAATATCACATAACCATAATAAAAGTACAACATCAGTACAGCATAACACCAAGTAAATGCAAAGTACACCAAATAAAATACAATGGATCAAGCAAGGTACTTAGCTGTCTGAGGAAGCAGCAAAGAAAGAGGGGGATTGTGGGAGACACAGGCTTTATATAGTCACTTCCTCTGTTATGTGATTGGTTGCCTGTGTATCTATACAGTTTTTTCTTTCATTTTTGATATATTTATATTCCTCTATCTTTGCTGCTGAGGAAATAAAGAAAGAGTTATGCATAATATGAGCCTCCGTGTCTTTAATAAAATCGGAATACTCAGAGCGAAGCATATTTATTAAGGAAAAGCTGGAAGAAATGCTAAGGCAGAATTGTAAAGGTAAGTCAATTAGTAGAATTGCCAATTGCATTGGTCTTTGTAGTGAATAATAGTTTAGACCTTTACTATATAATTGTTTAAATTTTGCCTATATATATATTTATATTTATTTATTTTTTGTCAATTATCTTATTTTATTGATTTGAGTAAGAACGCAAGTTCAATATACTCCTCTGCTATAAAAAAAATAAAATAACATCTCTATTATGAAATAAATTAATAACGAAATAAAAGGATGTACCATAATGTGTGATTAACTAAGGTACAGTTGCAACTGGATGCAAATGTGAAGTAAATTACATTTGAGAGCCTTTTTTTGGAACTAGAAGTGTTCTAGTGAGAAGTAGTCCCAGTGCTGTCTTGATTCTGTAGGAGGTTATTGATGTCCAACTGCCAACCCATAAAGTACTTATTTGTGTGCTAAAGGCATTCTAGTAACCAGTAGACTTGTGCACAGATGTGGTTTGGCTGAATCATTTCATCAGAAAACAAATAATAATTTGGTGAACTGAATTTGGTCCACGCTTTGGTTCGGTTTGTCTAAATTTTGCTTGCACATTTTTCTTTTAAATTAAATTTGGATAAACTGTTTTTAGTTTTAACCCTTCACTGATGGGTGGCTACTGAGGAAATGGCCCAAACTCCGCCTTTCCCCAATCCTCCGCTGGGTTAAATTGTCAAATCCTTTGGGAGTCAATATGACCCCCCAATACTATACTTTTTTAAAACCCGCATGTCACAAGAGGGGGGTACTATCCTCTTCCCCAATTTACTATTTATTTACAGCCCAACAGTGAGTACACAGGGGACTAGTCCCTCTTTATTGTGTTAGCAACTGGGCAACAATAGCTGCCAAGTTGCTAGTCTTTAACTGGCTGCTCACTTTTTAATAGACATGTTCCTACCCGCAGCACAGTGGATGGGGGCCATAAGGGACATTGTAAAACCTCCCTATTACTAATATGGAAATCTAATTGACCTCCATAGGATTGCATTCGCCGCTTAGTTCAGAAGAGCTAATTTAACCTTTTGAAGAAAGGAATGATCTAATTACAAGTAGTGATCCAGTTGATCCCCTCTTGTAGTCAAATACATATCTAATGAACAAATTGCATGGATGAATTTTCATCCACAAGCAATTTTTTTTTTTTTTTTTTATGGTTATTTTAGGCAAAATTCAATCACTTAATTCGTGATTTGTACGCATGAACTAAGTGTCCAAAATTTGCAACATTTTGCACTTATCTGAAAATGAATGCCCAATTCTGAATAACAGCTAGATTACTTTCAAATATCTTAATTTGTTTTTATCTTATGGGAAGTGCCCAGACTTAACCTTGAATGAGTTGTGTTGGTAATAATAAAGGTGGGTAATTGCACTAGTTAGGAAAATGGATTATGAATGCCTTGCAGGTCATTCAAGAGCACAACAATAAGGCAGTAATGGATTGATGGAAAATGTATACATTCATGAGTGAAAAAGCTATAAATGTAGCTACTTGCAGAGACAGATTACCCATTGGCAAATCAAGGCAGCTGCCTAGTGCATGGGATTAAGGTAGGTCTGGCTCTGGGTGTGAGGGAACCCTCCTCGAGACAGCAGGGTGTCCGAAATATCTCTAAGCTTGGCCTGTGTCCCCTCACTTCACTGAGGAAGCATTGTAGTCTGTAACAATGCCCTAGTGTTCCCCAAGCACTCCACAATGCCACAGCTGGCACTCCGAGTCAATGACTGAGTGCCCAGAGGGTGCTCATAAAGTGGTTTGAACCTGATATTGGTGCAGGTGATAGAGCTCTTACACTGGACTTCAAGTTATTCAGCTCACCCTCCACTGGACCACCAGAGAAAGTAAAAGCAGGGGGGTAAAACATACACACACAACAAGCAGGCTCTACTACACACACAATTCAGTCACAACAGTCAACCAGCACACACAGACAATTTGAGCCCCCTCCCATACAGCTCTCACCCTCATCTATACACTCAACACTCACACGCTATACACACTCTCACACACACAACACTAAGTTAACACATACACCACTCACAGAAACAGAGCTCATGGCTCTAGGGGGAGATAAAGTGTGTTTATCACAGGAACCAAAGTCTGTAGCTCTTATAATGAGGTTGATGTATCATGTTGAAAATATTTTACCAAGAAGGATATTCAGATTTTTCTTGTTTCTACCTGTGTAGCATTGTGTTGCAATCCAAATGCATAGTGTACACCACTATACTGTGAGAGAATGTACCTATAATGACTCATTAGCATCACACCAGCCATGGTGTGAGGGTCCAGGTGACAATGTTCATCAATTTAATGTATTCTTTTCTATTGTCGGTGTCCTGTTCAATGCACTGCACATGAGTCAATGATGCAAAAACGATGCAAGGGCCTGGGATTATATACACTTATGCAGTCTATGGTTTAGTGCCCTTTTTGTGGTTCCAGACCTTTAAGCATGCTATTCTGTATTCTTTTTGGATTTTTTTATTCTAGTCTTGAACTATTGTTATTCTGGTAGCCTTGACCTGGCTAGTCCTGACTTTGATTTTTGCCTTTTGTTCTCCTCGTGTTGTTTAGCCCTGGTTAGATTATCTGGCATAAATTATACATCGGATAGTTCTGCTACTTCCAATATCTGTGCTAAGGATTAAGCCAGGTCACTCTAGGGACCAGTAATACGCCTCTTATATCCCTCGTACTGTGCCTCTTGTTAGTGGTTAACTTATTTTTGCTGAGGATCCATTCTGATCCTGACACAGTCTAAGACTGACATTAATATTTCCTGCACCATCCATTTTCTTGTGAGAAGATTTAAGCATGATCTATTTCTGTATAAAGAAACAAATGGATAATGTTTTGAGATTAAGTTTGGAAGATATTTTTTTTGTAAACTCAATAAGAGATTAGACAAAAATGTATACTTTAGGGTTGTATTAGTTCAAGTCCGGTGCACATTTTAAGAATGGTGACTAGCTATATAAAGTTGTAGTAGACTAAATATATTTATTAGGTTTAGCCAACTGTATGAGTTTAGAGAACTGTGCGTATTGTATAAATGCCAGGACTAGAATGTAAACAGAACCTCTGATTGCAGTATCCAAGCTAAGTCTTCTTTCTTCACCTGATCCGGTCGTCCGTAGATCCTAAATATATATGCGTTGTTCCAACTCTTGACTGAATATCTTTTAGGGCAGACAGGAGAAATTCACTTAACATCTGTGTATTGTATACTTGAGTGTTGTTATACATAGTGTTGTTTTGCCAACTAAAATGTTATGTATCTCTTTACTTCTGTTTAAAGGCTTTAATACCTTATATTATAAAGCATTAAAAATTACCCCGAATACGAAATTAAAGTACTCACCTTTAAAGTTTCTGCATTAGCTGCAAATTCCCAGGGCTTTCAGTTTCTTGCTACAATCTCTGCCTCAAACTAGGAAGTAGCTCACCAGAGAGGGAAAGTTAGCATTTAAATGGAAACATAAAAATTAGAATGGAAATTAACAAGGAAGCAAGTGTTGGGCAAAAACGAGGTCAACCTTTTGGGGCAGCCCTCTCCTAGACAGCTGGATTATCGCTGGAAGGCATTCCCTTTCACCCTTAGTGAAAACACTCAGATTGATTATAGTTTCCCTATTGTCATCAGCCGAGGCTTGATGTACAGGTACAACACAAACACTTTATTGAGCCATTGTCACCTTTTTATAAACGGGGTCACCAACAGAACAATAGTGTTGCACAATACATTACGCAATCCTGGCATCAGGGTGTCTGTATATAACATGATAACTTTATTAACGATCAGACACCTGGTCATCTAACAATAGTGTTCCATAAAACAAGGTGTTCCCCTGCCCGTATCCCCAACTGATTTTAACTCCGGAAAGCTCTCCCCTCAAAGGGCAATACGTTCAAAAAGTGCTTGGATCATAGGTGGCTAGCCCAAATAGTCTGAAGGAGAAGTTTTGACCGGCCATGAACATCCTCCAATCCGGTGATGAGTTCCAGAGCTCTGGGTGGAAAGTCCCAGTACATGGAGCTTTCTAAGGTCCTGGTCCTGGGTGTCTTTGGCTGCCCTGCCACCTCCTCTATCAACCCTCAAAATAGAGCCATGTTTATTGGTCCTGGGGCCGAGAGCTACCTTGATTGAGCTTGACTGGACTGCGGGAAGCCAGGAATCCTAATTGTAGTTCCAAGAGATTTCTAGGTAGCTGCTAGTTGGGCCTGCTGTGCCTGTGTGAGTTCCCAGAAGGTCCCCAGGGCTGTCTTGGTTGCTGGGTAGGTGGTTTAGCTGGGAGACATGGTAGAAGGGGGGTCAAGTGGGTGATTACAATTCCTTCGGGAGAAGGTGGTGGCTGGGAGACATGTACTAGTCTATGGTGACCAGGTGGTCTGTCACAACCTTCATTAGTCTATGAGCGCTCCGTCTACAACCACTACTACCCAAGCTAATTTCTACAAGTGGGATCTGTTCAAGGTAGGGATGCACATATCAACATGACCTAAACCTGATTTATGCTTCAACCAGACCGGGGGCTCCTTCACTTATGGTTTAGAGAGATTCAGAAAAGGTATTCGACAGGGCAGATTGGGATTTCCCACTTACAGTTTTATAACAATTAGGATTAGGTGCCAATATGCTATCCTGGATTGCGGCTCTCTACTCAAAACCAAAAGGGCAAGTCTATGTGAACAGTGTGCGATCTTGCACATCTGACATAAAAAACAGAACGTAACATAGACGCTGCTTGTCACCCCTTTTGTTTGCCCTAAGCTTAGAGCCTTTCCTGAATGCAATACAGGTGTGACGGAGCTCCTGTACTCTGCTTCCTAGCTGTTGCAGGGACCCTGGAATGCTTCAGCTTCGACTGGAGTCTCTCCGGAGCTCTTCAGGCAGGTATCAACTCTTTTGTCTGTTCCACTGCAGCCCTTCAACCAGGCAGGTATCCACCTCATGTGATTAGAGATATTGGCCTCACAAAGGCAATTGTGGCTCTTAGGTTTTTTTATACTTGTCGTAAGCTACAGGGACAATGCAGCCAGCCAACAGGCCCGAAGACTCTGTTACTGGGATCCCTGATTATCCACACAGAACACAGAATTCCAATTGTAACTAACATACTATAATTTATTTTACTTGGGATAACCTTGCTGTGACAAACTCAATAAAATACAATTAACCAAATCATATAAGAAAACATACAGGAACTTATAATGACGTAACAACATATTTATAAAGGGGGTGGAGAAGACAATAACTAACATAAAACATCTCTCCTGCCAGCAGAATTCCCAATATGCAAGTCTACCTGAATATGCAAATTAGCATAAGCGTTTGAACTTCCTCTCAGATTGGGCACCGCGGCAGAGAAGCAGGTACAGGAGGGGGAGAAAGGGAGGAATGGGACACGGGGAGGGGGGAGAGAGGGAGGTATGGGACACATGGAGGGGAGGGGAGAGAGATGGAGGAATGGGACACATGGGGGGGGAGTGAGGGAGGAATTTGACACAGGGAGAGGAGGAGGAGAAAGGGAGAAATGAGACACATGGAGGTGCTGGGAGGGAGGAGGGTATGGAAAACATGGAGGTGCTGAGATGATAGGGAATAGGATTCATGGAGGCGCTGCTGGGGAGGAGGAAATGGGACACATGAAGGGTCTGAGGGGGGAGAGAGAATGGGGCATATGGAGGGGCTGTGGGCAGAGGGAATGAGACACGTGGGTGGACCTGGGCGCAGGAATGAGACACACGCAGGAGCTGGGGGGAGGGAATGAGACAAGGAGGGGTGGGGATAAGACACATTGGTGGGGGCAATATTCACACCGGGGCCTGGTGGATTCTAGTTACACCTCTGCACAGACCCCAGCATGGGGCCTCCATTGTCTGTACACAGTGCCCGCCCAGACGTCCTGTGTCCGGGAGATAATTGAGTTGCTGACCAGTAAACTAATTATCTCCCAAATACAGAGTGCCGAAAATAAAACATGAAACAAAAACCACCCCAAAACACAGTAAAAGTACAAAGGAACCCCACATATCCTATATCCCCAGATAGCTCTCATCTGAGTGCCAAAGCTAGAAAAATAGCACCGGGATCCATAAAGAATTTTTAAAAATCGCCACCGGGGTAAAGTTTCGACCAGCCGCACACAAGGACTAAGCCCAAAATAGTTCCAGCGCGAAAGTGGCTTTTACCGGTCAAATATCAGGAGCTCCTGCGGCTAAGCTAAAGGGGTCTCTCCCTGGTTCTCTGGGAGTGATTGTTACAAAGATTCTGTAGTACTTTCCCTCATAATAGCGCTCCCCTGGCATGTCGGCAAGTGGGACAAAGCAGGCAGACAAGTAGACCGGGAACTGCATGGTCACGTGGCCGCATAGAGTACCATGAACTTCGTGGCTAACTACCGCTGGGGTCATCTGCCAGGGAGCATATATTTGGCAATACGTTTGGTGGAAGGGAAAGTACCAAACCAGGGGGACAGTGAATAAGTCCTTTAGGGAACAATAAGGGTACAAGGACAGGGTCCGCCACACACTCTAACCTTTAAAGGACCACTCTAGGCACCCAGACCACTTCAGCTTAATGAAGTGGTCTGGGTGCCTGGTCCTTCTAGGGTTAACCCATTTTTTTATAAACATAGCAGTTTCAGAGAAACTGCTATGTTTATGAATGGGTTAAGCCTTCCCCTAATCCTCTAGTGGCTGTCTCATTGACAGCCACTAGAGGCGCTTGCGTGCTTCTCACTGTGATTTTCACAGTGAGAGCACGCAAGCGTCCATAGGAAAGCATTGTAAATGCTTTCCTATGCGACGGGCTGAATGCGCGCGCAGCTCTTGCCGCGCGTGCGCATTCAGCCCAGGAGGAGGATCGGAGGAGAGAGAAGGAGAGAGCTCCCGCCCAGCGCTGGAAAAAGGTAAGTTTAACCCCTTTCCCCCTTCCAGAGCCGGGCGGGAGGGGGACCCTGAGGGTGGGGGCACCCTCAGGGCACTATAGTGCCAGGAAAACGAGTATGTTTTCCTGGCACTATAGTGGTCCTTTAACCCCAAGCAAACACATTAAACACACACCCTGCACCCACAATGGACACAGGGTGACTTATACATAGGTATCATCCAGAGACCTAATTGACTTGTCAATCTTAAAGGGACACTATAGTCACCTGAACAACTTTAGCTTAATGAAGCAGTTTTGGTGTATAGAACATGCCCCTGCAGCCTCACTGCTCAATCCTCTGCCATTTAGGGGTTAAATCCCTTTGTTTATGAACCCTAGTCACACCTCTCTGCATGTGACTTGCACAGCCTTCCATAAACACTTCCTGTAAAGAGAGCCCTATTTAGGCTTTCTTTATTGCAAGTTCTGTTTAATTAAGATTTTCTTATACCCTGCTATGTTAATAGCTTGCTAGACCCTGCAAGAGCCTCCTGTATGTGATTAAAGTTCAATTTAGAGATTGAGATACAATTATTTAAGGTAAATTACATCTGTTTGAAAGTAAAACCAGTTTTTTTGTTCATGCAGGCTCTCTCAATCATAGCCAGGGGAGGTGTGGCTAGGGCTGCATAAACAGAAACAAAGTGAGTTAACTCCTAAATGACAGTGAATTGAGCAGTGAAATTGCAGGGAATGATCTATACACTAAAACTGCTTATTTAGCTAAAGTAATTTAGGTGACTATAGTGTTCCTTTAAGCTCCTGGTGATGGTGACTACCATCGCAACAGGGATTTGGGAGGGACAACAATTTACTTTTCTCCATCTCAAATCCAGTAGAATCCCTACCTTCCATTATGCATGCATTTCAGACTGTAGCAGACTCAATTCTTTTCTGTTCAGTTGTCTGTACCTCCTTATTCGTTTCCCGAATGTATGATGTGTGGTCCCCCTTTTATACCCCCTCGAACAACGACCAGGCCTGGCTGTTAACCGCAATCAAGTAATTAACTGGAGTGCTTTCCCTAGGTGGCAGCCATTCACTGGAGCACGTGGGTTCGGTTATGCAATTGGCGGCCATTTTGTCTCCTGAACACAGGCAGCATTATTTGGTTGTCGACGTTCGGGAGACAGGAACTATCAAATCGGGGGCGCATTCGCTCCTTAAAAGCCAGCGGGAGCGTTAGTTGGTGTTCGCACAGGAACCCCCAAAAGTGGACCGGCCGTTGCCCCTGTTTCTCTGGAACGTGGCCGGGCAGTCAGAACTACCCGAATGGCGATTCCATTCTACCGAATGGATCTGAGCCCTATTTGGACAACTTGGGTGCTCATGACTTGGACTATTCGGGGAAATAAAACTTGTGGGGTTCCTGTGAAATACGACTATGTTTTTGGGGTGTTTCATGTATTTTTCATGTAACTGGATAATTGAGTTACCAAGTTTACATCTTCTGGAGAGGATAGAGCTAGCATCTGTGCAGCATCCTTGTCAGAAAATGAGTTCCAGAGGAGAGTGTTGGAGGGAATGGCCTCCTTCAGAGCTAATCTATCAACAGAGGTGGTGCTGTGGATCTGGAAGGAAGTGCCCGTAGAGATGGACCAGGCAAGCATAGCATCCTTTGACTCCTGCTCGTTAGTTCCTTTTTGAGGTGTGGCAACAGCTGGCCTTTTATGGCCCTGATGGCTCAGTGCAGACCCTCAGGGAATTCTCAATCCAGATAGCTGTCTTTTTACAAGAGAGACCGTGAGTTCTGGTTGGCCAAATAGATGTCAGAGATCGTGGGTGGCGGGATCTGGGCAGCCGCTCCTGATCCCCAACCCTCTGTCATGGGGATCCTGGCCACTTTGCTACATCCCCAGCAGCATGTCACACCAAAGGTAATGGAGGCAGTTGGCCTACCTCCCCAATGACGCGTTACAGCCCAGTGAGCAGAGGTAGAGGTAGCCAGCCTTCCTCCCCAGTGACAGATTGGGCTACAGGGAGTGGAGATTGTAAGCCTCCTTCACCAGAAGCAGAATTTGCTACTGGGAGCAGAGGTTGTCAGCCTTTCTTTCAGTGGCAGATGGAAACCGAGCAAAAGGAGGTAGAGACAGTTGGTCACTCTCCTCAGTGGCAGATGGGAACCAAGCAAGTGGAGGTAGAGGCAGTCGGTCTCCCTCCAAAGTGCCAGATGGGAACCCACCAAGCAGAGGTAGAGGCAGTCAGTCTACCCCCACAGCGGCAGAGTGTAACTAAAGGAGTGGAGGTAGCCGGAGTCCCTCCCTTGTGGCAGCTGTCAGCCCAACAAGAGGAGTTAGAGGTAGCTGGCCTCCCTCCACAGTGGCTGATCCCAACAAAGGTAGTGGAGGTAGATGGCATTCCACCCCAGCGGCAGATTGGAAACTAGGGCGTTGAGGTAGTTGGCCTCCATCCCCAGTAACAGATGAGTGTAGATAGTCGGTCTACCTCCCCAGTGGCAGATAACATCCCAGGGAGAATAGGTTGTCATCCTCACTCCCAAGCAGCAAAGTGCAACATAGAGAGGATAGGTTGTTGGTCTTCCTCCCCTGCAAAAGATGGCAACCCAGCCACAGGATGTAAAAGTAGCCAGCCTCTCTATCCCAGCAGCAGAAGGAGCTCCAGGAGAGAAGGCCAGCCTCTTAATCCCCAACAGCACAGCAGAGCCAGATAGTGTAGCTTTGTCCATAAGATTGCCAGGGTGGATAGACTTTTTGGGGCTGGTTACAAGACTAACTCGGGCACAGGGCCGGCGCTACCTATAGGCAAACTAGGCGGCCGCCTTGGGCGCTGCTTAAGGAGAGGTGCCAGCCCTGCCTTTATGTTTGTGCCGCCACTCCATCAACGTAGATTATTCTGAGTATGCAGCCGGCATTTTACAGGGTGCTCAGATACACTTACATAGTAGCTGACTAGCACCCGGTAGAATACCGGTCCGCTGGCATACTCAACAGCCCTCAGAGACAGGTCCCTCCCAGGCATCCATTGCGGCGGCGGTGGAAGCGCACGGGTGCTTTAATTCCTCACCCCTGTCCATTCCCCTGTACGTGGGGAGAAGTGGGCAGGTGCATAACAGGAACAAGAAATATGCTGAAAAAGTACGTAATTGCCAGCCAGGCGCAGACAACGAATAGCAATAAAGGTAAGGTGTGTCAGAGAATGTGTGTTAGTCTGCTTCAGTCAGTATGTTTATGTATGTTAGTCTGTATTGGTCAGTGTGTGTGTATGTCATATGTGTAATGTCTGTCTGTATGGGTCAGTGTGTGTCTGTATGGGTCAGTGTGTCTGTATGGTTCAGTGTGTCTGTCTGTATGTGTCAGTGTGTCTGTCTGTATGGGTCAGTATGTCTGTCTGTATGGGCCCGTGTGTCTGTCTGGGTCAGTGTCTGTGTCTGCATGGGCCACTGTGTGTCTGTATGTGTGTATCTGCATGGATCAGTGTGTGCATATGGGTCAATGTGTGTCAGTTTACATGGGTTAGTGCATGTGTGTCAATTTGCATGAGTCAGTGTGTGTGTCAGTTTGCATGGGTCAGTGTGTCTGTCTGTATGGGTCAGTGTGTCTGTCTGTATGTAGGTGTGTCAGCATGGGTCAGTGTGTCTGTATGTGTGTGTCTGCATGAATCAGTGTGTGTATATGAGTCTGTGTGCATCAGTCTACATGGGTTAGTGTGTGTGTCTCAGTTTGCATAGTCAGTGTGTGTCTACTTGAGTCGGCGTGAGTGTTAGTCTGCATGATTGGGTGAAGCAAATGGGGCGGCAAATTTGTTTCCGCCTAGGGAGCCAAAAGCAGTTAAATGCATATATTGTTGAATATTATTTTGTTTGAAAATGCTATTTGTAGTATATAGTTCATTTATTAATTATAATTGCTCATTCCACAATGCTCTATATATATATATGTATATATGTATTTTAAATGGCTGTCACCACATGCTTAAGGAAAGCTACTCCTTGTCTAAAAATAAAGAATACTACACTTTTTTTCCCCCCTTTTGAAACTGTGTGTCCTCTGTGGATTAATTCAGGGATCCCAGTAGCAGAGTCCCTTCGGACCTGTTGGCTGGCTGCATGGTCCCTATAGCTTTGGACAAGTGCAACAGAGCATTTATAAAGGCAAGAGCTGATCACACTGCAGGCAGAGGTGTTGTTGCCTGCCTGTAAAAAGAGCTGCAGAGGAATAGACAGAGGGGACAATACCTGCCTGGAGGGAGAGAGCTGCCACATGTTTAGGTGGAAGTACTTCAGAGAGACCCCAGTGAAGCTTCAACAACTGGGCTAAGGTATTCCATGATCCCTAACACCAGCTAGGAAGCGGACTGGGCAGAGGAATTCTATGGAAGCCCTGTCAAAGTAAGTGCTTAGCTTGAGTACTGGGCTCCACAACATCTGTGTGTGTGTTTTACCCTTCACCAAGTGTCATCTGGTGTTTGGGGAAAGGGCTATATAACTTTATTATTATTGGAGTTCCATTACATCTGTTACAAGCTAGATTCTAAATTATCTGACATCCCATTTAATGCCCTTCCATGGTTACAATATGGAGTCCCAACATTTCAAAAAGTCACCCTACTATACCAAACACCATATAAGCCTGGACATGAATAGTGATAAGCAAAGGTCTTTTCCTGCCATTGTAACCTCTATAGCCCATCATTGGGAACACACAATTCCCTAAAGCCATAACAAAACAATGAGTCTCTTCACTAGGTCTCCCATACCCTTTATCACTTCAGCATTTATACATCAATGGCCAGCATTGCAAGCTGCTGAACATTCCACAACCACCTCAATTGTGACAATATTTCACTTTCTCCAGCTCACACACTTTCTTCAACACTTTCCTGATCTACCAAAATTCACATGCCCACAAACTAACTTAGAGTCTCTATGCAGACAGACATTGCCTTATATTACTGCTATATGCAGGTCATGTCTTTCCCCCATGGAATCCAACTTTCCTGTACTTTACCAAATACTGGGAGAGAGACCTGAAACAGTCTTTTACAGCTGATGAATGGGGTAAACTATTCACACTAACTAACAAATCTTCTATTAGCACCAGATATCAAAAATCCAGTTATGGAATGCTCACCCACTGATCGAAAACACCTGCAAGATAGCCAGCTACTCAACAGAACTAGTATTGGAGATGCAGAAGAACACTTGGAACATTATTTTCATATTTGGTGGGAAAACCCCCAAATCTGAACCTTTTAGCAGCACTTACGCAATGTTCTTTCAGACCTCAGAGCCTAAACTATTTATCTTACAGCATGTACTTACTGCATTACTCTCAAATCCCTGTTAGACATTATTGCAAATTGATACTTCCATACTTTGTCAATGCCACCTCATTCTAAGGTTCTGGAGGCAGAGGGAAGCACCTACAGTATGAGATTGGATCTCTTCTTGTGCAAACAACCTTTAGAGATACAATTCAATCTGGGAATGTTACCTCAGTGACTGGGACAATGGACCAACACATGTTATATCTCCCATGGGTGCACATGGACCAATAGTCATTGGTTGCTTTCTGCTTACCCCATGTATATTTTTAATTCTCCTCTGTTAACCTTCACAGCATTCCCACCAGCATGCCAAAAAATAAGACAAATACTCCCTTTCATCCTACTCCCCCGAAACACAAATACGTACTCAACGTAGTAGAAGCACACTCTTTAAATTTCTGTACTTCCTCAGTTAACTGGATATGCTTTACCCATTCCTTATTTGTTCTAAGCCATGTTATATGTTTCTGTATTTTGCACAATGTACAAATTGCTGTATCAATGCTTCAATAAAGCTAAAGTTACACCAAAAAAATTTAATTTTCCTTTTACACTTGTTGTTGTCAATAATTGTGCAAACTGGAGCTCAGGAGGCCTATAAAATGAGATTAAAGGGACACTATTGTCACCAAAATAACTTTTGCTTAATGAAGCAGTTTTGGTGTATAGCTCATGTCTCATTGCTGAATTCTTGGCCATTTAGGATTTAAATCACTTTTGTTGCTGTCCATGCAGCCTGTGTCCCCGTCCTACCCCTCCCACCCCTCTCCGTGCTTGTGACTGACACAGGATGCATGAAAAAGAAATGGTTTCATTTTCAATCAGGTGTAACTTACTTTAAATGTTTTTATTGCCTGTTCTTTTAATTGAGCTTTAATTACATACAGGAGGCTCTTGCAGGGTCTAGCAAGCTATTATCAGAATAGGATATAAGACATTCTAAATTAAACAGAACTTGCAATAAAGGAATAAAGGTGACTATCCTGTCGTGTTTCAAATGTATCTTGATGTCCGTGTGTGTTTATGCATGCTTCAAACAAACATTTAGGGTATTATTTACATGTGTATTAGTTGTGTTATCAAGCCATACAATGTTTGTATAACAATGCTTATTTCTCCTTTAATTCGTTAACGAGAAATTGTTAATATATACTGATGTTGGCAAATGTCATCAACTAGGGGAGGTGTTAGTGGTGTTTACTGTGCTTACGTATACACTTTTTTCAGATTTTTATGGTATTATTTAATTAGTTGACGGGTGTTTTCAGTGAGTTCTGAACTCCTTTTAGCTGTTGACTTGGAGAAGGGTACATTGGTTCAATTGCCTCCCCCGAGAAACAACAGTGCCTTGCTCTCCCCTGCCAGCCGGTGATCTCCCTCACCGGTCCGTTGGCACTTTGCTGGCAGGGGAGGGAGAGAGGATTCGGGAGCAATGCTCCGGTTCTTTGGGAGCTGCAGGCTAGAGTTCACTCTCACCACTAGGACCACCATGGATTCTCCACCGGACCACTAGGAATTTAAGGAAATATCCCCCCTCCCTCAGCAAAGGTAAGAAGGGAGGGGGGATATAAACATTACTTATTTTCATTTTAAAAAATACCAATATATATATATATATATATATATATATATATTTATTTTTGCCCCTCCCCCTCATCCCCCAATAACTCCCCAAACAAATTGCCCCCCAATGCACACACACTGCCCCAATACACACACACACACACAGCCCCCCAACACACACACACACTCACACTGCCCCGATACACACACCCTCCCTAAATACATACAATGCCCTCCAATACACACACACACACAGTCCCCAATAAACACACACTGCTCCAATACACTCACAGCACTGTCCCCCAATACATACACACTGCTCCCCAAACTACCCCAATGCACACACACTGCCTCAATACACACACACACACACAGCCCCACAACACACACACACTCACACTGCCCCAATACACACACACCCTCCCTAAATACACACACTGCCCTCCAATACACACACATGCACAGTCCCCAATAAACATACACAGCCCCTCAACACACACACACACTCACACTGCCTCAACACACACACACCCTCCCTAAATACACACACTGCCCTCCAATACACACACATGCACAGTCCCCAATAAACACACACTGCTCCAATACACTCACAGCACTGTCACCCAATACATACACACACTGCCCCCAATACACACACACTGCACCTCTCACACACACTGCCCCCAATGCACACACAGTACCCAATAAACACACACACTGCCCCAATACACACACAGCTCTGCCCCCAATACATACACAAAACACTGTACCCGAAAACACACACACTGCACCCGAATAAACACATACACACTGCATTCCAATACACACACCTGCACCCCTCACACACACACTGCCCCAATACACAAACTGCACCCCCATACACACACACACATTGTCCCATACACACACACACGGCCATCCATACACACACACTACACCCCTCCTGCCCCATACACATACTGCACTCCTCACACACGCAATGCTCCCATATACACACACACACCGCACCCCTCCCACACACACACTACTGTTCCTATTCCCTACTACTGTCCCTATTCCTTGGGAGGGCACCATGGCACTCCTGGCACCATAACCACTACAGATACACACACTGTACAGATAACCACTACAGAGAGCTGTAGTGGTTATTATGCCTGGATTGTTTCTTTTAAAAATCTACAATTGCCCCTCCCAAGATTAGGTTCTAGATTCACCCCTGGCAGGTAGCATGTCAATAACTGTGTAACAATAGATTGTAAACAACCCCCAAGTTGACTAGAATCAGGCAGAACAAATTGGAAACTTGTTAGACTTCCCTAACATAGGTACGCTGGAAGTATAAATTGTACAGATTTTGTTTTCCAACAATGCTTAAGACTTCCACTAGGGGTCAGTAATACGATGTTGGTTGGAATTACGATAGATTTGAGTTACAATTAGTGGAAATGACTAAACGTCCCTTATTTATTTTCTACTTGCATTACAGTTGTGAAAACCTACACATTTGGTGCAATATTTTATGAATGTTTTAAATGAGGTTTTGGTTCAAGGATCTAGTCTATATATTGTTTCATCATGCAAAGCTGACAAATTCAAGATATTTCATTTTTATTGCCAGGGTTTACCTCCCCTTCCAGATACTGTCAATCATTCAACCCAAATATTTTGTTTCTATGTGGGCTATGTCAATTTTATTCAAGATTTACATCAAATAAAGGAAAGGTACTTTGTGCGTAAAAAAAGGTGCTTCGTATAACAGTGTTTGGTGGTGCTTTTACACTCGAGTGGGTTTCTCTCTTTCCCACATATAAATATACATACACAAACAAGATTATTGGAAGGATAGACCACCGCTCATCTATAGAGTGGAGCACATCAAGTGGTGTAGATATATTGAAACACCTACCCCTATTTGGGGAAAAGCAGATATAGATGGTGTCCTAAAAAGAAAAAAGATCACTATTGTGCAGATCAATAGTATAGCTAAGACCCTATATGATGTGATGATGGTTTAACTCACATGGTTCTGAGCCAGATTTGACAGGCTCAGGTCGTATTTGCAGTAGTGTACTCAGGTGACACAATCCCCCCTTCTGATACTTTGATGTATACTCTCAGGGAGACAAAAAGGTGGAAAAAAAATAGGAGATAATCCTCCTAGTGTTATACAGCAAAATTTCCAGGTAATTTCATATATACCATACATGACTGCTCACATTTGCTAGAGCCCATGGAACCTGGCTCAAGGTGTGTTTGCTTATGTGCCTATAAAGGTGGCACAGCCCCTTCTTGGAAGCAGATAGTTTGGAGGCTTGAGGGACCTTTATATAAATTTATTTGGATATTGACAAGGTTAAAAATAACAAATAATAAAATACAGCGAAAGTGCTTTGAAGTCTTATGGCTCTCCTCCTCCTGAGACGCGTTTCGCCTGTCCACTGGGCATTTTCAATCGATAACGTGCTGCTTCCTCTTCCTGGTTTAAAAACCCTCCTCCTTCTTCCTCATTGGTCGATAGTCCGTTGACATATCCAATTAAGTTGGGGGCGTGCAAATTTTCAATTTTGTTTCCTATGGTCATCTAATTGCGAATAAGAAGTGGCTGAATGTGCCTATTCACGTAATTTCCTGGTTGCATTACGCCATATTGATTAAGGGCAAATCCCCTCTTTCAGCATTAACAACACGTACATGTCATGCCGATGTTCTTCTACTTATAAGGTCGAAATTGAGTATTATGGGCTTCATTGTGAGGACAAATGTTACACAAAGTTACAATATCCACATAATATAACATAACCGCAGAAAAATATAAAATATTAAAAAAATATATATATATATATAAAAAATGGAAAATAATTCAGGATCAACAAAAAGGCACATAAAGAGTTTCAATCACCCTCAAAACAAAGAAGATAGTTATGAAATAAACCAACTAACAACTTGTAATTCCCAAGTGATTTACTTCATTATTTGTATTTGTGGCCTAGCATATGTAGGAAGAACCACAAGAACATTGAATACTAGAAAACAAGAACATATACGAAATATTAAAAAAGGATTTGAAAAACATAGTCTGTCATTACACTTTAAATGGAAACATGAATGTAATCCAAATCATTTAAAATTTATTGAAATCCAGAAAGTGGAAACAAGTTGGAGGGGAGAGGATTTAATTAACAAGATGGGCCAATTAGAAATGAGGTGGATATTCAATCTCAATTCATTATTACCATTTGGCCTCAATAGCGATTTCGAAATCTGCCACTTTTTACAGTCTATATCTGTCATTTTCTTTGTACAGTTTATATGTATTCGATATAGGAAGGAATTATATTTATTATTACTCCATATCTTACCCATATACTTTTATATACACTATGTGACGAGAGCAATCTCGCCACATTGCATTGGAGAAGCCTGGTTGCTCGCCTGTTGCCTTTGGATTATGGCCCCATGTTAAAAGGCTTGATTTTCCCCTGCAAAGACAAGAAAGCCATTTGGTGCTTGCCCTGTTTGAGCGGTGATACCCCAGATAGCTATGCCATGGAGCCCATTCGTATAATGAAAGACTATGGGAAAGAGTTTGGCTCCATGGCAATTGAACTGTATGTGTGTGCTCTGAGCGCCATTCAGTAATAATGTGCGCTCAGACCTAAGCTATCTGGGCATATGTTGCATGTCTGCCATGTGTTCAATGGAGTTTTGCCTCTGTCTTTGGAGATAATTGGATTACTTCACAATTATCTCCAGGATAGAAGACTCTGTGGAACTGGTTTTGGGCAGAAAAGCCATGCTTTCTGTGGTCACAAAGGACTATGATCTATCTTTTGAACCACTGGACCAATTTGTATGATTTTGACGTATGTTTGTATTTGGAGTATGCTGATTCTGAAAATGTAAGTGTGAAATGTTTATGTGAATGTGATGCATACTTTTCAAGTTATGAATAATGTGGAAAAATTGTATTTCTCTGCTTGTGCTAAATTACATTACCCATTGTGTAAGGTAATTGAATCACATGCAGAGGGGAGGAATTTGTGTGGGAGTGTCTGAGTGTATTGTATGTGTTTATTGGTTGTGTTCCAAAACCCTGTGGGTGGTACTAATGTGTAAGAATGTGTACATAAGCACAATAAACCCACAGCTCTGGCTGTTCACTGCTTGACCCTCAACACGGAGCTTTGTCTCGTTCTTGGGGGGATTTATTGTATGCTGTTCCAGTTCGACTGCGATGAGTGTAAACCTATTCGGATGGTTTTTCCTATTCGGCTGCTTACGGCATTCATATGGTTTCCTGTTCGGCGGATTGGTGTTCTGCAGTAGCTGTGCCTGTATCTCTGGAAGGGGAAGATCTCCTAAACGGCGGTTTAACCCTTTTATGCTGAGGGTGCCGTTACACACTATTTATTATATATATGTATTTTTAAAGTAATTTAAAAACATATTTGTATTTTCATATATGTTTATATATAATTATTATAACAGTAAAATAACCTTATGCATGGTTCATATATTCCTTCCTGTCATACACAT
>OW240914.1:39075609-39182206 GCA_933207985.1 Pelobates cultripes
ACACAGAAACACACACAGATACTGAGATACACATACACACACAGATACACACACTGGCACACACAGATACCCACACTGGCACATACACACACACAGATACACACACAGATACACACACTGGCACATACACACACACTCTGATACTTACACTGGCACATACACACACACATACCCACACAGATACCCGCACTGGCACTCACACAGATGCCCACACTGGTGGACACAGATACACACACACTCTGATACCCACACTGATACTCACACTGGCACATACACGCATACATATATATATATATATACATTAAAACATACACAGAGATACACACACAAACACACATATACATACACTGGCAAAGACACTCAGATACACACACTAGCACATACACACACTAGTACATATACACACAATCTGACATACACTGCAGCCACCTGTTAGCTTACCTTTTGGTGTCTGGGCTGATGGGAGTGAGCATGTAGCAGCAGCTCACTCCAGCCTCTCCCTACTGGCTACTCTGGTGCTGCCTCCTGTTTCCTCCTCCATGTGCCTTCTTCTCCTCCCTCCAGCACAGCTGTTTTTTTCAGATTGAGATTAGGTGGGCATAGTGCCCAGGGTTACCACCATAAATTTTGGGGCCCCTGACAATGCACAAGGTCTGCCTCCCCGCCCTTTCCCCCCTGCCCGCCCACGAGTCCGCCGACAATGATGCAGGACTGAATGTGGTGTGTATAGTGGAAGTGAATTAGAATGTGTGTATTAGATACTGTTTGTGCAGTGAATACAGAGTATGAGTTTGTGTAGCGAATGCAGTGTGTATAGTGAACGCAGAGTGTGTTTGAGTAGTGAATGTAGTGTGTGTTTGTGTAGTGGATGTAGTGTTTGTGTGTACTAGATGTAGTGTTTGTGTGTACTAGATGCAATGTGTTTAGTGGATGCAGTGTCTGTAGTGGATGTAGTGTGTGTATTAGACGCAGTGTCTCTGTATAGTGTGTTTGAATGTGTGGTGGATGTAGTGTGTGTACTGTGAATACAGGATGTTTGTGTAGTGGATGATGTGTGTATAGTTAATGCAGAGTGTGTGTCAGTGTAGTGAATGCAGAGTGTGTGAGTGTAGTAGATGCAGAGTGTGTGTTAGTGTAATGAATGCAGTGTGTGCTAGTGTAGTGAATGCAGAGTGTGTTTTAGTGTAATGAATGCAGAGTGTGTGTCAGGGTACTGAATGCAGAGTGTGTCTCAGGGTACTGAATGCAGAGTGTGTGTCAGTGTAATGAATGCAGAGTGTGTGTCAGTGTAGTGAATGCAGAGTGTGTGTCAGTGTAGTGAATGCAGTGTGTGTGTCATTGTAATGAATGCAGAGTGTGTTAGTGTAATGAATGCAGTGTGTGTGTTATTGTAATGAATGCAGAGTGTGTTAGTGTAATGAATGCAGTGTGTGTTAGTGTAATGAATGCAGAGTGTGTGTGTCAGTGTAGATAATGCAGTGTGTGTCAGTGTAGTGAATGCAGAGTGTGTGTCAGTGTAATGAATGCAGAGTGTGTGTTAGTGTAGTGAATGCAGTGTTTTAGTGTAGTGAATGCAGTGTGTGTGTTAGTGTAGTGAATGCAGTGTGTATTTTAGTGCAGTGAATGCATTGTGTGTGTTAGTGTAGTGAATGCAGTGTGTATGTTAGTGTAGTGAATGCAGAGTGTGTGTTAGTGTAATGAATGCAGAGTGTGTGTCAGTGTAGTGAATGCAGTGTGTGTGTTAGTGCAGTGAATGCAGTGTGTGTGTGTGTGTTAGTGTAATGAATGCAGAGTGTGTGCCAGTGTAGTGAATGCAGTGTGTGTGTCAGTGTAGTGAATGCAGTGTGTGTGTTAGTGTAGTGAATACAGTGTGTTAGTGTAATCAATGCAGTGTGTGTGTTAATGCAGTGAATGCAGTGTGTGTCAGTGTAATGAATGCAGAGTGTGTGTTAGTGCAGTGAAAGCAGTGTGTGTGTTAGTGCAGTGAATGCAGAGTGTGTGTTAGTGTAATGAATGCAGAGTGTGTGTGTGTTTACTAGTGTATGCATGTAATGTAATGAAAGATATCCCCCCCTCCCTGTTTCTTACCAGGTTCAGGGAGAGGGAAAGATTCCATCCCTGGTAGTCCGGTGGCATGGTGAGGCCCCTGGCTCCCTGTATTTGCAGAGGGGGCCCAGCGGACTGCAGCTGTACTTTACAGATCTTCCTCTCTCTAACTCCCGCGAGACGTGGTGTACGCGCCTCGAGGAGCATTGCCATGGTAACCCGTGGCAACGCTCTAACGGCTGCACGTCTCGCGGGAGTTAGAGAGAGGGAAATGCTGTAAAGTACAACTGTCATGGTTGTCACCCCTGATGGCGGCCCTGATAGTGCCTACAGTGCCCCTCTAATATCTGAATCACAGGGTACTTCATAAAACAAGCTATCCCAGGCCTCTTTGTCAGAGATGGTCCCTCCCCTCTGCATTTACAGAGAGGAGAGACCACTCTTGAGCAATTCAATTCACTATTGTCTTATCCATCATGATAGCATAATTGCCTTTGGACACATTTAGACTTTCTGTAACATATTTACCTTGTTGGATCTATTTTGTCTTTCCGCACTTTCCTTCCCCTAATTTTCACTGTGAACATACACAAAAATACAATTTGTTAAACTTATTTTATTAAGTTGTGCAAAAAGACACAAAATAGGTACAGAAAGCTAAAAGGGGGTCAGTAAATGCATGCATCAAGGGATATGATTCACAATACCAACGCAACAGACTTGGAGAGCAGATACTAGAAACCAAATCTTACAAGGCTGCTTAAAACAAGGCTTTGGTCACGGAGATGGCCATATTAACATAACATGTTTAAACCCAAACTTGCTTCAAAGTATCCCAATGTCGGTGGATTCTATGCTAATTTTGTTACAAAAAGATGAAGGGCACCAAATTATGAGAACTCTAATTTTAACATGGGAGGCAAACAAGCTAACTGCAATATTTACTTACCTAACCCAAAAGGAATAGGAATGTATAGGAATGTAATAGTCGCTGAAGTATTGTTTACTGTTTGGAAAGCGGTGACTGTCATTTGTAGCATGTTTGCAGATATTACACGGACTGAATGGTATCTTGGCAGATAAATCTGTTCCTCCATAAGCGAGTAATCATGGACTATAAATGTAGGTATGTGAGTTTTGTAGACAAAATGGAATTCTTCAAGGCACACTTTTGGTCGTGCAGAAGTTATGAGCCATGAATTTGGAAAGCTTCAGTAGTTGATCAACAGAGACAACTTTTAATTCAAACTGGGAAGTAAGATGTGTGTATGTGTTTACCATTGTAAAGCCTCTATTTGTTGAATCCTGACACGTTTAATCCTCTAGTTACACACAAATGGAATGATTCATGCTCTGAGTCTCTTAATTAACTTAAACGGAATATTAAGATTTAAAGGGACACTCCGGATCCCTAAAACACGTTAGCTTGCTGAAAAGTGAGTAATATTTTTGTCAGTTTACAAAATGTGCAGATTTTAATAGAAATTGGCATTTATATAAATTAACCTTGTTCCACCCCGTGACAAACCCCCGAATCACCAGTTACTTTTCTACTCTTTTCACATTATGTTGTCCAAACAGACTATAGTCACTTCCCATGGCTCCCATCACTGGTTCCTCCAAACCAACTTGCTAAGAGCATCCCTTTTCCTGACTGTAAGTCCAGAAAGCCAGAGTCCAGAAAGCACATTTCCCTACCAGCTACAAGAGCGCTTTTTGGAGGGAAGGTGTCTCAGACTATGTGGAACAATCGTTCCCTGAGAGCCAGGGGGAGAGCCCCTTATTTCACCCACAGGAATTCATGACATTTTGATCAGCCAAATCCCTAATTATTTTGGAACTCTTGTGGGCATAAACTTTGTGTGAGGGTGGTCAACACTTTACACCGATGGCTATTTGTCAATTCTTTATGGATCCGAACACTATTTTGCCAACATGGGCGCTCGGATCAGAGCTCCCCCGGGATGTATGATATGTGAGGATCTTGTGTGTTCTTATTGTGTTTTTGGGGTGTTTTTGTGTTGTGCTCTATAATAATAGAGATAATTAGTTTAGCGAGCAGCTATTCAAATTTTTGATAACTCTTTAACATCCTCTGCTGACTAAATTGAGTATGTGCTTTTACATAATGCAAATGAGGGCAACCAAATGCGTAGTTAAATGCATGCATTGTTGCTTTTATTATGTTTGAAAATGTTACTTCTAATATATATTTCATTTATTAATTATAATTGCTCGTTCTCCAATGTTCTGTGTATATGTAGTTGAGATACTTGTCACCACATTTTTAAGTACTAGTCCCTAAAAAAAAATCTGGTAGGGCACCACAGATGTACGGACTGCAGCAGTCGACACACAACATTCTGCTGCACGTTTTCATAGTTTGTTTCTATAAGATTACACATATGTTCACCTCATGCTCATTTGGACGTGTCTTTGGAATAATGTATGACCCTGTTGTAATGTATGATTTCTTGTGGTGTCTTACCTGGGAATAAATAAAGAATACAAAAATAAAGACAGGAGCTAATTATATTACAGGGAGAGGCGAGGATAACTGCCTTGAAGGAGAGCTGCAGAGGGGACGATACCTAAAAGAAAGGATAGGGCTGCAGCCTGGTTGGGTGGAAGAATTCTGCAGTCAAGCTTCGACAACTAGGTCTGAAGTGTTCCAGAGCCCCCTGTGACAGCGAGGAAGCGGACTTGGTGGAGGCAATTGGTCGGAGTACGGGATCTACATCACAATGGTTTATTCTTCATTATCAGCTGTCAGGACAGGAATTAACAGGAATCTTTCTTTACCATCCTGTTTTTGTTGTCAGCAATTACAGTACAAGCACATTATCAGGCCTGCCAAAAATCCTAATTTCGGGGTTCTGTTGTACTCACCCAAATGTGATGTTGTTATGGTTTGCCAGGAAAAAAGGTCAGTACCAGAAAGCCTAAATAGTTTGATCTGCTGAAGACTTACGTCTATCTTCTGTCCGTACTCCCACCTCTGATGCTTACCTTCAAGATTTATCGAGGGCTGCACCGTTCCTGTGGGACTCGCTTCCCTCCTCCGTTAGATACTCACCCAGTCTCCACTCCTTCAAAAAATCTTTAAAAACCCACTTCTTCATAAAAGCGTATCAATTAAACTGTTAATAGCTCCTGACTGATTCCTCTTCTGCAACTGTCACTAGTCTAATACTATCCTTACCTTTTGTGTCATTTTACCCCACTCCCTCTAGCATGTAAGCTCATTGAGCAGGGCCCTCAACCCCTCTGTTCTTGTGTGTCCAACTTGTCTGGTTACAACTACATGTCTGTTCGTCCACCCTTTGTAAAGCGCTGCGGAATTTGACGGCGCTCTATAAATATCATAATAATAATCATAATAATAATAATAATTGTTGTATTGGGTGTGCCTATTTTCTTTCAGTAATTTGGAGAATGTCAATGATCCATTGGGTACTGCATATGAGGACACCTGGTTAGAAGCTTCATTGTTGCTATTATCTGATTTGATACATTACCTATTTACACAGCTATCATTACATTGCAAAACTGTGTAATTGGTATATATTTGTGGTATGCAGATACTTTTATTTTGTGTCATTAATATAATTATACATGTCTTAAATTGTAATCAATTCATTCTTTAAATTGGGTGACTATTTAGAGGTTACTGTGTGGGTTTTACATATAATCTGCAAATGTTCTTACTTTTTTTGTGTGCTAACCCTTGTGATCGCTTTAACCCCTGCTAATGTCAATCCATGCTTACAGAAGGAAAAGTGAAAGCTGTTACGGAAAGATCCAGAAGGCGTATAGAAACATCTATTTAAAGATCAGTGAGTAATATTAGCCCATACTGTGTGAGTGCTATGACACCTACTTGCTTAACTAAGGTATGTGTAAATGTTTCATCTTTAAAGGAAATAATTGTTTAGTAGATACAGCCCCAATGAATACATGTATAAATTTTCATGCATGTATTAGTTGTGGGTATATCTTAAAACAGTTTGAAAAAAGCTATCATTCTTATTGAATGCAGCCTTAGCAAGCTCTCCCCTTTACTCAAAAAAAAACCTAACATTCTCTTAACGTGGAAATAGCCAATCAGAGGCTTATCATTAATTATTATCTAAAACAGTGGCGTACTAATAGGGAGGGTAGGAGGGGCAGTCTGCCACGGGTGCCACACATTAGTGGGTGCCATGACTAACATCCACACGTGTATGCCAGGCAGCGTTATTTAATTATGAGGAGCGTGTAGGCATGCGGCGGTACGTAACTCCATGTCGCCGTGACGTCGACGTACTCCGCCTGTCTGCCCCCCATGGTATTAGGAGCAGTAGCGGAAGGATCCATTCTGCTGCTACGTGCAGTACCGTGGCTGAAGAGCCTTGAGGTCGAAGCAGCAGCGGCCCAGGCAGCAAGCTGGTTTTTTTTTATGGATATTACTGGCAGGGGTGAAAAAAGGGGGAACAGGGTTTTTGTGAAAATGGGGGGCATGGGTTTTTGCAAAGAAGTGGTGGTTAGGGGCTTATGTGAAGAAGGTGGGCAGGGGGTTTGTAAAGAAGGGGGTGTAGGGGATTTGCTAAAGAAGGGGGATGCTGTTCTTTTGTGAAGACAGGGGGGTGCAGGGGTTTATATGAAGAAGGTGGGGGTTTACAGAGGGGGCAGGGTTTTTGTAGAGGGGGCAGTAGTATGGAAGAAGGGGGGCTGGGCAAGGTGTTTGTACAGGGGGCAAGCATTTTGTAGAAGGGGGGCTAGGCAGGTATTTTTCTGAATGGGGTGCAGGGGGTTTTCTGAAGAGAGTGCAGGTTTTTTTCAGAAGGGGGGCAGAGTTTTCGTAGAGGGAGAGCAGGAGTTGTGTGTTAGGTGGGTGCAGAGTTTTTTGTGAAGGGGGCTGAGCAGGGCTTTTGTAGAAGTGGGTGTAGGGTTATTTTGGAAGGGGGGATGGGCAGGGGTTTTTGTGAAGGGGGGGTGCCAAATACTCTAGGTACGCCCTGCTCTGAAATGATCCTTGCATTGCCCAAGCAGCAAACTTATCTCAGGTCTAAACTGTGGGCTGAAGTATGCAGGTGGAGGCAGGCGCACTCAGCAGAGCTGACGGAAGCAGGAAGAAACCCCCCTGTCTGTTTGATTGACACTCGGGGGGTTCATAAATTATTTATAAATTGCTGATTTGTAAAAGAACTGCACTTTTATAAACTGTCATTATTATGGGATACTCCTCACCCATAAAGCAGTTAAGTAAGTTAAAATACTTTATGGGTGTGAAGTTCTTTAAATCCTCCAGTCCATGTTTTTTTTATCTAGTTAATAGCTTCCAACATTTCACATGGACAAAGAGAGACACTTTGATTTTAAGGGTGTGAGTGGGGATTGTGGACAGGGGCATGACTTACTAATTTTAGGTGACTTACTAATTACAGTTTATGCAACTAAAATGTAATTTATAGCAAGACCAATGTATCTTATTTACACAGAATGATTTCTAAACACATTTATTGTAGCTTAGAGGCTTTTGTCAAAGTTCTGAACCAAAACAAAACCTAGAACTTTAGATAATGTTTATTAAACCACAATTTACTTATTTCATATTGCGCCCACACTTATTATAAATCATTTTGTTCAGGAGAAACAGGGCTTTAATTTTACGTCAAATGTATTAATATTTATAAAATATAATTTATTATGAATAAAAATTTTTTTTTTTAAAGTCTGAGAAATTAAGAAATAATATTTTCTGCATGGCATTTTAACTGTGAATATCATAATACTGTTAGCATTCACTGCAATTTAATACATATATTTGTACGCTGTGATATCCCACGAGTCCAACAATGCACGCCGTGTACAAGTTTCATTGTGTTTCGTATAGTTACAGGGTCAAATAAAGAGATTGCCTATTTTAGCTTTTACACATTGAAATTTGCCAGATTGGTTTGCTGGGCCAATGTTACCTTTGAGACCATATGAAAGCCCAGGAATACAAAGTATCCCTATCAGGGCCGGACTGGGAGAAAAATTCGGCCTGGGCATTTTTTTAACACAGCGGCCCACTAAAAAGGGGGCGGGGCATAGGAGGTGTGTTTTGTCATCACCAATGACAAACACGCCTCCTCTCAAAGTGAGCATGTTGGTTCAATGCTCTTCCAGGGCAGACCATGCGCAGAGCTCTGCTGAAGAGCTCTAGCATGAGAAAAAAGTCCTGTATTTGTTCTGCACAGTGCAAGCAAATTTAATAACATGCTTGCACTGTGTTTCCTTGCAACTTGTCTCTGGTGTCTCTATAAATGGATACCAGGAGACAAAAGGCCAGGAAAGAGTATTGTGCATGTGTTTGGAGCCTGCTTGTGGTATTGCGTGTGTGTAGAGTGAGCTGGTCGTGGTGTGGTATTGTGTAATAAGGTCGGTTTTAGTCGTGTTGTGTTTGTGGTGTAATGTGATGCATATGTGGCTCAGGGACCCCCTCCCGCCCGGCTCTGGAAAGGGGTTAAAACTTACCTTTTTCCAGCGCCGGGCGGGGAGCTCTCCTCCTCCGATCCGCCCCGTCGGCTGAATGCGCACGCGCGGCAAGAGCTGCGCGCGCATTCAGCCGGTCGCATAGGAAAGCATTTATAATGCTTTCCTATGGACGCTTGCGTGCTCTCACTGTGATTTTCACAGTGAAAAGCACGCAAGCGCCTCTAGCGGCTGTCAATGAGACAGCTGCTAGAGGCTTTGGGGGAAGGCTTAACCCATTGATAAACATAGCAGTTTCTCTGAAACTGCTATGTTTATAAAACAATGGGTTAACCCTAGAAGGACCTGGCACCAAGACCACTTCATTAAGCTGAAGTGTTCTGGGTGGCTAGAGTGGTCCTTTAAGAGTGTTGTGTGTGTGTGTGTGTGTGTGTGTGTGTGTGTGTGTGTGTGTATATATATATATATATATACACACACACACACACACACATATATATATTTGGAAGTATTGTGTATGTGTGTGGTGCAGTGTGTTGGGGTGGTTCTGTGTGTATGTGAGGGGTGCAGTATGTGTGTGTGTGAGGGTGCGGTGTGAGTGATGGGTGTGAGAGTGCCGTGTGAGAGTGCCCTGTGTGAGATGGGTGTGAGAGTGCTGTGTGAGAGAGTGCTGTGTGTGTGTGAGAGTGCTGTGAGTGTGATGGGTGTGAGAGTGCTGTGTGAGAGAATGCTGTGTGTGTGTGAGAGTGCTCTGTGAGAGTGCTGTGAGAGAGTGCTGTGAGAGAGTGCTGTGAGAGAGTGCTGTGTGTGATGGGTGTGAGAGTGCTGTGTGAGAGAGTGCTGTGTGTGTGTGAGAGTGCTCTGTGAGAGAGTGCTGTGTGTGTGAAAGTGCTGTGAGTGTGATGGGTGTGAGAGTGCTCTGTGAGAGTGCTGTGTGTGATGGGTGTGAGAGTGCTGTGTGAGAGAGTGCTGTGTGTGTGTGAGAGTGCTCTGTGAGAGAGTGCTGTGTGTGTGAAAGTGGTGTGAGTGTGATGGGTGTGAGAGTGCTGTGTGAGAGAGTGCTCTGTGAGAGAGTGCTGTGTGTGAAAGTGCTGTGTGAGAGAGTGCTGTGTGTGTGTGAAAGTGCTGTGTGAGAGAGTGCTGTGTGTGTGTGAGAGTGCTCTGTGAGAGAGTGCTGTGTGTGAAAGTGCTGTGTGAGAGAGTGCTGTGAGTGTGATGGGTGTGAGAGTGCTGTGTGTGATGAGTGTGAGAGTGCTGTATAAATGTTATTGTGTGTGTGTGTAGGGGGGGGTAAATAAAAAAAAAATAAAATAAAAAAAACAGGCATTATGTCCCCCCCTCCCTTCTTACCTTTAGCCTGGGAGGGGGGTCCGGCACGCTGGCAGGCAGGGTGGCGGTGTTCCCTGGTGGTCCTCGTGGGTGAGTGAACTCTAGCCAGTGAGGCTAGAGTTCACTCTCGCGAGATCCGGTCGTTGCCATGGCAACGCGCCAGATCTCGCGAGAGGAACCCGGCGGAGCTGCAAGTTAGAGCTCCGCCGGGTCCTCTCTCCAGCCTGGCTCCCTCTCTGCCCGCCGGCGGCCGCATGTGGGCCGGTCAGGGAGATCCTTGATCTCCCCACCGGCCCGTCGTGGCAAACAGCGGGGCCGGCGCTGGGAGAGTGCCGGCCCTGCATAGACCGGCAGGGGAGATCCTGGGACCTCCCCTGCCGGCCTCGGCCCCACGGCCACCGCGGCCCACCGGGCATTTGCCCGGTGTGCCCTATGGCCAGTCCGGGCCTGATCCCTATCTTGGCATACCATTTGCAAAAGGAGACAACCCAGGATATTTAAATGGGTTATGTCCAGTCTTTTTTAGTAGCCACTTTGTCACAAACCCAGGACAAAGTTAGTGTTCATATTTGTTTTTTGCATTTTTCACACCAAACATGCACTTTCACTGATGTTATCCTTATCATTATACATTTGACTGCTCTAAAACACTCATAATTGTGTTCAGAGATTGTTTCGTGAATACAACAGTACCCCCATTCACCGGATTTATGAGGGTTTGGAAAGTTACAGGTTATATATAGGGCTTGCAGACTAAATTCTCTAGAAATTCTGTCTACATTGTCAGGCAGGTCCCCCAATATATAATTAATAAAAAATATATAATTATGTATAAATAATATATAAATAGACTTAGAATGAAACTATATATATAGTTGGAGAATTACCAAGAACTGAAAGAAGAACTAGAAAGGATGTGAAACGTGATGGCAGTAGTCGTCCCAGTTGTGACAAGAGCACTCTGGGCTGTGACTCCCAGGTTGGGGAAGTGGCTTCAACAGATTCCAGGTGGGACATCTGAAATCCCTGTCCAGAAGAGTGCAGTTCTAGGAACAGCTAAAATACTGCGCAGAACCCTCAAACGAATAAACATACCACCCAGGAGGGTTGAGAAAATACATTTTTTAAAATTATTTATAATATATATCATCATACACTTAAAAATATACATATATATTTTAAGTGTGCTTTGAGATAAAAATATAGATTTTCTCACCCCGCCTGAGAGTTTGAGAGTTCGGCACACTATCTTAGCTGTTCCTAGAACTGCACTCTTCTGGACAGCGATCTCAGATGTTCTACCTGGAATCTGTTGAAGTCACTCCCCTAACTTGGGAGTCACGGCCCAGAGTGCTCCTATCACAACTAGGCCTACCACTAACTTCACTTTTCACATCCTTTCTTGCTCTTCTTTCAGTCCTTGGTATTTCTCCGCCTTCTTATGATCCTTCTTCCTGATGTTATAGTTACTGGGTATTGCCACATCCACCATGGCAGCAGTCTTCCGTTTCTTGTCTACCACCACAATGTCGGGTTGGTTGGCCAGCACTGTCTTGTCTGTCTGGATCTTAAACTATATACATATCGTGGTTGTCCTGATGAAAGTCCCTTACAGTCAACTGAAACGTTGACTGTTACACTTTTTAGTAAAACAAGTTCCTAAGAAAGCTACCAGGGAGTTCTGATTTTTTTCTTTCATACATTTAGTGCAATCGAGCACCGGGTCACATAACTGTAAGTAGGCGTGCAAGGCTTTTTTTCATTTTATATACATATATATATTTTAATTCTAAGTGTATTTATATATTTTATCTTGTCAATCAAGCCGATCTTAGTCAAGTAATTGCAGTGTCACCTGGGTTGTCAGACAAGTCACGATTGGGGCTGTATGAAGGGGCCTGATCATTAGGAAGTGTTATGCCACCCTGACAGCAGTAAAGCCCTCCTTTTGTAGAATGGTACAGCGCGCTCTAACGTCGGAAAGGTTAAAGACACATTACAGTACGCCTCCTAACTTTCCAGTTTTGGGCAGGACAGTTCCGATTTTAGGGTGCTGTCCCACTTTAGTTAACTCGTGTCCCACATCTGAGGACACAAAATAAATGTTCCAATGCAGCACAGCGTGAGCGCATCATCCCCTGCATGGTCCTGAATTGTTGGGGGCTGGTTTGTCAGTTTAAAGCCTGCCTCTTTTTTGGGGACAGACAGCCTCCTTTTCAGGTGAGATCCCTCCTTTTTCAGGCAGCCCTGACCATTGCAGGTGTTGCTAGTGATGTGGCTCATGTCACTGGTGATGTCCCCTCAAAACTCATCCTACTCATCTCAAGTTGGAGAGCCAGTATGTTGGGAGGTATGTTAATGTGAGTATTATTGCTGTGGAGTGCTGTTATACACTCAGACACACCAACATTATGGAGCTCCTGGAAAAAGAGGGACATTGGGATAGAAAAAAGGGACAGAGGGATTTGGTGCCAAAATAGGAACTGTCCCTCCTATATAACAAACAAATTTAACAACACTTACCAGGGATGTTAGGTCAAAATACCCAAATATTCTCCAAATTCCTTTAAAGAGGCAGAACAGGAATATATTTGCATACAGAAAAATACCACTCCAAAACAGACAATAACATTATAAATATGCAGTAGTAATTACATTTCTGGATGGACAGGTTCTCGGAAAAAGAAGCATGCTTCATATCTGTCTGTCTGTGGAATGTATAGAGTTACAGTTTTGAAACCAGGTACCTTCCAGGTTTTGTTTATTGTCGAGAGAGTCTTAGAACAAAATGATTAAACTTTTATAGGATTTTTTTTTGCATAAAGACTATATATGCTGTTTCTTGTACTCTTACATTTGGCTCACACGCTAGTTGGTGGTATTTATGAAATTTTTGTAAGCAAAATTTTCATGCACATGTAATACAGAAAATATCAATTCTATGAGTTCACATATGGGTATTAATAATTCAAAATCATATATCAGTGTAAAAAATCGGAGACATACTTTGCAAGACAATGTGAATGAGCTGAACTAATTTTTGCCCAGCCCTGCTTAACAAGTTTAATGGGATCACTTGCACAATGTTATCAGTTCGTGGGAAGTGTTTTTGACGTTATTTCTGCTCATGTGCAAACAGACTGAAAAGACCAATTGTTAGGTTGAAACGTTGTTCAGCTTGCTGTTGGGACCTCAGCCATTTTGGAGTGCTTTTTCACCTATTCATGTGTACTTGCCATTTTTCTTTTTGTATTCTACATTGAAAATGGTCAAGGCATAGGTTGAGCAGGGATAGATTAAAGGACCACTATAGTGCCAGGAAAACATACCCGTTTTCCTGGCACTATAGTGCCCTGAGGGTGCCCCCACCCTCAGGGTCCCCCTCCCGCCCGGCTCTGGAAAGGGGAAAAGGGGTAAAACTTACCTTTTTTCCAGCGCTGGGTGGGGAGCTCTCCTCCTCCGATCCTCCTCCGTGCCTCCCCGTCGGCTGAATGCGCACGCGAGGCAAGAGTTGCGCGTGCATTCAGCCGGTCGCATAGGAAAGCATTCTCAATGCTTTCCTATGGACGCTGGCGTGCTCTCACTATGAAAATCACAGTGAGAAGCACGCAAGCGCCTCTAGTGGCTGTCAATGAGACAGCCACTAGAGGAAATAGGGGAAGGCTTAACCCATTGATAAACATAGCAGTTTCTCTGAAACTGCTATGTTTATTAAAAAATGGATTAACCCTAGCTGGACCTGGCACCCAGACCACTTCATTAAGCTGAAGTGGTCTGGGTGCCTAGAGTGGTCCTTTAACTCTTTCTGCTGCCCCAAGGCCAGTTTCCTCAATGCCCATGCCCTTATCCTCAAATGGAAGTTCTGACCATCAGTAATTAACATTGTTCTCGGACAACAGTTTGGGACTGTCAACCAGGTATCTTAAAAAAAAAAAAAAAAGCTTCCAATTCGTAGAAGTATATAAGGATCCAGTCCCTAGGTTAATAACCACATGTTTTGTATGATTCATATAATGAGTCATCTTAAAAGAACTAACACAGAAACAAGTATGCACCATTGTCTTTGTGGTTCAAGCGTGACCTTTATTTGGAATTAAACATTACATTGATGCTTTCTAATATAATAATATATCTTTAATAAAACCAAATCTAAAAATCTTTATATTAACCATGTTACAGATGCATTGATGTCTATCACATGCACAACCACTAAAGGGAGTGTAAAGATTAAATTTGCCTGTATTACTTGTTTAAATCCTAGGGTAGAAAAAAGATTTAAAAATGCAAATGGCCATTGGTTACAGGGATGTAGTACTGTAGCTTCTGCACTCAAATCCAATTTTGTAAATTCAGCATTCTGTATAATTAAGTGCGTTGATTTGTCCTAAAAGTGATTGCACTACATATTATTGTGATATATTAGAATGACTAATACATTAAATCTAGATTTTTGTGCATCTATCTTGCCTGGTTCATAATCACTTCTCCAGTAAGCTGTCTCACACTATTTGAGCAATATGTTCAGCCCCACTTGCTCCGCTTTGCAGTGGGTTCCAGATCAGGACAGGGTTCAAGTACAGATCAAGTTAGCACGGGTTTAGAGAGCATAGAATCCAATTTGTGTTTTTCTGGGTTTTTTTTTAATCTCCCTCATGACTCTAGTTTTATTGTCCCCCTAGTCACTCCCAAATGCCCATTTAATTTTTTTTTTTAAAGCTTTATTTCTTGCCTAGTCCAAAGGTGCTGCCATCTTAGTGTGGGCAAATGAAGGCACTGTGGGACATGTCATCTGCTCACACTAGATAGTGCTGTAAAATTTTGCGTATGCCCAGTTGTACATTTGGGCATTTGCTATTGTCCAAAATTCAGAAAGGAATTTCAATTCAGTCTTTGTTCATTTGTTTAGTTTATTACAAGGAGGGAGCAACCAACTCACAGCTCCCTCTTTGTAATAAGTTAAAATACAATCTGCAGACAGCTGTGCTCCCCACCACTTCCTAACCCTGCCATACCTCCCTCTAACTATTGGGGGTCATTATGACCCCCATATTAGCAAAAGGGACGTTAAAGTCTCCCTCCTGCCCCTACTTTCCATGCAGCAAGTAGGGGCATGTCTACTAAAAGAGCAATCAGTGGTAAGCATGCCCCCTCCCCAGCCCCCTATTTGACTAAAGGGGGGGACCTATTGTCATCCCCCAGCCCCCACCTATTAGCAACAGTTAGGGGCTAAACTGTAAAAATAACCCCCAAGTGACTAGGGGTCCACAAGCCCCTAGTTATGCCCCAATAAAATAAAACCCTACCTACCCTCTCACCCTAATTATAGTGAGGAGGAGCACTGTCAGTGCCCTCCTGATATGTGGGAATACAGCTGATTGCAGGGCTGCCATTAAAAATGTTGGGGCCTCTTCCACAGCTCAAGGCTCACACCCAAGTCCAACCACCCCCGAGTCCCCACTTACGAGGTTTAATAAAATGAATGCAGTGTGTTTATGTGTATATAGTAGACACAGTATGCATGCATGCATAATGGATACAAAATGTGTATGTATGTGTACAGTGGATGCAGATTGAAAGGATTGTCTAGTGGATGCGGTGTGTGTAGTGGATGCATATTGGGTGCAGTGTGTGCTAAGCAGGTACAGTGTATGTGTAGTGGTTGGAGTATTTTTGTAGTGGATGTAAGATGTGTGTGTAATGGATGCAGTGTGTGTAGTGGATGTCTAGTATGTGTAGTGGATGCATGGTGTGTGTGTGTGTAGTGGATAATAGTGTGTGTAATGGATGGAGTATGTGTGTAGTGGATGCAGTTTGAGAGTGTAGTGCATGCAGTGTGTGCGTATACATTTCTGAGGTAGGATATGGGCTTTTGTGGGCAGTAAGTATTTTCTTCTTCTCTTTTTTATTAAAAAAAAAAAAAGTATAACTTTTATTCTATTCTCTACCCGGTATGTACGCCAGTGCATGCAGATACACTAACACTTAAAGGACCACTATAGGCACTCAGATCACTTCAGCTCAATAAAGTGGTCTGGGTGCCAGGTCCCTCTAGTTTTAACCCTGCAGCTAAAAACATAGCAGTTCCAGAGAAACTGCTATGTTTTACTGAGGGTTAAAACGTCAGGGACCTGGCACCCAGACCACTTCATTGAGCTGAAGTGGTCTGGGTGTCTGTAGTGGTCCTTTAACCCCTTAAGGACCAAACTTCTGGAATAAAAGGGAATCATAACTTGTCACACATGTCATGTGTCCTTAAGGGGTTAAGCACCACAAAAAATACAGCTCAGTGTAGTGGTTTTGGAGCAAGGTGTGTCCCAGTATTCTCCCAGAGTAAGATGTCAAACTCTCTCAGAACACGATTGGACACTTACTTGGATCCCACCAGGGTCCTGCGCTGCCTCCAGTCTTCTCAAACAAGAGAATCTGGATACCAATTTTGTCAATTTTATTCATTGGCAATTAATGAGCCATACAAGTTTTATATTCAACAAACTGACATGTCAATTCTCCCGCCCTGAGAAAACTGACAGCAGTGCAGGCTGTTCTGATTTCTCTGAGAGATTGCTTGGTATATTCCTTTAATATTGGTCACAATTTATTTCATTGCTTTTTTTTGAGTGCCAATAGTGGTCCTTTAAGTGTTAGTGTATCTGCATGCACTGGCGTACATACCGTGGTCGCAGGGGTCGCAGCCCTGCGACCAGGTGCCCGCCGCCATGTGTTGCGGCCCCGGCCCGTGCAGAGTAAGCGCTGTGGGGACCCACGGATCAATTTTTGCAACGGGGTCCCATGGATCGTGTGTATTGGATACAAGATGTGTAGTGGATGTAGTGTGTGTGTGTATGTGTAAAGTGGATGCAGTGTGCATAGTTGATGCTGTGTGTGTAGTGGATGGAGAAGGCGTGCAGTGGATGCAAGGTGTGTGTAATGGATGAAGTGTTTGTGTGGTGTGGATGCAGTGAGTGTGTAATGGATGGAATATGTGTGTAGTGGATGCAGTGTGTGTGTGTGCATAAAGTGGAATGCAGTCTGTGTGTGTAAAGTGGATGTAGCGTGTGTGTTTGTAGTGAATACAGTGTGTTTGTATAGTGGATTCAGTGTGTTTTGGATATAATTGTGTGTGTGTGTGTGTGTGTGTGTGTGTGTGTGTATATATATATATATATATATATATATACATTTCTGGGGTAGGATAGAAGCTTCTGTTTTCACAGTTTTGTGAATAAACCCAAACTGTGTTATTCAGTAAGTACTTATAGAGATACTTTTTTGTTTCCTCTCCCTATTTCCTTCACATGTCTACCCTGTACTTTACAGTCTGATAATTCCATTCCCTTCCCTGTGTTTTCTAATGAAGCCTTCGTGTACACAGTCCTAGGATTTCCCTATTTCATTTAACCCTCCCCTGGTCCTCCCATGTACCTCCTCCAGAACCTTCCTCTCCTGCATGACACTAGAACAGTGTGTGCTGACACCACCACACCCCTTCATTAAATAAAGCTATTAGACTGTGTGTCATCAGTGTCACGGTGGATCCTTTTGCTCTCCTGCACTCCAGTGACATACAGCAACACACGTATGTATTCCAGATCTATACTTACCCTTCCAGTATCAGCGTGTGAAACTTTGTTACCACGTTTCTATATGTGAAACAAGCATAGTGTTCAGACAGATTATGTGAGAACTTGAGAACAATGAACTGCAGTGAACTGCATCCTAGTTAAATTTAGGCAAAAATACCTGATTTGTAAAACGTCAGCTAGAGCTTTGGTGCTTCGGGTTACACTGCAGTATAATTTTGTATTTGACGTTGACTGTGTTTAGTGATTCAGGGGTTTATTCACTAAATGGTGATCTACGGAGCATTGGTAAGGCAAACAAACTGAAACAGAACTGGAAATTCTCTTGCTTACCTATTTCCCCACCTCAGCTTTTTATCTCAAAATAGGGGATTCCCAATTTCAGAAAAACTGAGCATTTACGACAGGAAAGACCATTAAAAATGTCAGCCCGGAATTACAAATTGCTAACAGAGTTTTGTAGTTTAGTCGTTTCTAACATTAGCGGCAGCAATTGTTGCTCTTAGAAGTTTGTAGAAAAAAACTTACAGACAACATTGATAACAATTCAATCGCTCAGTCTGTCCTAAATTTTGATATTATAGCTAAGGGACTCTATTGTCATTGTCATTAAAGTATTAGCATTCCTTTAACACAATTCAGGACATAGTACAGAGCCTCTATGTTACTCTCGAGTCTTAACTACTGGTAAACAGCTGGTTAGACAATATCTCCTGGTGTAGACAATTGCCATGGCACTGTCAGTCTAACACTTTATGCACATTATAGATTGGTAATGGGGGATGATCAGTCATCTGCTACTGCTAAGTTGATATTGTGTCATAGGTTGTGTATAGCGTTAATGGTCCTAAATGCGCAAAAAAACAAAAGTTGCATTATGTGTAATATTTCCTTAATTCGTGTATATAAATGATAATGCATAGTTGATTATTGGCTTGTAAACAAAAGGACTTATTCGCTAAATTACAAATTGTGGAGAACTGGCAAAAAAAAAAAAATCACAAATATTAGGTTAAAAAAATGAGATAAAACATAGAAGCTTTTGCAATATGGCTTGATAAGCCTACAATTTTCAGATCCTTTGTCAATATTTCACAATTCTGGATTTATTGGACATCGTTTTAGTTACATTTCAGTCACATTTTAATGTTGTCAGCATTCACATAAATTATATATAATTTTAGTGGCATTTATTCTATGTACATATTGCTCATTTTCAGGTCCTCTACCAGAGGCCTGGGAGTCTGAAGCTTCTGTGCAGTTTATTAGCTGTTCCTAGAACTGCAATCTTCTGGTTAGAAATCTCAGATGTCCCACCTGGACCTGCTGAGGCCACTGTTCCAACTTGGGGGCTACAGCCCGAGTACTCCTATCACAACTGGGTCTACTTCTGCCTTCACATTCCTTCTAGCTCCTCTTTCTCCAGCTTGTCCACCTTCTCATGTTCCTTCTTCAGTTTTCCATTTCTTGTCTACCACCACAATGACGGGTTGGTTAGCCAGAACCTTCTTGTCAGTCTGAATCTAGAAGTTCCACAAATTCTTAGCTCTGTCATTCTCAACTACCTAATGTGGCTCCTCCCATTTGGATTTAGCATACTCTTGGCCAGGTAATTATACCAGCCAGGCATCTGATGGCTGGTAGGGTGTATGTGTTGATGGCATGGATCTTGTTCTTGCTATTGAGCTGCATACTCAGGATCTGTCTGACTCTCTGGAAGTACTTGAATATTGCTGTCCTCCTTTCCTCTTCCTCATAGTTGCCATGTGTTTGTGGGATCCCCATGTACTCATATGTTCTCTGTGCCTCTTGTTTTGCTTTCTGGCAATACAACTCCTTCATTTTCCAACTTTTTGCTTTCATCCACGCATCCATAATGTCATATCTAGTTCATATGACATTCCTATGTCATTGCTGTAAATCCTAGTTAGGTGGATCAGTGAATCGTTGTCCTGCTCAGTCTTGGCATATAGCTTGATGTCAGCCACGTAGAGGAGGTGGGTGATGGAAGCTTTACTATGAACCTGCATCCGTATCCACTCTTCATGACAATATGGGTTGAGGCCTATACAGAACAGCATCAGGGATAGCACATCACCTTGTTATATCCAACATTTGATATTTACTTGCATAATTACCTCCACTTGCCTAATGAGTTCTTGAGGAAGGCTCTAGTTTCTAGTTGACCAAGCATTGCAGTATCCACGTGTGTGGCATTGTGTTGTAGGCTTTCTTGTAGTCAATCCAGCCTGGTCAAATATTGGCCTATCTAGTCTTGGAATCTTGTTTTGTGTACATATAGCACAGCCCTCACCCTTGCTAAACAATCCTACTTTTCTTCTCTTGTTAGTTCATGGTCATGCAATCCCAGGCGTCTCTTTAATACCTTCAATTCTCTCGTTCACCCACCTCAAGCCACTCCTCAAACTGACCTTTTAGCAGATAGCCTTGCATGCTACTTTACTGACAAGATTGAACAGTTAAGGAAATAATTCTCTCCCCTTTGCTCCTCCCTCTCGCAACCACACATGGACTTACCTCCACTACTCTACAAGCCTTCTCCCCAGCTACAGAACAGGAGGTGGCTTTGCTTCTCCTCTCATCCCAAAACCTGTCCGATTGATCAAGTACTTTCCCACCTTATGAGATCTCTCTCCCCTTGTCTTGTACCATCATTAACACACATCCTAAACTGCTCTCTTTCATCTGGTGTTGTCCCTGTTCCCAGGGCCGGATTAACATAGGGGCTGATGGAGCTGCAGAGAGAGATAGAGAGATAATCCCTATCTTACTAGAAGAAAACAATTATTGGTACCCTCTTAAAAAAAAGTTATCTTGGCCCATTGGTTTTTATAGGAATGAGGGAAATTACAAAACTTTGACCCCCAAATTATATAATTATTGTGTATATGAAGTGTAATAATGACAGGGTGCAGGATAGCGACTTGACCTAAACATTTATTCAAATTCAATTCTAACTACATAAACTCAACATACCTGGGTTTATGGAGTCAAACCTCTGGTAAACCTCTTGTAATCCCTATGCAGGGTTATCTCCATGAAGTATTCCAATAGTAAGATAATAACTTTGCAATGCAACCAGATATAGATTGCTGTACAATGGATAAGGGGTGGCATCTATAAGACAATGAGTAATATGTTCAAAAGTGTTTTTTGTTCCCTTCCCAAGTTTAAAACATGGCCATATAGATTATCATGTGCCTGTAACATGTATTATGCATTAAATACTTCCAACAACGCTACATGTATTTACATGGCACTGTGTACTTTTTTTTTTATTTTTTTAAGAGCTCACAAATGTTACAAGATGTAAAGTGTCATTGAGATTTTCCATAAGATAATGGGTGGATAAATAATTATCCATTGGTGACTAATCAATTGATTTTTTTTGTTTCACAGTGATAGAAAATGACATCAAATGAAGACTACCAGTCATTGGTCAGAGGCCTTTCTGAGCTTGACTTCTCAGAAGATATAAACTCCTGCAAACTTCTACTAACTGGTGACTGTGCATTCCCTGTGGTGATTACTCAAGGAAAAGATGTGCTCATTGCAGCTTCCCGATATGGAAAGGGTCGAGTGGTGGTTGTTGCCCATGAGTCCTATTTAACAAACTATCAACTCATGGGCTTCCTGCAGAATGCAATAACCTGGCTGAATCCCTCCCCAGGGGCAGTAATTGGGTTGAAAAAAGGTTTGGACCCTCTGGCCAAGATCCTTGCTGCATCTGGATTCAAAGTTCAGTCAACATGTGGCTTGGAGCAAGGTCTGGGGGTTTTGTGTATTGATGGCTATGAAGATAAACAGGCCAAAGAAATCGTAACTTTTCTACGGGAGGGTGGTGGTCTATTGATTGGAGCTCAGGCCTGGAATTGGGCTACTAGACACCAAAATGAAGATGTTTTGCATAATTTTCCTGGAAACAAGATAATATCAGCGTCTGGAATTTACTTTACTGACAAAGCTGCAGAAAAAGGAAAATGTTACATCCGCAAAAATATACCCTGGATTCCAATTTACACGGAGTGAGTAGTTTTATTTATTTATAAAATATTTTACCAGGATGGATACATTGAGATTTCTCTAATTTTGAGGAATATGTTACGCATGTCTATTTTGAAACTTAGCACACCTATATTTTGTAATTTACAGCTTAAAGGAACGCTATAACTATCGAATACAAACATGTATTTCGAAAACATCACAGTGTCCTCTGACCTATTGAGGGTTTAAAATAATGTGACCATTACCTGCTTTTCAGCCCTTCATTAAGATGAAGCATCCAGGGTGCCCATAGTGTCTTTTTAAGCAGTAATATATGATAGCAACACCAAACTATTTTAAAAGGGAGGAAACATTTAGAATTATATGGCTTTGAAATATGGAAATATTTATGTTACTGTTACCCAACTCAATGGTACTAATTTTATCAACCAGAGAAAGACGAAAAAATTAGTCAACATTATCTGGTAGTAAACTGGCACCCCTGAGGTTTGAGCAAGTTCTGCAACAGGTAAATTAAACAACTGAGTTATTTAACTAGTTAAATATAAACAATGAGAATCTACAGGGGGGCTGCTACTACAATTGTATTTACAAAAAAACAATTTCTAAAAAAAAAAATATATATATTATTTTCATGTAGCAAAGCAAAAGTTTTTTTTTTTTGTTGCTAAAACTATTAATTTCCGTTCTACCAGTTTTTTTTAGCCAGGAGTCAGTTATCCTTCATGTGTATCATAATTATCAAAAACTCAGTAGCAAATCATACTGGAAAAAGGTTTCATATAGAGCTGCCTGTTAGACTATTTAATTTATGAGTTAAAGTCACCAGTTTGGTATAGTCCCCAAAACAACTTTAGCTTAATGAAGCAGTTTTGGTGTATAGATCATACCCCTGACGTATCACTTCTCAATGCCCTGCAATTTAGGAGGTAACTCACTTTGTTTATACAGCCCTTGGCACACCTCCAAACTTGGAGCATTGAACATGCATTCACTGCATCAAAATCCTGCTCTCATAGTAATACCTGCACTGTGCTGGATAATTAACTCAAAATATGTTGCATTAAAGTGCCATCGTCACAAATGATGTAATTGGAGGTATTTTCTCTCAATATTACAAGGGACTTGGGGCTAACAATGAATGGGTTCCAAGATCAGACCCAGGGTTTTTCAGGAGCCCACTGCTAAGTCCAGCCTGAACCAGTCTCCCCTTCCCCCACCTTTATGATCTGTCTATTTAAATAAAGGGCAGATCATGTAATATCATACCACCCAACTCTGGCGTCCTGAGAAGCGGGATGCTGGTGGGAGGGAGGTAAAGGGTGCAGACCAGTGACACAATTATGAGCTAGAGCTAATGGCAGGTCAGTACCAGGAAGCAAAGGTGGGACAGGACCTGGAAATCGAGATGGTTGGGAGGCATGTAATATACTTTATATATGTGAAAGACTAACTATTGCATTTTAGGTAGAGAATGAACAGAGTAGAATGACTTATAATCTGTCATAAATCACTTTCTATGTCCTGTCTCACACAGTGTGAACTTCTCACAGGATTTAAATCATCTTCTCCGAGATGTCTCCCATTTGGACATCAGTGGGCAAGCTGTACCCTCAGAGCTACTGCTTCATGGAGCATTGACATTTCCGATTGGTTTAACTGATAGCAATCAATGCTTTATGGCTGCTGCAAATTATGGGAAAGGGCGTATTGTTGTGGGAACTCATGAAGGCTACCTAGCTAAGCCAGAACTCAAAACATTCATCCTTAATGCCATATCATGGCTGGATATGGGCAAAAAGGGAATGATTGGAGTTAAAAAAAACCTGGATAAGTTTGCAAAACTCCTACAAAAAGAAAATATTACTTATAAGGTAGCAGATCTGATCCCAGGTCTGAGTGTATATTGTTGCAATTCCTACAGTGACCATGAGGCACAAAAAATCCACGAGTTTGTGGCAGAGGGAGGAGGACTCTTGATTGCTGGTCATGCTTGGTATTGGTCTTATGGAAAGTCACACCAAAATGTGCTTTCTGATTACCCAGGAAACAAAATCCTGAACAGGTTTGGCATTAGCATACTGGAGAAGACTGTAACCCAAGGCATCTACAATGCAATAGATTCTCAGGCACCTGGAAGCTTCTATCACTTCCCAAGGGCATTCTGCCAGCTGCAGAGAGACCTACAGAACAAGGTGGAGATACAACCTCCTGTGAATGGTTGGTTGCAGAAGCTCAGGCAAGATACGTCCAGTTTCATGAAGCTGCCACCTTCCCCACTCGTTTCTTCGTTACAGCAAAAGTTTGCATGCCTTGTGCAAGGATGTGCACTCCCCAATGTTAGCAAACAGTGCCCTGTAAAAGGCAATTCTAAAGAGGCTTTAATGCTTTGTTTGGCCCAAGATGTCGGCTGCATGGGCCTAGCAGAAAGCCAGAAATGGGAAAATTTTCCTTTTCAGTACAACCCCCCAATCACTGTAACAATTGATGGAACAAATACAGGTAATGTATGCACCAATGTGTGTCCATATTTTTGTCTATTGTCTGTACACTTACTCAGACAAGAAGCTATAGACTTGTTTCCATTAATGACGGTAAATACCGTGTTTCCCCGAAAATAAACCCTACCCCGAAAATAAGCCCTAGTCGGATTTTCGGGGTGGGCTGCAATATAAGCCCTACCCCGAAAATAAGACCTAGGCATTGTACCTTTGCGGCGAGACTTCCTTCTTCTGCTGTAGGAGGAGCGTCGCGCAACGTGATGACGACATTTTGCAGCGCCGTCAGTCTGCCTTCACGGATCTTCAGCGGAAGGATCCATTTCCGGGCGGTGAGGCTCCCAGTGGAATCCTTGAAATGTGAGTATATTTTATGTCTGGGATTAATTGAATTAATTAAAGGGGGTGGGGGGGGTGAATTAAAGGGGGGGTGAATTAATTAAAGGGTGGGCTGGTTAATTAGAGGGGGGTGAATTAATTAAAGGGGTGGTGAATTAATTAAAGGGTGGGCTGGTTAATTAGAGGGGGTGAATTAATTAAAGGGGTGGTGAATTAATTAAAGGGGTGGTGAATTAATTAGAGGGGGTGAATTAATTAAAGGGTGGGCTGGATTAATTAGAGGGGGGTGAATTACTTAAAGGGGGTGAATTAATTAAAGGGTGGGCTGGTTAATTAGAGGGGGTGAATTAATTAAAGGGGTGGTGAATTAATTAAAGGGTGGCTGGATTAATTTAATTAAAGGGGTGGTGAATTAATTAAAGGGTGGGCTGGATTAATTAGAGGGGGGTGAATTAATTAAAGGGGGTGAATTAATTAAAGGGTGGGCTGGATTAATTAGAGGGGGTGAATTAATTAAAGGGTGGGCTGGATTAATTAGAGGGGGTGAATTAATTAAAGGGGGGTGGATTAATTAAAGGGGGGGTGGATTAATTAAAGGGGGGTGGATTTATTAAAGGGGGTGGAGAAAAGTTGTTTAAATATTGTTCAATGTACATACCGGTACCGTAAATAAATAAGCCCTACCCTGAAAATAAGCCCTAGTGTGTTTTTTGTGACTAAAATTAATATAAGACCCGGTCTTATTTTCGGAGAAACACGGTAGTAGTCACAAGCTGCTATTTGCTAGTATTTAGGAACAGCTGCTACTTACAGATAGATTTAAAACCTTGTCATTACTTTTATTGGCTGGCTGGCACGAACGTTCAATCACAAATTTAGGACCTGTTTTAGATTAGCCACTTGCACAGAAATGCAAGTGGCATGTAAGTTGTCATAAAAAATAACCACACTTTTCTGGTTAAAAAAATAAAAGGAACTAAACCTGACCACAGGTAGTGCAATCTATGATTTGCCTTAGCAGGAGATAGGGAGAGTGTATAAAATGTAATAAATGTTGGGTTTGTGCTATACCAGATACATGTCTATGTAACTAATGCGGATCATTTCTGTTTTTGGAATTGCTCCGTTAAAAAAAATATGAAACATGCACTTTTCTAAAAGAGAGAATATTTTAATTGATTTATATCTTTAATTTTTATACTCTTAATTTTTTATACCAAGACATCTGCAGCTTTTGCAAACTGGTTTTAGATATAATCCCATTAAAAATATACATAATTACATGCATGCATGTTTTCATTTGGGGTATATCTACTAAATTATAATAATCCTGAGACCAGTTGTTCAAATGAATACACAGAACAGTGGTTCCCATTCCATTTCTCAGTATCCAAACTGTAGATATGACTCTAGAACTGGGTTAAAGGGAAACTATAGTACCAGGAAAACAAAGTTACCATTTGAGTTGTCTACTGGCCTAGAAATAGGCAACCCTTGATGCCCAGAATGATAAGACTTTTTATTGAAATGTCACCTACGTGTAATTTATACCTTCCATTCCAGGTGGAGCTGCATGGAGGAGCACTGGACTTTATATAAATCCTGGAAAAACAGCAGCACTCCACTTTCCAGCATGTGCCGTGGGGAAAGGACTTGAGGTAATTATATAAAATATATATTGGAACATTTCTATTCATATTTAAAAATAGATTTTAGTGCACCTTCATGATAGGCTGTACTGTACCTGGGTGTTCCTGATAAAAAAACAAAACTTTTTTTTAATGTGGGAAAATAAATTTGTAGCTCACACTGCACCCAGACTGACTATAGTGTCCCTTTAAACCTCGCTTGGGCTTGTTGTTGGTTCAATTCAAGATCCATATCGTAGGTGGGATGGTAGAAGGCAAGGAGAATTTATAACATTCCTTGGGCCCTGTGGGCTCTTAAGCCATGTCTGACAGGACTGCATAGTTGGGTGTATGCAAAGACTGGTATGTGGACCCTTGATCTATTAACTAGCCTATTTTTCATGTTACAGGTGCAGGTTGGTTGTCACACGGATAACCTCGGCTCTGCAGACAAATTGTGTCGTGCTCCGGTGGTTGTGAAACGAACCTGTGTGCCCGATGAGAGGATTCTGATATCTTGTGTTTGGGGTGGACTTCTATACATCATTGTGCCAGCAAAGTGCCAGTTGGGAATGATATCAGTTACTGTATACGGGGCAGATTTAGCACCAACCTATGTAAAAGGTTTGTAAAGGAAGCTGTACTTTTATTGCTATGGAAAGTGCAATTCCTTTTGTGCAAACTCGTGGATATTTCTTAATGCTGATCATCCTCATGCTTCATAATACTTTAAATTTAACTGACAATGGCTTAAATAATTATCTTAACACACGTCAGTCTGTGATCCTTATAATTGCTATTTATGTCTCGTAAGTTCCACGTTGTTGGTGTAGTCTTTATAGTTTACGTGTTTTTCCATGTGTATATTACTGCTAAATGCATTTAAAGTAATGTAATCTCCTAATTTGTAATTGGGTTGTACTATCTTTCTTTTAATCTTTTGATTTTATGCGTGGAAAAACAAATTCACCACAGAGGATGAATAAAGAGCCATATATCTCTTTTAGGTAAATCAGCTTTGTTCCACGTGGCATCTTAATTCTGTAGAGAATTAATTGGTCCTTTGTCATGGATTGAACTATATACCTATTTTATTCATCTTTGATAATATGGTTCGGGTATGTTGCCTTTGGTAAGGAATCTGCCTTTAATTCTAGTCTCTTCTGATTAATTTACATTTTGGACACATTACTAGAGGTTTCCTTCATTATATTTAAACTGCCTTCTCCTGGATTGTTGATGGTTTTATTATTCTAAACATTATTTATCTTTTCCCCTAGGCCACACCGGTGTCCAAGCCTGGGTGCAATATATCCGTAACCTGCCAGCTCCATGGGCTGAGTTAGTTACAGAGAACATCATACTGACATTGCCTTCAAGCTCAATACGTTCACTAGATGACCCAGAAGCCCTTCTTCATCAATGGGACCAATTTATGGAAGCGATAGCTGGGCTTGCATCGACTCCTAAAAAATTCAATCGGCCCGAAAGGATAGTAGCAGATGTGCAGATATCAGCTGGTAGGTAAAGCGAATTGAACTTAATCGAGTCTTTGTCATCTTGAGATAACCTTGCATTAACATTATATTTTGTTAGTATATTTATCCTGTTATTTCTTACAATTTTAAGAATGTTGATTTTGTGATTACTCTTTTCAATGAAATATCTATATAGAATGGAAAGGAGGATGATAGATATGATGTTTGTCTAATTGAGCTTGTGAAAGTAGTATGGGGAGAAACTGTAGAGTGGCAAGACAAAGAGTAGATGGACTATGGAATCACATATGAAGTGTGGAGAAATGGGACGGTTAATTACCCAAAAAAGTCACCCAAGAAAATGGTAAGCTTTCCTAAAGAGTTGGGTTTTCAGTAACTACTTAAAGGACTGGTAGCCTGGAGAAAGTGATAGGGTCATGCAGGACATTCTGCAGGAAGGGCGTGGACCTTGAGAAATCCTATAGATGAAAATTGGCAAAATGGGAATAAACAAAGGACAAAAGGTAAATTACAGAGCAATGGGAACGAGAAAGGTATATTTGTTAATTAAAGTGGAAATGTAATAAGGAGTGATATTGTTGGGAGCTTTGTAAGATAGTCAGTAGTTTGAATTGGATCCTGAACGGTATGGGAAAACAATGTAAGGACTAGGAAAGCATACATATTGATGAGTCAGGGAAATAAACCTGGTGGCGACATTCATTTCAGTTTGAAATGGAGCAATGTCAGTAATTGAAAGGAAGATGAAACGTGAGTTTCAATAGTCAAGGCAGGAAATAATAAGTTTGTGCAGGGAGATAGATTGAGGTAGAATATTTTGGAGAGGAAACTGAGAAATTCAGTTTTAATCAGACTGAGTTTGAGAAAATGGGAAGACAACCATTTAGAATGAGAAAAGTGTCAGTTAATGAAAAAGGGCAGCAGAATGACTATGGTAGGACATGTAAATCTGTTGTCAGCAGATAGATGGTACTGAAATCCAAAGGAGCTAGTAAGGTTACCAATAAAGAAGTGTAAATAAAGCACAAAAGCAGCCCAAAAACCGAGCCTTGGGGGACTTTAACTGATACCGGAAGTTGGGAGGTATAATATACCATTTTTGTGTGTAGCTTATGTCACTCATGTGTTCATGTTTATTAACAATGTACTTGTTAATTGGTGACAAATAATGTTTTGTATTGGATGTACAAAAATCTTCTAGGACATATTGGCCTACCTTATATTAAATACCGGTAAAGACCCGGTAGGGTCGAAACGTTGCTGTTTTTGCCCTAATAAAGCTTCTATTTTTGTTATTTTTGTTATGCCTGAACCGTTATTTATTCTGCATACCTTAAATTAAAGGCTTCAACAATCCTTTACTAGTCACATTAAGAGACAAAAGTAAATGCAAATACTGCACATAGAGTCTAATGTAGAGCTATTGATAGTGAACTAATAACACCCAAAACATGGGCACATCAATAAAGGTTACATACACAATGTTTAATATTTATTTTATGGCTAAATAAAAACAGCAAAATATTAGAGCAGCTACTGCAGACTCTGCAACAAACTACCAGTGCCCCAGTCGAGCAAACCTTGTTGATAACCCACAAACAGCAGTCTGCCCGTTTAGTTTCAAGTAAACTTTTTGAAGAGCTAATGATACAATGCAGGCCTCCTATCAGTCTCACTTTAGTTCTCTCGTATCCCAGGATGCAGGAATTGTCCCACGGCAGCTCAGCACATGTAAATCATTAGACAAGTAGTGCTCCCTGTATGGATCTGAAGACTGGGGGCCTGGCAAGGCTGGCTTCACTGAAGAGGCCCATCCCTTTTATGGTTATCACTAGTGATACAGACTTTGACATTGTCAATGTCATCTCAGGGTTCCAACCACCCCATTCCAATTCCACATGCCTGTATGTTGGGAGGTATGAAAATGTCATAATGGCTTGTCACTAAATAGGTTCCTTAAATATTAGAGGAACTTTGTGTACATTTTTTTAATTCGTGCTTGGCTTAACTTATGAATTCAAATATTCCCAAATTAAACTTGACTGTCAGTACTTTTTCATAGTTATCTATATCTAGCATGGTGTAAAAAATAAAACATTTTGTAACTTTCCAAATACTTTTAGTCAGAATTCCAGATGCACAGGGTTAGAGTGAATTTAAAAAAAATATATATTTGTCTGTTTGCACCACATGGAAAGGTATTTTTTGGAGGTTAAAGCACTTTTTTTCTTACAGGATGGATGCATTCAGGTTACCCAATCATGTGTCATTTGGAATCAGCCAAAGAACTTACAAATATTCAGCATATGAAGAACTCTGGCCTTTGGGGGCCTATACATGAGCTCGGACATAATCAACAGAGAGGGTGTTGGGAGTTCCCACCACATACCACAGAGGCCACATGTAACCTGTGGTCTGTGTATGTTCATGAAACAGTCCTGGGAATTCCACGAGATAAAGCGCATACTGCTCTCAAGCCACAATCCAGGGAAGACCGAATAAAAACATATTTGAAAAATGGAGCCAACCTGGGGCAGTGGAGTGTGTGGACTGCACTGGAAACATATTTGCAGGTAACATAGTTTGTTTACATTATGTGATTGAAGCAAAGGTACTGCTGCTCTTACAGGTCAATTAAGAATGTTATAAACAAATAATAGTAGACATTACAAGCCAATCACAATGCAAGCATGGGAAACATATTATCTTTCTAAAAGTAGGTTATAATCAATCAGTAATTGATATTTGCGTAGCATTTACAAGAATAATAAATCAATGTTTAAATGCTATTTGTAATACTTTTTGAATGAGTCAGCTCCCAGTAGAGTGAGAGACTTTATTTTGTGCAGCAGTAAAACAACCGGTATACCTTCCAATTATAGAGGTAATGTGAATTAACAATCTTTGGTGACGTAAATGAATAAGAATTTTGGCAGCCACTGGGTTTGTAAGCTCTGCACATTTCCTTTTTTGTGTAGGAAAAACATGATTGTAGCACAGGGCTGATACAAGGTATTGTGCTGATTGGGGCCAATGACAAAATTGTGCCTCCACCCCACCCGACATAAAATTACAGATAAACACACGCACACAACACTGGGCAGGTACACGGTACAAGAACATAAACTGAAACTTTGCTCTAAACCCATTTCACTTTTTCTGGTGCTCGCTCACTGTTGATATATCCTTTTCATTGCCCAAGGGTGGTTGGCCTTTTCGTAAAGTGTAACTGTCATTGTTTAGGTTCTTTGAATTTTTGACATGTCTGCCTTCATGGTGGCACACTGGGGAGAGGCAAATGTACCTTTCTCTCCTTAACTCTGTCATATTTTTCTTGGCCCTAGTCATCAGTTACTGGCAGTTTCAGGTGTTATGAGTCACATCAGTGTTGTACTCACACACATTCAAGAGAGGACAAAATTGGAATACTTAGGTCCTGTGAGATGAATACAGATCTGGTGGTATATATTGTGTTTTTAAAGGGTTACACCAAACACCATGAACACTTGCTTTGAAGTGGTCATGGTGCTTGAAGAAATAGCAGTTTGATACTGAAGATCCACCTCAAGCAGCATCTTCAGCCAGCCTGGAATGAGAGTTCTGGGCTGGCTAATGTTAAATCTGTGGATATTTGGCATCTGTCTTTAGCATGTCTATCATGCTAGCAACAGACAGCCAATAGCGGTACACCTCAGTCTCAGCCTGTCCTCTGGGATATTCCTCCACCTGCAAAGAGGATTAAAGTCACTGGAAGAGGATTTGGCTGTAGAGAGAACTTGGGCCTGGTGCTTAATCACAGGTAAATATATATATATAATTTTTTTTGGGGGGGCGGCTGTAAAGCATGTTAGCAAAGCATGATCTTGATGTTGCAGGTCCAGTATTGCAAGTCTGATATTTACGTGGATAATTTAAAAATATATATATATCTGCTATAAATAACGTATGTTTTTATTTTTCAGCTACAAGAAGGCTTCGGCTGGGATCCCTTTAAACGTTTATTTGCTGAGTACCAGACTATGTCTGGTCTCAGTAATGATAAAACGGAGAAGATGAACCTTTGGGCAGTGAAGTTCTCTCAGGCTGTAAATATAAACTTGGTTCGGTTCTTCAAGGCCTGGGGATGGCCCATTAATGATAAAACCTGCAGCATATTATCTTCTTTGCCTGAGTGGGAGAATAATCCCATGAAATCTTGAACTGTATTAATAATAAGGAAAACAACAAATATGCACCTACAGAACGGCACAGTTAATGCTATTCTTGTTCATTCCTGTTAAGGTTACAGCTTTTTGAAAAATGATACAGATATGGAATTTTACTGAATTCCATAAGCAACAAGAATTCCCCTGAATACACTCTGTAAAAAAAAAAAAAAAGATGCTGTGGGTGAAAGCATGCTAGAAATAAGGTTTTAGGCCAGTGGATTTTTATTTAAACTTACCCCAGTACGGTGATGGTTGATTTTAGCATAACAGAAGGCTATGAGATATATTTCCATGCAAATCGTGATGCCCTGCTTAGCCTTTGGGGGTGTCTTTTTAAAATGTATTAAAAGTATTATGTTGAAAGAGACAAGTAAATCGTAAATGCATCTTTTCACAGCAGGCCTTATTGGTAATTTGCAACGTTATATAAAAAATTTCTTAATGAGTCGTTATTAGATATTGTATGTAACTGCCTACTTAGTAGTACATTAGATACCATATTACTAGAGATATGCATCAAAATAATAATCAATTATTACTTGTGCTATATACATAAGGTTCTATTTTCATTAAAATTAATATAATTAAAAATGTCTGACATCACAGCTGCCTTATGATTAACTAAAGAAAATAAAAATGGAGACATGACTCGCAATATGTATGCATAATGCCAAGAATAGATTGGTTTTGTGCACAATATAAAAGAGATAAGAGCCTATAATTTTTTATGAGATATAGATATTTTAAGGTTAAAGGGTTTCTCCAACTCTTTTAGGTGCACACATTTTTTGATTTTGCATGCCCTAATGGCCATTGCTAATTAGCCCCCTCCCCCTCCTGTCATAATGCCTCCAGCGCATGGTCCAGTCATCAGAGAAGTATTTGATTGGACTATTTCACCAACTCAGAGTGCAAATGCTCACTCTGGGCTGGTGCAGGAAGTATGGCTGGGAATTTTTTTTTAATTTAATCTTGCAATTTAAAAGGAACAATCATAGCACCATACCAACTATATCAGAATTAAATTGTTATGAATGAGGTTCCCTGGCACCGGCTTATCTTTAGGTGTGAAACAGTTAACAAGCAGTTTAACCCTAAAGTCTACAGTCCAGCTCTGCCCTTGAACTTCCATTACAGACTGAGACTTCAATCAAGAAGCCTTGGACAGGAGTACCAATGACACAAAAGTGAGTGAGAAAAATATTTACCTTTCTCATAGTTTTCTGAATGGGGAGCTATTGCTTTGGTCACAAGGAACAATATATTCCATGATTATGCTTTACTCACATCAAGAGGTGTCAGAGCTATACATTCAAAGACTGTAGGTTGAGATTTCCATGATTTCTTAATTCGAAGAACAGGACTGTCCAAATATTAATGAATTCTATACTCTGGGGCACACCTGAAGATTTAATGTGTCAGAAAACAAAAAAAACAAAAAAACACTTGAAATGTGTTCCAAACAGGGTTAAACCAGGGATGGCTAAAAGGCAAATCTTCAAGTCTTACAGAACTAAATCTTCTACAATAAGTTTGCCAGTCGTATGTCATAATTTGACAACAACAGATAATCTACCATTTATCCATTCTTGGTTTTAGACATATGTCACATATAATGTATTGGTTCCCATGTCCCCTGCCAAATAACTGACTGGGAGTGTTACAAATAAAATAAAAATCATCCTAATTGAAGTATAAAAATTACTGCTGGAATACTTTACAGACCAGTCATAAAAACTGTGCCAATATGTTTTTATACATGAAGAAATGAAGTCAGTAACCCAAACATATTACATGCATTTAATGGATTCCCTGATGAAATAAACGTATAATTTGGAGCAAACTAACATTTTGATCACTTGTGGATCTCTAAATAATTGGTTTTAATCCCATTCCTCATGTCGCACCAATAGTCCAGGGTTTAGACATTTCCCAGTTCTGTTCCATTGTGGATACTGACAAAACCTGCATTCTTTATGAACTTTGTTGGGAACTACTACTCTAGAACACAATGCTGTAGTCTGAAAGATTTTTGACTTGACATTCATCTAGGTATAGCATTTAAAATACATACCACAAATGTCTTCAAAAGCAGGTGTTCTACCTTGTAGGACATGCCAATAAATGCCATATCCTGACGACCTGCTACAATATCCTACGATTAGGCTGTGAGCTTGTCTGCACAGGGCTGCCATGAATTAGTGTGTCATCAATTACGTATGTTTTCCTTTTACCCATTCTACAGTGCCGTGGAACATCCTTGCAGATTAGTTTTATAAATAATATAATAATCTAGTTTTCCACCGCAATTTATTTGATTCACGTACATGAGACAACATTAGATATGTCCAGGAACATTTAATATCAATTTTGTATACTAAAGGACTACCTTCTTTCTCTCTCTTCTTGGGAATACAGGATGATTCCATTGTTATTAGCTCACTGGTGATTTGGCAGAATAGTTTATTCAAGCAAGAAGCGCAACAGACTTTTTCTGATGCAACTCAAAATTTGGTAGAGGTAATGGGACTAATGGACGGTTAAATGAGGTTCTGTATAGGGCCACTCTCCAGTATGGCTAGCCTGGTGTTGTAAAAACTTTGCGTATTCTCTGAAGCTTTTCCCACATTCAGTACACCTGAAAAACTCGGTAGAGTGGATTCTTTGATGTCTCACAAGAGAGGATTTAAGGCCAAATCTCTTCCCACACTCTGTGCACATGAACAGTTTCTCCCCAGTGTGGATTCTCTGATGCACTATAAGGGATGATTTACGTGTGAAGCTTTTTCCGCAGTCAATGCACAGATAGCGCTTCTCCTCGCTATGACTTCTCTTGTCTACAAAATCGGAACTATTCCAAACACTTATTCCAAAGTCACTGTTCTCCGTTCCATCTGTGCTAGGATTCTCTGTATGATTTTCCTTACTCTTCCTATGTTTCTGTAGCTTTGTAGAGTTTTCATCTCCATTAAAAGACTTTGAAATGTCAAATTCAACCCCCCAGTCAAGTGAGTAAGGGTAAGAGGGAAAGTCTTCAATTTTGTCTCCATCTTGGTGTCCTTCACTACCTGAATCAGAGAAAAAAAATCACTATTAAAATTTGTCTCAGTAATCAGCAATTGTATATGCCACGCATATTCTGTAGATCCTGCAAAAGGCAGTTACAACTAACAAGGAAAGCTGAAAGCTGCTTTAAAGTGATCAAATTGATACTCTAAACACCAAAGATCATTAGCTTAGTTAAGCAATTTAGTTGTATAGATCATGCCCCTGCAGTCTCACTACACAATTCTTTGCCATTTAAATGTTAAATAACTTTTTTTACTATTTGTGTGCACATAATGGTTAACCTATGTGGACAATGTGAAACAGAAACTAAAGAATGGGACGATGAGTTAATCTATATAGCACCTAAAGCAGGGCTTATAATATCCACTAACCATTGGCAAATGAAGCCCTGGTAAGTATGCCAAGGATTTGACTATTACCGTGTTTCCCCGAAAAATGCAATAGGGCTTTTTTGGAGGGGAGGTCTTATTTTGGGGAAAAAACGTGTGCTAGAAAGCAGGTCTATGTTCAGGGGAATTCCCCTGAACATAGATCAGTTCACTAGGGCATGGAATCCTGCAAATCTATGTTCAGGGAAACCAGAGAAATAAAAAAAAGTTACATTAATTTAATTTTATACCTTACTGAGAATTATGTACTATATAATAGCTTGCTTCCACTATAGATGTGTATACACTGATGACATTATGTGCACTACTCACCTGTACTAGTGTTCTCAGGGGATTCCTGTTTAATGTTCAGTGATTCCTGGTCCAGTACATCATCTGCTGTTTGTTCATCTGACTCAGCACATTCTGTATCCAAATAATTATGCACATTTTCAGATGCAACAGGCTGTTGCTGTTGGTTCTTCTGTAGGAACCCCTCACTGTCAGATCCTTGGTCCTTAGTTAAAAGACATGAATCTGGATGTTTCAGTAAAGGCATACATCCCAAGACCTTATCTACACTCAAATCTAGATCGGGGAGGTTTGGGCTTTTTTCAGAATGCATTTCAGATATTGTGCCGTCAGATTTTGTTTGTGGTTGGCCTGCAAGACAAACAAACAAAAAACCAGATGAAAAGTGAAAATTTGCCAGTGAAAATCCAAGACATGCTTACAAAAGATGTAGAGAATTAACGACATCTCTGAAAGTTACTGGATTTAAAAAGGACACAGAAACTGTCTAGGGAAGCTAAACTAACGTTTAACTACAATGTAGCTTAGAAGCATTTTTATAAAAAAATATTTTTGCATCAATGCAAGACGATCATGACACAGCCTGACATTGAATGCAATTCCAAAATTCAATTATTTCCAATATGTAACTTGTGAATGTGAATAATGGAAAAATTCTACTTGTACATGCATATGCATGTAGAACATATAGGAAAATGGTACAGATCAATACTTGCTGCACAACACTGCAAACACTTCATTTATTTTTAGGGGGTAAGTAAGCAAAAATGGTCAGCCCCACTCAGGGTACGCCTCATACAAGCCAATAGTACCCTGTGTCACAAATGCACCACACTCCAAGAGAGTGTGCGTGATGTAGTTGTGGTAGTGAAAGGGTTACAGTTCACGATTTGTCTGCACTAGACCGGAAATAATGACAAAATCCACCTTAACACCACCCACACTTAAACATAATAATATAACTATTACTATGTTAATGCTGCCACCACAAAGACAATTTATAAATGGGGTGCCTTGGTCGACCAGGTAAATCAATAAAAAAACCACACCAAATACAGGGAGTGCAGAATTATTAGACAAGTTGTATTTTTGAGGATTAATTTTATTATTGAACAACAACCATGTTCTCAATGAACCCAAAAAACTCATTAATATCAAAGCTGAATATTTTTGGAAGTAGTTTTTAGTTTGTTTTTAGTTATAGCTATGTTAGGGGGATATCTGTGTGTGCAGGTGACTATTACTGTGCATAATTATTAGGCAACTTAACAAAAAACAAATATATACCCATTTCAATTATTTATTATTACCAGTGAAACCAATATAACATCTCAACATTCACAAATATACATTTCTGACATTCAAAAACAAAACAAAAACAAATCAGTGACCAATATAGCCACCTTTCTTTGCAAGGACACTCAAAAGCCTGCCATCCATGGATTCTGTCAGTGTTTTGATCTGTTCACCATCAACATTGCGTGCAGCAGCAACCACAGCCTCCCAGACACTGTTCAGAGAGGTGTACTGTTTTCCCTCCTTGTAAATCTCACATTTGATGATGGACCACAGGTTCTCAATGGGGTTCAGATCAGGTGAACAAGGAGGCCATGTCATTAGATTTTCTTCTTTTATACCCTTTCTTGCCAGCCACGCTGTGGAGTACTTGGACGCGTGTGATGGAGCATTGTCCTGCATGAAAATCATGTTTTTCTTGAAGGATGCAGACTTCTTCCTGTACCACTGCTTGAAGAAGGTGTCTTCCAGGAACTGGCAGTAGGACTGGGAGTTGAGCTTGACTCCATCCTCAACCCGAAAAGGCCCCACAAGCTCATCTTTGATGATACCAGCCCAAACCAGTACTCCACCTCCACCTTGCTGGTGTCTGAGTCGGACTGGAGCTCTCTGCCCTTTACCAATCCAGCCACGGGCCCATCCATCTGGCCCATCAAGACTCACTCTCATTTCATCAGTCCATAAAACCTTAGAAAAATCAGTCTTGAGATATTTCTTGGCCCAGTCTTGACGTTTCAGCTTGTGTGTCTTGTTCAGTGGTGGTCGTCTTTCAGCCTTTCTTACCTTGGCCATGTCTCTGAGTATTGCACACCTTGTGCTTTTGGGCACTCCAGTGATGTTGCAGCTCTGAAATATGGCCAAACTGGTGGCAAGTGGCATCGTGGCAGCTGCACGCTTGACTTTTCTCAGTTCATGGGCAGTTATTTTGCGCCTTGGTTTTTCCACACGCTTCTTGCGACCCTGTTGACTATTTTGAATGAAACGCTTGATTGTTCGATGATCACGCTTCAGAAGCTTTGCAATTTTAAGAGTGCTGCATCCCTCTGCAAGATATCTCACTATTTTTGACTTTTCTGAGCCTGTCAAGTCCTTCTTTTGACCCATTTTGCCAAAGGAAAGGAAGTTGCCTAATAATTATGCACACCTGATATAGGGTGTTGATGTCATTAGACCACACCCCTTCTCATTACAGAGATGCACATCACCTAATATGCTTAATTGGTAGTAGGCTTTCGAGCCTATACAGCTTGGAGTAAGACAACATGCATAAAGAGGATGATGTGGTCAAAATACTCATTTGCCTAATAATTCTGCACTCCCTGTATACCTTAGCACAATAGCTATGTAATTGCAAAATACTAATTAGTCTCTTCAGGTAACATGATTATTAAAACAAAGGCAGAACTTAATAAATTAATGTTTATTATGAGCAAAAAAAAAAGTCACAGTGCATACAAAACACCTAACCCACGATCCAATAGGACGGACATCACCATTCCTTTCCCTTGGTCAAGTCAAGCCACTCATGTCTGGGCTTGTTTAGAAGATGGCACTTGTCACATTCCAAATATAAGAAGAATTAGGCTTAATTATTATTTTGTGGGGTAAATATGAATGTTTCTCGTTGGAAATTATACTGGAACAAAGCTAATGGCCATTAGCATATCAAAAGAGATTGCCTCATTAATTACAAGGTAATTGTGACATTGTGTGACATTCCTTTTTATTTTCAGGTACCAGTATGTTCAGGGAGTATCCTATTAGAGCTTTCTGCACAGAGTAAATTTGTGTATTCCAATCAAACACCCAGGATGTGTTTCTTCCTGGTAGTTCAGCTCAGTGGAGCTATAGTGCTCTATTCACCCTATTGTATGTAAATTAGGCTTTTGGGGGCATAAATGTGTGCGCTATGTGTATTAAAGTTAGTTGTTTTAACCTTCACCAAGTGTCATCTGGTGTTTGGGAAAAGAGCTCAGATTACTGCTCTGCTGATGAAAAGAGTGTCCAGGGCTATAATCCTAGTAGCCTGACACAGGAAGGACAAGGCCCTGAGCAATCCCAATCAAGCCTCAGCTACTAGGTCTAAAGTTCACCAAGATCCCTGATAGCTACGAAGCAGCGCATTTGACAGAGGTACTGGAGCTCTGTCATATTATATTGGCTGAAATCGTCAATACTGATGATCTCACCCAAGGAGGCGGAGTGGGGGAGGAGCTAGCGCTGTTGGACCTGTGTGACGCAGGAATCAAGGTATGTTTTAATCTGATTTAAGGGAGGCCAGAAACCTAAATAGTGTTTTTAACACTATAGGGTCCGGAATACACATTTGTATTCCTAACCCTATAGTATTCCTATAGAGACAAAACAACAGAAACAATGTTGTAAGTGATCAATCTTTCATATGTAAATATATTTTAGTAGATTATATTTTTTGGGAAATTAAAGTTAAAGTTAAAGGAGGAGCTGGCTGTTGCATGTTGTAGGATAACCCAGACAACTTCCAATATGTATAGTAATTGAAGAAAATTATTTCATATTAAGCATGCACGAGCATTGTTTAGATGCCTGGCATAGTCCATTAAGTACATGACTAACATCTGACCTTATTTCTTATTATCGTATTTCCAGCGGGTGTGTATCGGGTCACATTATTATTGTCTGAACTCATTTAATAAGTGAGTCACATTTTTAAATAGGTCATAATATTGCACAGAATTAGAAATAATCCTATTTAACCCCTTAAGGATTCCATTTTATTCCAGAATCTTGGTCCTTAAGGGGTTAAGCAAACTTAATTATACTAATCTAGCCCTTACACACCTCACATTAAACTATGATTTTTGATTATATTCTTTACAGTCCTGGAGACACTATGGAGGCTGCACATGTGTGTGGTGGAAAATTAGATGGCACGGGGCTCATGTATGCCGGTTAGGTAAAACACATCCCAAATCTACTGAAAGATGGGATTCAACAATGTACAAAATGCAATAACAGTGTAATCCTTCCTAAAAATAGGTGCCTTATCATGGCATGACCTGGGGATAGTTTATAAATCGGAAACAGTGGAGAAATAACAAATATACTTTGAGCAAAATATAGCCAAACACTTGAGTAAAATAAATTGAGTAAAATAAAAATAAAAAAGACAAATGACAAAACTGGCAATTTAAAAAAAATAAATAAAAAAAAAGTGTAATAATTTTGGTAATGTATGGGGAAAGGGATACAAAAGGAAAAAGAGGGGGAGGGGGGAACGCAACAGTGTGTATTACAGCACAGCAAATATTTTTCACATCTAATCACATCTGAGAGGCATAGATATATCATTTGAACAGCCCAAGCAATAAAGATCAGTGGGGTATTAACAACGTCCAGCATGTCTACATTTCTAGGGTTGTGAGACCTGTGGGGTAGTTAACGAGGTAAGCCATAGATATGTGGCCTGTGGTGCTGGTGTGTGTGAATCTTGGACATGCGTTGTGGATTGGAGATCTCGCTATCGGGAAGAGGGTGCATGTGGGTACCTTCGGTTACATGTGTGGGTAGTGTGTGCTGGTATATGGTACGACATGGTTATCCATCCTATTTCTCTATTGGGATTATCGTTAGGGTAGAGACCAATAGGGCTAAGTACTTAAGGCGGAGGCCCAGATATTGGACAGTACTCTGTTCATGTTTGTGGGCCTCTTAGCCAGGAGTTCAGTCGAGGCATGGTGGGTATGGTTTTAAACAGGTATACCAGGAATGTATTTGTATGTCTTAGGTTATATAGCAGGATTACAAGGTTACATAGTCAAGGGTTATCCGATCTCAATGTGTCCCACATCTCCCAGGCCACTTGGCAAGGTTTAGATGGGGGAAAGAGCTACATAAAGCCTTTCTCATAGAGACGTTGTTTGTCGAGGGCATTTATCAATTCTCGTACGGTTGGTGCCTTGGGGGATTTCCAGGCTGTTGCTATTAGTTTTTGGGCGGACAGCAGGATGTAGAGTTCCAGTTTCTTGTTGCCCTTGATGCAAGTCTGGTGGGAGATCTAGAAGGAGGAATTGCAAGGGTTCAGATGGGAGCGTGTAGTCTACTACTGCTCGTATTAGGGATTGGATCTTTTTCCAATATGGAGTGATGATTGTGCATTGCCACCATATGTGTAACATGGAGCCTTCCAGGAGGTCGCGTCTCCAGCACTTAATCTTATTGGCACCATGTACCAGCGGTACAACATTTTAATTTGTTGTTCAATATGGGCCGAGGGCTTAATTAGGCCCTTGGTCATCTGAAGTATACGTTCCCATTGTTTCAGGAGTATGGTACAATGGAGGTCTTGCTCCTAATTTAGTGCTGGTTTGGATGCAGAGATGGGTACGTGGTCTGGGATTAGTTTATAATACATAGAGATCAGCTAACAATGAGGTATCATCCTTTTGTTAATACACATTTGTTCTCACTGTGTTATAGTGTGTGTAGACATGATATCATCTGCCTCTCGTGTAATGTATCTCTTCAAGAGTGATTGTAGTTGGAGGTATGAATATTGGGAGGCATTCGGTAGTGTGTATGAGGCCTGGAGCGTCTGAAAATCTAACATAGTGCTATTGTCGTAGAGGTGGAATAGGTGTGTGGCTCCACGTTGGTGCCAGGGTTTAGCATGGAAAGTCGGGATCCTGTATGGTAGAGCGAATATCGAGGTTGCAAGTGATAGCTCTTTGTCCCCACACAGTTTAGGTTTATATTTATCCCAGACTTTGAGGAAGAGCTTGGTGTGGGGGGTGGTGACTGCATCTGTGGTCGATATGATTTAGTTATCCACATTAGAGTAGATAGGTCTGTTGTGTGCAAGAGTTTATTTTCTAAGGAGACACATTGGGGGTTTGGGTGGGTGAGGAAGTGGGGTATAGAGGTCCCCAAGATGATAGTAGGTCTGTATGTTAGGGACTGCCAATTCACCAATTTGCATGAGGCTCCTTGCTACTCTGGATCTGCCTCCCGGCCAGATAAATTTCATAAGCTCCACTTGGGTCGTTTTGAGGTACGTCAGAGATAGTTCAATTGGGAGTGTCCGAAATAAGTATTGAAGCCTGGGGAGTATTGACATTTTCACTGTTATGCGTTCAGACTAAGACAAAAATAAAGGTGACCATTTGTGCAACAGAGAGCGGCATTTATTCCAAGTGGAGATATAATTGGCCGATTATAAGTCTGTAGGGTTTTTCATTATTGTCAGGCCTAAATATTTAATGGGAGTTCTTACGCCACTCAAAGGAAAAGTTGTGTCGCAAGGAGTTCAGTAAAAGTTGAGGGAGCCCTATGCCCATGGCCTACAACTTGGTGGTATTGAGAGAATAGTAGAATACTTTGCCATATTCCTCTATTAGGGACATCAGAACAGGTAGGGATTCTTGGAGTTGAGTAATGTATAAGAGGATGTCATCTTTGAACGCACTAATCTTTACCTCCCTCCCAGACATTTGCACACCTTTTATGTTTTTGTTGTCTCAAATAAATAGCTTGTGAGAGGGGTTTGACCGCAAGTACATAGAGGAGAGGGGGCACCCTTGTCTCGTTCCATTAGACACTGGGAAGGGCGAGGGCAGAAAGCTAGTTGTTGGACCTGTGCTGTTGGGTTGGAGTAAAGTGCAAAGATTCGGTCGATTACCTCCTGCCATATCTCCCCAGCACCTGACGCAAGAAGGACAAGCCGAGACAAATACTTTTTCTGGATCTAAGGCTAGCAACAGTTCGCCTCAGCCGATCCCTCTGAGCTCATTCAGTATCAATGATAGTTTGTGGGTATTGTCCAGACCCTGTCTCCCCATCACGAACCCAGTTTGATCATCATGGACCAAGGAAGGGAGTAGTGTCCCAATTCTCTGCGCTAATATTTTGGCATAATATGTTTGCATCCATGTTAAGCAGCGAGATAGGTCAGATGTTTTTACAGGAGTCTGGAGTTTTGTATGTTTTAGGTATGGTGCCAATGGTGGCTAGGAGCTTGTTCTTTGGTAGTGAGCCTAGTTCTGTCGCTGCTTGAAATACCTTAAGGAGGTAGGGTGCTAAATGATCTCTAAACAATTTATAGTAAAGGCTTGTAAGGCCATCGGCGCCTGTGATTTACTAGTGGGCAGATGGTCTATGGTGTCGAGCACCTCTTGCAATGATATAAGTTTGAGGATGGACTGTTGTTGTGTAGGGGTAAGTCTGTATTGGCAAATAGATTCTAGGAAATTATTTATGTCTTGGGCAGTTGGGGAATAGGTTTGGTGGTCCGTGTAGATTAGATTATTATATATAGAGGGCTAGCGTAACCAGTGACAGGGAATTTCAGAATTACGGTGTTGACACGGAGAGATCACGTTCCTAAGGGCTGTTTCGAGTAGGTGTTTTGGTCTGTGTAGTCGGTGAGTTCTATCCATTATAAATTGATCTGGATGGATTGCAGGTGTAAACAACTGAAACAAGTCCATGAAGTAGGACTGAAGATCCAAGCTATCAGGTCGTCAAGCTCCTGTAACTGGTCAGCCAGACTGTTGTGGGCAGTGGCAAACTCATCCATTTAATTTTCAAAGTGTGCAGTTCGTGCTCCAATATCTTAAATTTCTTTATAAAGTTCAGCAGCCAGGTTGTGCATCTGAGTTGTGATGGTCACTTGAATATTTGCTGAAAATTCAGCCATCATGGCTCTCATAGCAGGTGTGGTAAGTGGGCTGTCCTCCGTGTAGGAGCTTGCGGAGGCAGGAGGGGAGGGAGATCCCTCTCTGGATTGGGCTCCGCCGCCATCTTGGGAGGGAGTGTGGCCTTCACGGGGCTTCAATGAAAAAAAGAGGTGCGGTCGGCTTTCGCAGCTTTCCTTTGGACTTCTGCGACTTTGGGGTACCTTGTCCGTGCTTTACAGGTCAGGCTTCCCTAGTTTGTCCGGTTATTTGCGGCTCTGCAGTGCGGGAGACGGGAGCCTTACAGAGTTGCTTCCATGCAGCTCGATCTCCAGGCCACGTACCCCCAAAACTTTCAATTTAATGAATTGTTTCATCATGTCCTTCTGAACATCATATTTATAAAAGCCAGAATATCAGTAAATGTATTTATTTGTATTTTTCAAAAATCATTATACTATATATTAATGCCATAGGATATTATTGGTTCGGAGACTGAAGAATTCAGCTGGAACCAGACAGGTATTTACCTAAAGATAATCCCCCTTGAAAAAGCACTGAAAGTTTATTACCGTTATCTGCATGTAACAACATCCTACTAACCTTCCACTGTGGAACTGTCTATGCAACTCACCTGCCTTTAACATCTTATGGCAAAAAAAAGTACCTACTGGCAGTTTGTCACTGTCCAAATTTGAATTAAAACTTGATACCCTTTGTCTGACACTCAATTATCTTCTTTAGACCGAAGGCTTTCAGGCAATCATGATAGCATTTTATAAAAGTATTAAGAAATCTAGGTGTTAAACTCATAGGGCAATGCTCTCCATTCCTTCTGCACCTTGCGGTCTAATTACATATTGTATTCTTGCTTGACTTCAAACCTTTACTGGTAATTAAGTAGCTAAGTAGCAATAATAAATATGACATTATAAACTGTGTAGTACTTTATTATATTACATAGTTGCTCTCCATGCTTACAAAGAAAATGAGAACTTAATTAAATTATGTTTCGCCTTCTTTCTTATCCTACAAAGACTATCCTAAATGGCGTCATTGTATGCGTCCCACCCAGTTGTGGTTTGATTGTAGTTTTTCTAGTTGTTTTCTTTTAAAACAGTCGGCATAGGACTGGAGAATGAGCATGGGAGTGAACACAAATATAATACTGCCATGGATTTACCAGGAAATTAAAAAACAAATACTGAAATGTGCTAAGATCTGATGTTTATATGTTGTAGTACACAACGACTAAAGAAACTTTAATCACAATGGTGTCCAATATCAATACACTTCACGGCACCCAGTGCCGAATGCTGTAGACATCTTCAATGTCCCTGGTATCGAATAAGTGTAACTAAATCCAAGCATTTTAAACAAAGAATTGATTCAAGACAGTAGGCAACATGACACTGGTAGAATTTTAATTCTCCATCCAAAGAATGGACAAAGTTTGAATGGTACTGGTTTTTCCCCATAATGATTTATGCTCTTATAAACAAGTAAAACATTCTGGTTTTACATAGTGCTAGAAGATTTGCTAGCAAATGTATAGATTGGAAGAAAATCCTCAATGATTAATATAAAGAAGAACTCCAGATTAAATCTAAATGAACTGCAATTTAAACTACTTAACAGGTGGTACCTAACTCCTCAAAAAAATCAAAACAATATACCCAAATGCTTCAACTGCTTGTTGGAAATGTGGAAAACAGGAAGCAGATTTTTTTGCAGATATGGTGGAAATGCCCTGTTATCAGGGAACTCTTGGGAGAGGTTCAAATTAAGGTGGATAAAATACTGGACTACAACATAATTTATACACCAGAAATGGTGTTGTTATCTACATTTAAATCATCTTAAAAACAATAAAAAATAAATGACTGCTGGCGTGGCCTGGCAGCGCGCGAACATGGACGCGTGAGCTCCCAGCTCCGACGAGGGTGACTACTCACACCGCAAATAGACGAGCATAAACTGCCTTACCAGCACGCAAACTGAGCGGTAAGCACCACAGACCGACAATGTCCTTACGGACAGCGAAAAAAACTAAACTACGCCCGGCAGAGCTACAGATAACATCGCTCACGCCACCCAGGAATCGGGCCCAAGATGGCGGCGGAGGCCATACATCACCAGCAGCATGCTCCGACCGGAGCGACAGCACTTCTATCTCCCAGGGGAATTCAGCACCCACTACATAGAATGCTGCAGGAACTGCAACACAATCTACAAAACGAATTCAGCAAGCTTGCCCGAGATGTTAGGGCTGATGTCCAAGCCATAGGGGAGCGTACATCTATACTAGAAGAAAAAACTGAAGAAATCATTGAGGCCCATAATAACCTAGTAGAGGCCTATGACTCCTTTGGTGCTAAAATCGACACTTTGATCGCAAAAGTGGCGGACCAGGAGGATCGCGGCAGAAGGAACAATATACGCCTGCGCGGCATATCGGAGGATATTAAGCCAGCGGACTTACAAGATTTCACTATAAAACTATTTAAAGCACTGTGCCCAGAGCTTGCGGAGGCAGACCTACGTTTGGATCGCATACACAGGCTTCCCAAACCACGCTTCCTTGCAGCCTCCGTGCCAAGAGACGTACTCACTAGAGTACATTATTTCACTTCTAAAGAAAGTGTCATGAAAGCAGCAAGGCACAGGGATAACATCCCAGAGGAATATAAGGGCATCCAACTCTTCACAGATCTGTCGGCAACGACACTAGCTAAACGCAAAGAGATGGCATCGATCACCAAAGCGCTGAGGAACGCTGATATGCCTTACAAATGGGGCTACCCCATTTGGATTATTGTCAGGAAGAACGGAGTGGAGCACCAAATCCATACTGTCAGAGAAGGCATCCAACTGCTCAAAGATTGGAACATGCCCGTAGCACCCCAAGAGATCGCAGACCCGCCCAACAAGCAACGCAAGTCGCCTACAAAAGTGTCCAAGGAATGGATGTCAATGTCTAAGCACAAGTGACAAGGACTGAGTCACGAGAACCCAACATCTTTGCGATTGCCGCTCTCTACCATGGACCTGGTTCACAGTCATAGGGATGCGTGAGCATATATATACATGATTGCAGCTGTTGATTTGTTATATGTAGCATTTATGCCTTTTTTTTTATTATTATTACTTTTATGTCATCTTACCAGATGAGAATGTTATGGGTGGGCGTGGCATCGTACGTAGCCAACCTGCGTACCATTCCCATCATCAAATGTAAGATGTCACAAGTGTAATGGGCAGTTTCTCAAACCTCATGAACACCCTCCCCCACTTTGGCTCTATTAAGCCGCGAGATCAGCTCTCGTTCACAGACGGAACACGTCTGTACTCCATGTTGTATATAGTTGCCACTTGGCTATCTACCCTCCCCCCCTTCCCTCTCCTCCGAGTTCACTTATAGCAGGGTACCCGCCAGAAACATCCTTGATTAGAGTGAAAGCACAAAAAAAAAAAGACAATACACCTTGCCTCTTATCGTACAAATACCAAGACAAGGATATCACTCTAAGCTAATAATTTACAACTTGGTGCGATATGCACATAACAGAATTCAAGATAGCATCAGTGTACCACGCAAATGGCTCTAACCATTTTATCGCTCAATACTAAAGGGCTTAATTCACCTCATAAAAGGAGATTAGCTCTAGCTGAAACAAAGAAACTACGAGCCCACGTAGCTTTCTACCAAGAAACCCATTTTCTCAGAAACAAAATGCCTAGATTCTCGTCTAAATTCTACCCCACTGGGTATCATGTAGGATACACTAAAAAGAAGAGAGGCGTATCTATCTTGATCAGTAAGGATATCTCCTTCACGCTTCATAAGAAAATAGGGGACAAAGAAGGGAGATATCTTTTAGTACAATGTCAGATTAATAACGAACCGTACACGCTTCTAAATGTCTATGGCCCTCACGATAACCAAGGTATATTCCTAGACAAAATAATTATGCTCAACCAAACACATACATATGGTAAACTGATTATAGGGGGAGACACGAACTTTCTTCTAGATAGCAATCTAGACACTACATCAAACACCACAGTGTCACACGCCACCGCTAAGAAAAGATCCGCCATTACGCACCAGGTTAGGAGTCACATACACAAAGCAGGCCTATTAGACATCTGGAGAGTGCTACACCCTTCTGAAAAGGATTTCACTTTCCACTCCCAGGCGCACAACTCCTACTCCAGGATCGATAGATTCCTGATCCCTCAATCCTTAACTCCGATAGTACAAAGAACGAGCATTGGACAGATCACATGGTCAGACCATGCACCCATAACCCTGACGATAACAGAGAAATTTCCACATAGAGGCCAAGGGTCCTGGAGACTCAACGAATCCTTATTAAAAGATCCACAGATTGTCCAACACATTAGAGACGACATTAAAATGTACTTTGACGTAAATTGCTCAGGAGACTCAACTGCTGACACGATATGGCAAGCTCATAAGGCGGTCATCAGGGGCTCGCTGATCAAACATGGCTGCTATGCCAAAAAGCTAAGAAAGGCCACGTATGATAACCTTCTCCAACAAATCATGGCCATCACGCACGCCAATAAACAAAACCCCACACAACCCCAATATGACAAGCTTTGAACACTACAAACCCAGCTCAATGAGGTGTAACTAAACAAAACCAATCATATGCTACACAGATATAGACACAAATTTTTTGCGCAAGGCAACAAATCAGGGAAAATCCTCGCCTCCAAACTAAAAGCGCGTACTACCCACTCACGAGTGGAATTTCTCTTATCCTCAGATAAGCGCAAACTGATGAACCCACAAGACATTGTGGAAGAATTCGCAAACTATTACAGCTCCCTTTACAATTTAGAGAAACAAGAGTCTACTCACGTCCCCTCGGGAACTCAAATTCAGCACTTCCTAGCAGGCATTGACTTACCTACACTCACGGAAGCAGAAATAGAGGCCCTTACCCGCCCCATCACTAGCGCAGAAATACTGAACATCATAAAAAAACTGCCCGCTCACAAATCCCCAGGTCCGGATGGCTTCACTAATGTATATTATCAGACCTTTTCCGACCTGCTATTGCCTCACCTAACAGACCTCTTAAATCACTGTTTTGACACCGGGTCTATGCCCCCGGACATGCTACTAGCACATATCTCCACACTGCCCAAACCTGGAAAACCAGCAAACCAATGCCAAAATTTCCGCCCAATTTCCCTCCTCAATAGCGATACGAAAATCTACGCTAAAGCCCTGGCCGAACGCTTGAAAGACATCCTCACCCGAATAACGCATAACGACCAATCGGGTTTCGTTAAGAATAGACAGGGGTCGGACAACACGAGGAAAATCCTCAACATACTGGCCCATATGGAAAACAATAACATGGAAGGTCTTCTACTGGCGCTGGACGCAGAGAAGGCCTACGACAGACTGAATTGGAGATACATGGAGCAAGTTCTCCTAAAATTTGGCTTCCCCGCACCATTTATTACGGGCGTCTTGGCCCTGTATTCTAGTCCGGCAGCCAAAGTCTCCAGCGGTGGCTTCTTATTGAACCCCTTTAAAATCACAAACGGCACACGCCAGGGGTGCCCGCTGTCCCCCCTGTTGTTTGTGTTATCCCTTGAACCGCTAGCATGCACAATCCGCAAGAACACAAACATCAGGGGCATACAGATACAGAAGGAGGAATACAAGTTGGCCATGTTTGCGGATGATGTCCTAGTATCCCTGACTCAGCCCACGCAATCCCTACCGCATCTCATGCGCACTTTACATGACTTTGGACAAATCTCGTATTACAAACTGAACCAAACTAAGACCCAAGCACTCCCAATTCGACTGCCGACCACAACTGTAGATACGTTGCAAACCCACTTCCCCTTCGACTGGAGACACTCTCACATCACATACTTAGGGGTCAAAATTGCTACTTCTCCCAGGAGAACAGCCATGCATAACATATCTACACTCCCTCAAATGTGTAAACAACTTTTACATAAATGGAAAGATGTGCAAAATCACATGGTTAGGCAGGATAAATACTGTCAAAATGATGATACTACCGAAAATACTATATGTTTTCAGAATGTTACCACTACCTCTCTCACCCTCGCTGAGCACTCAAATCCAGAAACTGTTATCGGTTTTTGTGTGGGAAAACAAAAAAAACCCGCATTCCCCTATCCGTGCTGCAAACCCCGGTTAAGTTGGGAGGATTGGGTTTCCCTAATGTTCTACTGTACCACAAGGCCGCAGTACTAGAAGCAGCTATTAAACTGCATGCCCCAAAAAACACACTACAGTGGGTCGACATGGAGAATGAATATGGTACAGGAAGCTCAGCTATACACTATATGTGGACACCTAAACAGCTACGAGACAAATCCCAAGCACTATTGCCCCTTACTAGGACCACCATACAAGTTTGGGACCAATTACACCGCTTGCAAGCGACTAACAACAAATTCCTAAAATGGGCACCCATAGAGGCACTACAGTTTATATCTCCGTGGTTATCGTTCGCAAAATGGTCAGCACTGGGAATTACCAATATTACTAACCTATGTTCACAAAGGGACATCATACCCTTCCCAGATTTACAAACTGCAAACAACCTCCCACCATCCTTCATCTTCCCATATGTTCAACTAAATAGCATAATCAAAGAGCGAGTACTGCTCACAACACAACCTGCAGACAACCTCAACACAGAAAGGTTGGCACTGTATGACAGATGCCGTACGGCCCCAATCAAGGCCAGATCCCTGTCCCTCAGCTATGCAGCCCTAAGACCCAATAACACAATGCCAGACTTCTCCTTTATGGCACAGTGGAATAGGGAGCAAGCTATTCGCTTTCCTAAAGATCAGTGGTTGAGATCAATCCTAGCGCTTAAAGGTATCACATCCTGGTACTCACATGTAGAAGCACACAAAAAATTAATCTTTAGATGGTACCTCACACCGGATAAACTTAACAAAATATATCCACTATCCTCAGCACAATGTTGGAGGTGCGAACAGGACAGGGGCACAATGAGCCACATATGGTGGCACTGCCCGAATATACAACCGTTATGGACAGAGGTCCAGACGATCTGTAATTCCTTAGGGGTCCTCCGGGGTAAGATCACACCTGAGATAGGTCTATTTCTTCTGATACCTATGACCACCCCTTACCAGGACAGACAACTAATGATTATGGTAATCATGGCAGCACGTAATCTTCTAGCATATCACTGGAAGCAGAAAGAATGTCCACCGTCACAACTATTATATAGTAAAATACGACAGTACCTTAGGTATGAGCAATTGTCCACAGCTACGCCCAAACATAAGATTGCCACAAACAATAACTGGCATAAATGGATAACTTTTGACCCAATGGCAGTACCATAGTCAGTATTATAGCTTTGAACTTGCATTCCACACAAGCACTGGACCACCAGGTAGAAGGGAGGAACAGTATAGCTAACCTCAGGATAATAGGGAGCAACTCAAGTAAACATATGCATACTAGGCAGCAACATATGTATAATCAGCAGCAACAATGACCAAAGAGTGACCACCCTTGACAACCCTTGATTGTAAGGTCGAATTGCCCAACCCTAGACGGAGGAACACCCTCCGGGTAATTCTGCAGATGTGCACCTTGGCCAGGAGTCGTTTCTAGATAGCACACGCACCTGTAACACTACACTGTTGGGTATGGTATATAACTAAAACGCTATAAATACAAACTCAGGACTTACCAGTTCTGAAATATGCTGACACTGTAAGTTGAGCTGTATTGTGGTATCACTTGTCTTTTACCTTTTACCCACCTGCCCCTCTTCCTTTCTGTACCCCAATTGTTATGAAAAACTCAATAAAGTACAAATTGAAAAAAAAGGTTACTCACCAACATGTATTTCCAAGTGCAGCAGAAGGTCTGAATATCTACTAAAGTAGATACCACATTCAGAGCAGATATTGAGTGCATGACCATTGTGAGTTCTCATGTGCCTGACGAGAGATGATTTGAGACCAAACCTTTTCCCACACTCTGCGCACACAAAGCGCTTCTCCCCTGTGTGTATTCTCTGGTGAACAATGAGCGAGGACCTTCTTGTGAAGCTTTTCCCACAGTCACTACAATTATAGCGCTTGTCAGCACTGCGGCTTCTCCTGCACGATTTGACCTTGGAATCAACAGGAAACTCACTGTCTTTATTTAATTCGCCAGAGACCAAGCCTGCGTTGGTGTTCACTGATTCGGGGATTTGAGGATCCATGTAATGATCTTCCACAAGAAAAGACTTGGCAACATATTCTGTCTCCCGGTCTAGAAGATCAGGCCTGTCATCAGGCGCTCCACCTTCACAGATTGTAAGTGATTTACAATCAGCTGGAATATAGAAGCGCATTGCAATCTTGTTATATCATACAATGTGAAAAATAACCCCAAAATTTACTTAAAGAATAAAAGAACAATTTAAGTTTTTTTTTTTTTATATTGTGGTTGCGGTTTAAATCTCATAAAATAAGACAATGATATTCCACGCATACAAGCCAAACTTTTTACATGCAGCAACAATGCCTAAAACTAGCCTTACAGTGAAAGAATTGAATCTTCCCTTGGATATTAATAATTCAACTCTTTTAAGAACTACTGTTGGAAAAATGCAGGGAGCCAGATGATTTAGTGGAACATTAAACATTAACATTTAGGGTATCTGAGAAGAAAGATGCAAAGATGGGGCGGGGACAAACAGCACTCTAGCTGAGCAATGATACACAGCACAATACTTGCAAAGATCACATCTGTATTAAAGGGTTACTCTAACCCTCATACATTCTTTATGCACATCTGCAAATCCAGACTCATACCACCATGACCACTTCAAAAAGCAGAAGTGATCTTGATGGTTGGAGTAACCCTTTAACGTATATTTGAAAATGTAGCAAATATACATTGCTGATAAGAGGACGAAAGGCAAGTAGAAAGATGACCAAAGCTTCCGAACACATTTTGCACATATCTAGCATGACTGTAGGCTAGGGATCTGCTATCCTACCACCCACTAACAGCCTTGTATACTTGTTAAATAATCATGGAAACGTATTGTATCTTTTTAGCTATCTTGCTATTGAAGGAAGTGCATCCTTCAATTCTTTTAGCTTCTTTCTTAATCCACTGGATACTGAAATAGGCCTTTAAGGGGAATCTAGAACAAAAAGAAGTAGACCAGCACTTCAGACAATTATATAGACAGGAGCAGGTTCACGAGGATCCTTTCCATGAACCCCAAAGAATAATGGAGACGTAACACCAAGGTTCTCAGTTTAATTCCACCAGAGTGGAGATGGCAACATTTTGACCAACCAGTTGATCTTGTCATGCGAAAGGAGGAGCTGCCATGCATAACTCATGTAACAACAGTAAAAAAATTGATTTTTCAGCATATTTCTCTGAAAGGGTAACAGTTGTCATTCCTACTCTATGTTCATGCAAACGTCTACCCAGCACTTACCTCTATGAATTTTCTGATGTGCCAATAGTAAATTCTCCTCGAAGAAGCTCTTACCACACTCCATGCACATATAGGAATGTTCTGGGCTATTGGTACTTGAGTGAACATCAACTTTCTCCTCACATTCTCTTTTTTCAGACTGCTTCTCTTCCTTATGTGTTCTCTGGTGGAATACAAGCTGTGATGCCCGAGCAAAACCTTTATCACACTTAGAACACTTAAATGGCTTCTCTCTCCTGTGGACCTTCTGGTGTTGGAAAAGGCTGGAATACCGAGTGAAGCACTTGCCACAATCAGGGCAAATATTTAGTGTTTTTGGAGTGTGAGTTCTCAGGTGTCGAACGAGAGAGGATTTAAGGCCAAATCTCTTGCCGCACTCTGTACACATGAAGTGTTTCTCTCCAGTGTGGATTCTTTGATGAACCATAAGGGAGGATTTTCGTGTGAAGCTTTTCCCACAGTCAATACAGAAATAGCGTTTTTCCCCACTGTAAGTTCTCCTGTCTGGTATTTCTGATCCATCCCAGATGCTCACTGCACACTCACCATTTTCTGTGATTTCTGGGCTTGTTTTTTCTACAGCACCTTTATCTTTTTTGTCCTGATTTGATTTAAGTGATACTTCACATATGCTAACTTGTTCACAAATAGTGGAATCTGTCCTAATTAAATCAGGATTTTCATCAGAATTCTGGTCACTTACTGGACAAAAAAAAAAAAAAAAAAAAAGAAAAAAAAAAAAACAGTTGATATTACTATTATGGTGAAAAACCGAACCTATATTAATAAAAAGGAGTTATGTATTTAAAACCAGAAAAAAATATAATCTGGGTGCCAGGTCCATCTAGGATTAACCCTTTCTGCTGTAAACATAGCAGTTTCAGAGAACGAGTTTGTTTTCCTGGCACTATAGTGGTCCTTTAACAATAATGTTCTGTGGAGTGATCGCCTTGTTTCAAAGGAAAAACAAATAAATGTATTTTTAATATTCACACTCCAGAATAGAATATAAAAAAGGAACGCACTGTCATCAGTGATAAGTACCTTAGACAGAATTCTACATTTGTGATCATTATTTTTTTGTTATCTTGCTTGTTTTGTGCTTGGGTCCTTACTTGTGTAATAATTGCAAATCTTGGAGGAAGTATTTGCTGCTGTACGGTTTAATTTCAGCTATGCATGTATCATACACGTGTCATGTTCTAAAATATGTTCAAAGCAAAACAAACTTTAGGTTTTAAAGGGACACTATAGGCACCTGTCCCTGTCCCCTTGACCTTAGAGCTGAAAACATTGCATTTTTAGAGAGACCGCATTATGCAGATTGCAGTGTTAATGTAGTGGCGTATATACAAGAAAGAAACAATCACTTAACACCTAAATGTAATAGGAAAGTGAAAAAGACCACTGATCTCAATGGATAGTGATGACAGCTTCCTCCAGGGATATCCAAGCAATAATCCCTTTAAATACCATACGTATGCAAACAAAAGGAGTATAGAGCTGCAGATCTACAATGTGAATAAAAAAACAAATAGTGTAACACTGTTAAATGAGTGTAAAATCACTCACTAGAAGGATGGAAGAATATCGCCCAAGGGTGCCACCCCTGACGGAGATGGGGGGTAAAACCACTCCTCCTGTTCCAAAGATGACAGAGTCAGACTCAGGATTGTAGAGTAGAAAATTCTTCTTTATTGAAATAAGTATAAAAAATATAAAAGCATAAGCTCTTATAGTACTATGAGAGGAACAGGAAGAGTGGTTTTACCACCCATCTCCATCAGGGGAGGCACCCTTGGGCGATATTCTTTCATCCTTCTAGTGAGTGAATTTCACAAAAAATATGTATGTCAGGTGATCACAACCTCTTAGTGGTATCATAGTGACAGAACCGGTTGATACATTTAATTAGCAGATAAGTGTATAAAAGAAAAGTGGTATCTCTAGTAATACTGAATTAATTATAGGTGACCATCAAGCAAATCAAAGAATATATATTGAGCTAACTCACCTGTATGGGTTTTCAGATGTCTGATGAGTGAGCTGCGCTCTCTGAAGCTCTTACCACACTGGGCACACATGGGGGATTTCTCAGTCCTCTTGGTTCGGGAGCGATTAGAAATTTTGTTGAGGTCATTGACATTCTCTGTTTGACTGGGCTGTTGCTCTCCTTTGTGGGTTCTTTGATGGACTACAAGTTGTGAAAGCCGAGGGAAACATTTTTCACACTGAGAACATTTATACGGCTTCTCTCTCCTGTGGACCTTCTGGTGCTGGAAAAGGCTGGAATACCGGGTGAAGCATTTGCCACAATCAGGGCAAATATTTAATGTCTTTGGTGTGTGAGTTCGCAGGTGTCGAACAAGGGATGATTTAAGGCCAAATCTCTTCCCGCACTCTGTACACATGAATCGTTTCTCCCCTGTGTGAATTCTCTGGTGCACTATGAGGGATGATTTTCGCGTGAAGCTTTTCCCGCAGTCTATGCACAGATAGCGCTTCTCTGTACATGCAGTTCTTCTTTCTGTTTGAATGGTTTTACCTGCAGATTTTACAGTTTGCTCCATATTCTTCCTACAGCATCCCTTTTTCTTCAATGGCTTCACACAGTTCTTTTTTGCATTACGTAGTTTTGAAATGTTGTCCATTCCATCAAAGGAACCGTTATGTTCTTCATCTGAATTATCCTTCAACACAGAGTCTTTTCCTGAAAGGATTAGAAAAACATCAAACATTAGATATAAGATGTTACGATCAATCTCAAGGTAAAATTACATAATAGGTTGAAAAAGTAAAAAGGTAGAAAGAAAATACAAAACGAAATAATAAGGAATATTCTGCTATGGAAAATGTATTACATAATGTAAAAAGTACCTCCAGTTATGGAGCTAACAATAATCAAGCGATGTTAACAACAGGCAGTGCAAATATAATTACGAAATAAGAATTAAAAACCCACTGAAATAAATGGATTTTGATTGTGCATATTGGACTGCAAAACATGCAGTTGGTAAGAAAGCAGAATGTAAGCAAGTCTTTAGTTTCTGTTGTCAATGGCATAAATATAAAGCAGCAAATGTAAATAATAAATGTGAAGAAAAAAAAAAAAAATCAATGCTCTGGATTGCTATAAATACATTGGCCAAAATTGATTTTTATTATTAATTCCATTTGTCCTGTGTTTTACTCTGACTAGATGACCAAACTGCATCTTAGGTGAGATTCTTTGTATTTAAAGGAAATTGATTGTATTAAAAGGAAACTGTTATTACACTTTTAAAATGTAGTGAGTTTGCTTCACCAAGTCACAATTTGTTACGGGGATCTGCATAATTCTAAATCCATGCACACAATCAGATTCACAGAACACAAAGGGACACTGTAGGCAATGGAACTGCTTAAACTTATTAAAAAGGTTATAGTGGGGGGCGTGGCCGACTGCCGGACAAGATGGACGCATAATCCTCAGCTCCGGCAAACGGGCTGACAATCCGTTGCAATCCTACCACACAGAACGCATTACGAACCCTACCACAGAAGATGTCGCAACATAAAAGCAAGAAGAGCTCAGCAAAAACTGAAAAATTGAGTTTCTTTCAACAGAAACCTAACTTAACTCCTTCGGGCCTACTACCGTCTGCCCAAGATGGCGACGAGGGTACCGACGAAGAAAGTACCCCACAGAGCATGTCTGCACCAGGAGATGCCCTGACAAAAAGCCACCTAACTCAAGCACTGGAAGCCTTGTCTCGAAAGCTGATCGGGTCCTGGCAGCACTCCATGGACTCACTGCGTAAAGATGTCCAAGAAATAGGCAAGAGGACGTCGCACATAGAATCACAATTAGACGAAATGGCGGCAGCCCACAACAATCTCGCTACACATGTGGAGAGGCTGGAAGACAAGCTACTACTCACCGAAACGAAACTGGCGGACAGGTCTCGGCGAAACAACCTGCGGCTGCGGGGAGTACCCGAAACAGTGCTCCCGGCGGAACTACAAGCTTATGTGCGAGGCCTGCTAAGCGCTTACGCTCCCGAGATTCCGTCTGACATGCTGCTGCTTGACAGAGTTCATAGGGTGCCGCGCCCACGCCACCTGTCGGATTCCTCACCCAGGGATGTCCTGTTACGTGCCCATTATTATCACATTAAAGAGCATGTCCTCCGAGCCAGCAGAAGTAAACCCAAGCCTCCGGATGATTACGCCACGGTACAAATCTTCCCAGACGTCTCAGCGATCACCCTGCGAAGACGGAAGGATTTCGCTCCCATTACTACAGCTCTCCGCACCAATGGAGTGAGATACAGGTGGGGATATCCCACGAAGCTTTTGGTGACCAGAAATGGCTCTCTCCAGGCCATCCTGACCCCTGAAGATGGCGCCAACCAGCTGAAGTCGTGGGGTATCAACCCACAACTGGAACCCGAGAAAGCTCCGTCAGCGAACAGATTGCGCATAGAGTGGCAGAGAGTGCCGGACAAACATTAATCCACGCTGTCAGCTGCATGAGGGACACGCAAGTATTGTGCACTACACACTTTTTCCCACAGGCATACTGACATTGGAAGGGCCCAGCGGGACTCTCATTGCGCGCTTTTTGGCATCTCAGAAGAGCTTCAGCTTCTTACCCACGGGGGGACACATCATTGTCTGAACTGATCTTGGGCATATGCAGGGAAATGGGCCTCCCCTGAAGGAGCCTATGAGCTACTGTGAACCCTCATGTTGCCACATGGACAGTGATGGCTGGGAGGTCGGGGAAGTGCGGGGTGTAGGGGATCCGATGGGACATGTGTTTTCAATGATTTGATGGGATAGTGGCTGAGTCCGATGGGTGGGCGGCGGGGGCCCGGGCGCTTTCCCCCGGTCGTTCCCCTCCGAGGGGGGGGAGGGACCGGGGGGACGCGCGGGGTGCCTCGTGGCCCATACCGCTGGCCACTTTATATGTCTCGTTGTGTGTCCTGTGCCCTCTCGATACATGTGCAAACCCCCTTTGCCACCCTTGACATCACTGAAGGGTTGCGGGAGACACTGTTGAAGAACCTTTGTGACTATACAAATTACTAGTCAGCCCTAGGGATAAGGAGACAGGTGGACCCCTGGGATAGGGTTTAGGAATGGAAATGGGGCAGAGAGGCCTAAGATGTAGCACGAATGTAGATGTGCCCTTCCAAATGCCCATAAGAGCCCCAGTGGCTCGTCCTACCCCACATACACTTGTGAAGGGGTAACATAGCGATGCACGGTACAGCAACCACTCATGCAGTAACCACACCCAAGCTTCCCTTCAACCCTAACATATTCAAAAAAAAAAAAAAAAACAGTTCTGTCCAAACCCAGAGGCTACTAAGCCAACACGCCACACCACAGGAGACAAATGTTTCCGTACCCCACGGTGCGCGCCCACCGCACCACTTCCCGACTACAGGGAACTTGTATATATTCCTTTCCTTCCCACCTCTTCCCTATCACATCCAAGTTGTCCCTTCCTGGTTCAAGGTATGTTAATCTCTCCGCAAATAGATCTACAAGAGTACTCCAAATAAACAAACAAATATTACAACCTGAGAATACACACTATTAACGCGTGCGGCTTGAACACCCCGCACAAACGGCGTGTCTTGTTAGACATGGCCAGGAAAGACAAGATAGACGTCCTCTGTGTACAAGAAACGCACTTCACACATTCCAAAGTCCCTAAATTTGCACAACAAGATTATCCCACGCAATACCACTCCACACACTCCTCCAAGTCCAGAGGCGCATCCATACTTGTTCACAAATCACTTTCGTTCGAACTACTCCAAGTTAAAAAAGATTCCCAAGGCAGATACGTCATTATTCACTGCACGATAAACGACATTAACTACACAATTGCCTCAGTGTACAGTCCGAACACAAACCAAAGAAATTTCTTACACAAAGTCCTTTCCAAAATACCTAGCCCACAATTGCAAAATTTGATTTTGTGTGGAGACTTGAACCATATATTTGATCAAACTTTAGACACGACAGTCGCTGGTGACACCAGGAGGCAGGCCGCCCTCAAACCCCAATGCAAAGCTATGACAAAGTTGCTGCTAGAATACAATATCTATGACTCCTGGCGCACAATACACCCAAATGTTCGTGAATACACACACCACTCAAGAGCCCATAAAACCAGCTCACGCATTGATCACATCCTCATTGCTGCGAGTCTCATCACATCCATGATAGACTGCACGATAGGAGACCTGACATGGTCAGACCATGCGCCCGTACGCCTAACCCTACAAGACAAATTTCCCTTCAGGGGAACCTCCCCATGGAAACTGCATGACAATCTTCTGCTTGATGACTCCTTCAAAAATACAATAGAAAAAGAAATCAAACTATACTTCGAAACAAACTACACGCCGCAAACACAACCCCAAAATGTATGGCTCGCCCATAAGGCGGTAATACGGGGACTCCTTATTAGTCGGGCGGCATACCTGAAAAGGAAGGCACGTGAGGAATACACCACCCTTCTCAAAAAACTCAGAGACCAAACAAAGGCCCATATCCTTTCCCCGTCTACTGCAGGCCAGGATGCAATTTACCGCACCACCAAAGCAATAAACGATATATTATTCCAACAGACATCAGATACACTAACCAAACTCAAAATGACACAATACTCTCAGGGCAACAAAGCGGGAAGAGCACTGGCTTCCCTATTAAGGCAACACCAAACCAGATCGAAAATACCGCATGTATTTAACAATGCAGGCATCAAAATTACAAACCCACAGCAGATAAATGACACCATGGCGGAGTTCTACGACAAACTCTATAATCTAGCACAGGATACTAAGACACATCAACCCACAACTCAAGAAATACAAAACTTCTTAGCACAGGCCTGTCTCCCCTCCCTTAGCCCAACCCAACAGGCGATGATCCAACAACCGATCACCGCTGCTGAGATAGAAAAAACTATAGACGCCCTACCACAGGGAAAGGCACCAGGCCCAGACGGCTTCACGAACATTTATTACAAATGTTTCAAATCCACTTTAGCCCCGCAAATAGAGAAAACATTTAACGCCATCATAACGACAAGCTATATGCCGTCAGAAATGCTGATAGCCCACATTGCAACGCTGCCCAAGCCGGGGAAGCCACCTACCAAGCCCCAGAACCTGAGACCGATTTCTTTACTAAACACCGACACGAAGTTACTAGCGAAAATTTACGCAAATAGGCTTGCTTCTATAATCCCTTCGGTAATACACACGAACCAGGTGGGGTTTGTCAGAGGGAGACAGGGCTCGGATGGCACCAGGAAACTACTAGATCTGATGTCAAGCGCGCGGGCCTCGGGAAGACCCAGTGTGTTCCTTTCGCTAGATGCTGAGAAAGCGTTTGACAGGGTGCACTGGGGATTCCTTGAGGCTACGCTAGCAAAATTCGGTTTCCCTCCCAATTTCATGTCCCTACTGACAGCGCTATACTCCACACCGTCGGCTCATGTAGCCAATAGTGGATTTATATCAAAAAAATTTAGCATTACAAACGGATCGCGTCAGGGGTGCCCACTATCCCCGCTGTTGTACATCCTGATCCTGGAACCATTAGCGCAACATATAAGATTGAGCCACAATGTCAAGGGTATACAAATAGGCCCCGGGGAACACAAACTCACAATGTTTGCAGATGATATCATGCTTTCCATAGAATCACCACACACATCACTCCCACTTCTACACGACATCCTGACCGATTACAGTGCATGCTCATACTACAAACTCAATATTTCCAAAACGCAAGCAATGGGGATGCACATGTCATCCCGCACTTTGCAAGATTTAAAAAAGGCCCACGCATACGACTGGCGGACAGACAACCTAACTTTTTTAGGAGTTGCATTTACAGCCACATCGCAGGCCATGTTCCAGGCAAATTACATTAAACTAGTGAACAAACTGAAAAGTCAAATTATGGGTTGGGCAGGCAAATACGTCTCCTGGCTGGGACGAATTGCAGCGACAAAAATGATACTTCTACCCAAACTCCAGTACTTATTCCGTACATTACACATTCAACTCCCACACACCTTCCTCCGGGAAACACAGACCCTCCTCAACGAGTTCATATGGAACAAGAAAAAAGCGAGAGTAGCAACATCCGTGCTACGCAAACCCTTCAAGCAGAGGGGTCTGGGGATCCCACATTTACAGGCGTATTACTCGGCATCAATTCTCAGCCCATTAATCACAGCATTCCACCAAGATCCCCAGCCAGAATGGCTCGTCATTGAGTCCACTTACACAGAAGGACAAGATATCACCACACTCGCATGGTTACCGCGCGCCCACAGACCCAAATACAGAAATATGCTACCAACAACTAGGTTATCCCTGTCCTTATGGGACAAACACCAGACCAAATCCTGGCCGTCGGAGTACCCGTCGCCCGCTATGAAACTGCAGGCTCTCACGTCACTCATACCCTACTTTAATGCAAAAACATGGACCTCCCATGGCGTGATACACCTGCACCAGCTACTCGACAAAGGCAACCTGCTCTCGTTTGAGCGCCTACAAACTGAATATCAAGTACCAAAGACACTACACTTCTCTCACATGCAGATAAAATCATGGCTTTATAAATGCCACCCCTCAAAGGCCCAATCCGAACAATCTCCGAAGTTGTCCATGGCGGAACAAATGTGTCTACTAACCAAGCCGCCAAATAAACCTATGTCTTAATTATATCATGAAATCACCCGCAAAGCATATCCCATAAAACCCCCGTTCATCGCAGCCTGGGAACGAGACCTAAATATGAAACTAACCGACACACAGTGGCTCCACATATTCTCAGCTAATAAAAACTTAACGATGTGCGCCTCACACGTAGAAATATCCAGGAAAATACTATATCGCTGGCACATTGTCCCAACCAAGCTAAAACACATAAACACCCAATCAACAGGTAAATGCTGGAGATGCATGGACCAACCAGGAACCACATACCACATCTGGTGGTCATGCCCTAAAATTGTACCCTTTTGGGCACAAATCTCCAAACTGATAAAAACCACTACAAAGATAGTCATGCCGCCTCAGCCTGAATTATACCTTTTACAATTGTTCCCTCCAAATATAGCAATATCTGCTAAATATCTCATGTACCATATTCTGATAGCGGCTCTACAACTAATAGGCAGGAACTGGCTGTCGAGACACACTCCGCAATTGTCAACTTGCACCCAAATTATAGAATCAGCCAAACGGTACGAAGTCATGGCTAGGAAAATGAGACCCGGAAAAAAATTTTGGGTAACGGCCTGGGAAATGTGGGACACACACAAAGTCGAATCATCCTCAAACAGTAAGGAACAAGACTGCCAATGCGAAACAAGCCCTAGAACACCACACACATAGAGGTTGACTAACATAGACAAATGTGCAACTGAATACCTTGACAACACCCCCCCCTTCGTCCCTCCTCCACATCACCCCCCGTTCTCTTTTTTCTCTATCCCCCATTAAGTATTATTATGTTATCACTATACTTGTTGTGTTATGATATATATATCCAGAACAAAAAAAGGTGCAATGGTTTCAACGAACCGACATCCTACTGACGATAGGGCCATGTAAGGCCATGCACTGTATCTGTTTACAATGGAAACTGTTTGGATGAATTCTGTACGCAATTACTACGACAAGCAACTGCATATATGACATACTATATGATACAGCCATAACAAATGTCTAGAAATGTCTGATGTAACATGCACCGCTTCAAAACTACAAAAAAAAAAATAATAAAATAAAAAAAGGTTATAGTGTCTAAAATTCCCTGTTGCCATCAGTTCATTCAACATGAACCCCTTAAGGACACAACTTCTGAAATAAAAGGGAATGAAGACGGAATATTTCCATCATGTGTCCTTAAGGGGTTAAACCATTTTTAATGTTTCTATGATAAACAAGAGTGCCGAACAACACATCCCCTCTGTGTTACGTTGGCTAATGAGAAAGATATGATTGGATGAGCAGACAATATTCAGCCTATCACAGTATCCATTGCTGGTATGAATTGGTATGGCTAGAAAGAATTGTTGTATCTCTGCCTTAGCCATAACCCCAGTGGGGGCTGGGCTGTGGATAGCCAGGTATACTTATTAGGGTTCAAAAACAGTTTAGTACAAAAACTGGGCATTCAATTTTGGAAGGAACACAATTTTATAGAAAATTGTCTCTTTCGCCCATTCGTCCGAATGGCACAATGGAAGCATAAACTAATGAACGAAGATTTATTAGTTAATTCTTGTAAATAATTCATAAAACTGGCACCCTTATGTGGGATTACTATCTTTAAGGGTACTATGGCCAAGTTAGGGAGCTGTGTTCAGTTGATATCTCCCCATTTCGTATCCTTACATACAGTAATTCTACATAACGGTACAAGATTAAGGACCTATTTACTAAACAGCTGAAAGAACAAAATTAAGAAAATACCTTTTTCAATACATATTGAAACCCTACTATAATGGTACTAAATTATGGACTTATCCATTTCTAACCACAGAAACATCACGGCATTCCATACGTCCATATGTAAATTACGAAACGAAAATATCTAACAACTTGAATACAAAATGAATCGACTCATAGACAAAATTAATTTGAGCCGAAACTTACATTTTATTTTCATCCAAATTAATTCAGACGAACTGAAAAATACTGCCGTGCACAACTCTATTTAACACAGAATAGAGTGACAGTGCCAGGGGACTCCAGGCACTATAACCTATTCAACTTACAGTGTCCCTTTTCATCAAGCCAACACAGTAAATCATGTTTCCTGAGAGGTGCAACTATTGAGCCAAAGCTCAGATTGTTCTTTTATTTGATGCAAGTCTGCCACCTAAGGGCTTTACGTTTTAATGCCACAATTTACTCTTCTGTGTAACTGTTCAACTCAATTAATCGTTTTAGGATCATAATGGGAGATTTGAATCTGGTAGGGTAACTCTTGTATTATTGTTTAAATGTGACAATGGGGTCATAAAATGATGAGGCTATTAATGATGGTTTATAATGGAGGTACAGGCATTCTCTGGTAGTCCAAGCGCTTATCAGCCAGACCTGCTTTATAGACTTTTTATAAAAATGTAACATGTATAGCTCATGCATTTTACTCTATGCACCATTTAGATGTGATTAGTGCTTAGAGTGACCACTTAGCATGGTCACTCTAAATACCTTCCAAAGTTAATTAATATTTGGGGTGACAGTTTCCTTTTACTTTACACCTTGCTTCAGACACTCAGTAAGCTTTCTGATTTTTAACTCAATGAATACCTCATAAGACCTCACCTGTATGTGTTCTCTGATGTCTCTTTAATACACTTTGTTCCTTAAAGCTCATACCGCACTCTTCACAGACAAAAGGCATCACTGTGCTACTGGTGTTAGAGTGGTTATCACACCTGTCTGGGTCATTAACATTCTCAGTACATTCTTCTTTTTCACAGGGTTTTAACGTTTTGTGGGTTTTCTGGTGAGCTACAAACTGAGGTTCCCGTAAGAAGCTTTTATTACAGTCTGTACATTTATATGTCTTCTCTCTCCTGTGGACCTTCTGGTGCTGGAAAAGGCTGGAATATCGAGTGAAGCACTTTCCACAATCAGGGCAAATATTAAGTGTCTTCGGAGTATGAGTTCGGAGGTGACGAACAAGGGAGGACTTGAGACCAAACTTCTTCCCACATTCTGTGCACATGAATTGTTTCTCCCCTGTGTGGATTCTTTGATGCACTATGAGGGATGACTTGCGTGTAAAGGTTTTCCCGCATTCATTACAATGATAGCGCTTCTCCCCGTTGTGAATCCTACTGTCCATCTGAACTGATCTTTCCCAAAAGTCTAAGAAATACTGACCACTTTCTATTTTATCTGGCACTGATTTCTCGGTCTCTGCAACATGAATTCCTTTATTTTCAGCCGCTTCCTGGAAACTACCATAGTTGTTATCTTCATTACGGATAGAAAGGGAAATGTCAGTTTCTCCTTCCCAGTCAACAGGAAATGATTCTGTGTGATACTCATTTCTATTGTATTGTATTTGAGGTGGTACAACTATTGTATTGGAGGTGGTACAACTGTCTGAAAAGAAACAGAAAAAGAAAAAAAAAACTAAAATGACTCATGGATTGTTGAGAAAAACATTGATTTAAAGTTGAATCCAACTAACTCAAAAAATATACACAAAATATTGCCAAGGAAATTCAAGCCTTAAATATTTTTTTTAAAGAAATGTAATTCAGCAATTCATATCAGATAGAGAGATTACAAAATAAACCTGCCTGATGACTGTATGATTCCTCCAAGTAGGCCACCAGAAATAAATGCATGTTGCGGCCCACATGGACTGCCAGCAGACAGCTTTGGAAATTTCTAGTGCAATGGACCAGCATACTCAATAGAGGACTTGTATTGGTAGGTATTCAAATTAAATATCCATCTATTCATTTGATAGTGATGTGGCTAGTATAATCAATTTCATGGAGCTGTAAACTCTGTCTAGGTTCTAAAAGAATGTGGTCAATAGAATCGTCCATAGCATTGCAGATGTTTGTGGACAACATTTTCCAATATGCTTTGCAAGCCTAAAGATGTAGGTTTGTATGTGTTCCTGGTTTAGTGGGTGTGGGTAACTTATTTTACTCGGTGGGTGGATTGGTAAATATGACTGGATGGCTAGTGGTATGTAATGCAAAAGGGAAAATATGACTAACCGAGGGTATGTGACTTGGCAAAAGCCTCCCTTTTAGTCTAAACTACAGTTTTCCAGTAATGAAAGATCAAAAGACCTCTCCTAATTAGGCCACAGGGCAGTTCAGTGCAGAGAAGGCACTTAAACAGAACTGTAATATTTCTGATGAGGCACGTCTTTGTTCCAGCACACCAATAAATGCTAGTGAAGCATTTAATGTGATGTATAATCACATTGAGTGGAGTGCGGTAAATAAAAAATAAATTTAAAAAACAACAATTACTACACCTGCACATCTGCTTTTCATGTTGTGACGGACCACCTGGAACCCAGACTGGGTGCCTCAGCCAATTACTGCTTTCTAGTACCTCTGAGTACTTCCAAGCACCGCACACCATAACCACAGTAAACCCCACAAACCACCGCAGCTTGGATGGGAGCTCGCTGTCCTCCATCCACCCTTTACCCAAAACCAGGATCCAGCTTCCAGTGGGTAAACCTCTCCCAATCCAGAGAGCAAAGCAGGCTGCTCTTACAAGAGCAACTGTTGTAAATCAAGGGAGTATAGTGATTATAGCAATTCCCAGAGTGAATATAGCTCTCCAATCCCCCAAACATAAGCCTAGACTTCATGAAGGGTAAAACAAATATGTTTAATGGCAGCCACAACTGGCCTTATATGCAGGTCCTCATGCAAGGGGTTTCCGGTTACATATTGCAGGGGCATTCCCCACTGGACCTGAGAGTAGACTACAGCAAAAACATACACATGATTACATTGGTTCTCTGGTCCAGGACACTGCCACATAAAACAAGATAATCCCTCCTCTGTGCCTGGGAGATAATTGATCTACAGGCACAGAAAACACACAAATTTATAATACCCAAAACACACAGAAACTCCACAAAAGTCATATACCCTGATAGCACCGATCTGGGGGACCAACATTTCCAAAAATCACCCAGATCTGTTCAGGAGTTGGGGATTTCCTAATTTGACTGACCACACGAGGCTCCAGGGAATCAGGGCTTGTGGTCGATCTAGTTCTGTAGTTTAAAAAAAACAAACAAGCTACCAAACATAGTCAATGGTCTTACCCTGGAGCTTGCTCTCCTCATCCAGATGAACGATTCCACCAAACAGTGCCCTTCTAAGTTGTGCAGAACCGAACGCAGGTGATCCTGGAAGTTCAGGGGTGTTCGGGAGTTTCAGTGTCCAAAAACAGTTTCATGAACTCGACAACCAAACACCGCTGCCTGTGTTCGCGGGAACAAGATGGCTGCCACCTCGTGGTCATTCATGCGAACAGTGGTCACCCAGACGAACACTTAGAACACTGCAGTGGAAAGTGTTTCAAACTGTCAATTAGGCTTAACAAGCTCCCGGGTGGTCTCTGGTTCATGCGCCTGTTCGGTTCTCGTACCAAATATGAAATCCCACGAATCAAGCCTGTTCACATCTTTTTTTAAAGGGTCCATAGTCCCTTGGCAGGAGGCTGGCAAGCAGTCCCCTCCAAGAACCCGTGACGAAGTTCCGTTTGTCACACAGGTGACTTCACACGCCATGATGATTCGATCAAGTCCATGTGCACTTATGCATTCCATCAATAGTGCTATATGAGCGCAAGCCATCACCAGCAGAGCATGTAAATTAAAATTAAAATAAACAGCACATGCAAATTTGGTTGTGCAAAATTTTCACAAGTGACAGTTTCACTTTGTGATGGAGCTTCTTGTACCCTGGCAGCCACAGATGAAAACCTGGAATGCTTCTGCCCAGCCACCACAGTTTGACTGGGGTCCTTTTGGAGATTTTCCACCCTGGATCAGGACACAGTGATTATAGTTCCAACATGTATAGCAGTCTCACCCAAACACTACCCGAGACTTAGTGAAGGATGAAGTAGAATTGACTCTATTAAACTACATATAGAGGAGTAATCACAACTTGGGGTTATCAAACAAAACAATACGGGGAGCGACCTACAAACCTCCTGAACTCTAGATCGGACCGCGGTCCAGTCAAACTTCATCAAGGTCGATCTCTGCCCCAGGACCACCAAACAAGTCGCTGTTTGGAGGGGTGATAGAGGAGGTGGCGAGGCATCGAACGACACCAGGAACTTGAGGTGGCTCCATGCACTTACCCTGTATGCAGAAATTGAAAGTGAATGGGACTTTCCACACAGCACTCTGGAACTCTACGTCAGATCGGAGGATGCTCGCGTACCATTCAAAATATATCATATGGGAGAGGAACCTTCGAACTGAGAGCCTTTTGGGCTGAACTCCTGTCTAGGGGAAAGCTATCCATGAGGATAACCAGTTTGTGGATGTGGGCATGGAAACGGATGGTTTTGGGGGGACTATTGTTCGGCGGTGATGTATCGGACTAATGATCTCCTGTTGGGGATCCATGTATAAAAAGGCAATAGTCACTCTAATCAAGTATTCTTGTTTTACCGTGACATCAAGCCTCGGCTGATGACTAGGGGAGGGATATAATCACTGTGGGGCTTTCACTAAGGGAGAAATGGAATCCTTGGGAGCAACACTTTAATCACCTAGGAGAGGACTGCCACAAGACATGCGTCCATCAAGTTCAGCCATTCACATTATTAACAAGTTAGTTGGATGGGCAGCTGCATCCATAAGAGTGGCAGACGCTAATGGTGTACATGCCACTTACGTAGTTGGGAACTTGGGTGCAGTTCACCTAGTGTACCTGCCTTCGCTTACTTTTGTTTACAAGCCATGTCTACTTCAGTTTTGTCAGTTTGTAATATAGATAACACAGATATTAAAGAAAAACAGTTAAACAATCAAAAAGTCATTACCCATTAGCGTAACTCAGGCTGACACATGGAGCATCTGCGTCAAATCATTTTCCAAACTTGTGCTCTTCCTCCTATATCAAGCCAAGAAGCATCAGATTATCTCTCACTGATAGTGCTCTTAATTTTATTAGCCTACATATATTGCAGAGATCATCTTTTAAAACAATTTAAGTTTTCATATAATAAATGGATTTAATTTTCGTATAATGTATTTGTAAAACTTAGCTGACAAAATATTTTTTTTAATCTATAGACCTACACTAAAGAGACAATTACACATCTAACGAAAGGAAATTAACATTATGCACAGGTTACGACATAAAGGTACTTTGACTCCATTCTCTCTGTCTCAAATCTGCAGTGATTTGCACAACCATCTGCACTTAGAAATTCAGTCCATAATTCATCAATCTATATAACTCAGGGAAGCTATGCATTCCCCTAAACATATAAATAATATAAATACAAATCGGGACCTCCTACAACTGTAACATGTTCCTGCCCCACACAATGTCTTATTATTGTGAAATTGTTACTAACAAACTGTGCATTAAAGGAACACTCTAAGGTCAGCAACACAAACATGTATCCCTGAGCCTATAGTGTTAAAACCACCATCTAGTCACCCCGGTCCCCCTAAATATAGTAAAAATCATAACTTTATTCCAGTCTTGTGCTGCTGGCTCTGCACCGGATCGCCTTCCTTCGCTGACATCATCAGAAATTATTCTCTCAGCCTATCACAATGCTATCCCATTGGATTGACTGAGACTGTCAAGGAGCCAGCACAAGTCAAACACAGTTTGGCCAAGCAGCATCTCCTCATAGAGATGCATTGAATCTCTGAGGTAAGAGGGTGAAGGCACTAACTGTATTGTGCAGCAGTGCCACAGGAAGCACCTCTAGTAGTTATCTGAGGAGTGGCCACTGGAGGTATCCCTAGGCTGTACTGTAAACACTGCATTTTCTCTGTAAAGACAGTGTTTACTGCAAATAGCCTGAAAGGAATGATTCTACTCACCAGAACAAATTCAATAAGCTGTAGTTGTTCTGGTGACTATAGTGTCTCTTTAAACTCCTGTGTTTTGTGAGTAAGACATAATGCAGGCAACTACATTACAATAATTAAAGAAAAAGGCAGGAAGAAAATTCACAAATAAAAGCTTTCCATAAAATGCAATGAATTGAACTGGTGCCCTTAAACTGAATTGGAAAATTAATTTACTGAACTTGACACTACAAAGGCCATCCAAAGCAATGGTTTCTAGTTTACAAAAATTGAATATTGTTTCACTGTACCAAGCTGCCTCAAAAATGTGTATGCATTTGTATGGTCTCTGCAAGTCCGAGTTTAGTTTTAAATAAAATACAACCGAAATACACATGCAGAATGTTTGTACATGCACAAAACTGGGAACTGGTAAAAACGGACACACCATTGTCCATTTTAGGCCAATATATCTTGATTGTTTTCAAGTATTTCGCCTACAATTTACAATGTCCCCTATCTATTCTGTACAATTTCTCATTTAGTGTATAATCCTAGCCGTGGTAATTTTATAGCGGATAACCAAGAAGGGATTTTCAAATTATAAACCTAACTCCCCATTACAACGCAAGCTATGCACAACTACTAGTTCGTGACTAAAGCGACAGGGCACTCTTTTAGTTGAAATTTAGATAATTAAAAGAAAAAAATTGTACTTACAGGGTTATCAACTAAAGTGAGAATTCCAGGTGAATTCTAATTGAATTTCTAAATCTAAGGTTTAAAAAAATAAAAAAAAATAGCCAAATTCTCCAAGTCAACTATTAGTTTGACCACTCTTAAATTTGAAATTCACTTTGAATTCAGTTTAAATTCTCACTTTAATGAATAACCCTGTTATTCTTCATAAAATCCCTTAATGTCCCTATCTAGCTAGTAAACATACATATAAACAAGGAATAGTGTTTACCATTGGGATAAACAGACCCCCCATCCCCCCCTCTGTACAGACCCTGTGCACATTATATGTTGATATCAAACCTCACACTGTTCAGGTATTTCTATTACTGATTATAAACACGTGCAGTGGGGTGTTATGGATGAGCCCACAAACCTGTCACTGCCCTCCATGCAGAGCTGCAGCCTGGAACCCACAGTTGGTAGTGGAGCTACTTCCGGTTGCAGTGGCTTCGCTTGGCATGCCGGGAGTTGTAGTTCATTGACTCTCACTCTCTCTCTCTCTCTCTCTCTCTCCGCCAAATACTTTTTTTTTTTTTTTTTTTTTTAAATCATCCGGGTTATCGGCGCTGAAGCACTGGGCCGGCTCCGCTGGCCTATCCCAGCCACGGCGAATCTAGGACTGTGCGAGGAGAGAGCCCAGTAACCAGGGTAAAGGGAGAGAGGGAGGCCAGGGATGGGCTGGTTGCCATGGTGAACGCAGAGCGTCTGCCAGCAGCTGACTTGCACTTCCGGTCGGCTTTCTCTGTTGCTCGCTAGACCCTGCCTGGCGCACCGGAAGCGGAAGTGAGAGCTCCAATGTTGACATGCTGGGAGGCATGATAGCGGTGACTGCACGGAGAGCTGTGCCCTGGGGGCTGGGGGCAGGCTGGACACCCGGGCTGGTCCTGCGCCAGGTCAGAGCGAGGACAAGGTCTATTTATAACCAGGCATAGGCAACCTTCGGCACTCCAGATGGTTTGGACTACACCTCCCATGATGCTTTGCCAGCATTATAGGTGTAAGAGCATTATGGGAAATGTAGTCCAAAACATCTGGAGTGCCGAAGGTTGCCTATGCCTGTAAAACTAGCATAGCTTTTCATGTATTAGCTGTGCCTGTAAACGAAAAGGACACAATTTATGCTTAATCAGCAAATGAGATTTAACATTATTATTATTATTATTGCCATTTATGTAGCGCCAACAGATTCCGTGGCGCTTTACAATATTATGAGAGGGGGGGGATTTAACTATAAATAGGACAATTACAAGAAAACTTACAGAAACGATAGGTTGAAGTAGACAGCGATACGGAATTTGCTGGCACTATATAAATAATAAAATAATAATAGTAAGAGGACCCTGCTCAAACGAGCTTACAGTCTATAGGAGGTGGTGTATAAAACACAATAGGACAGGATATGGTACGTTTTGTTGCACAACTGCTACTTCCTATTTCGGATATAACCAAAATTAACTGAATGCTGAGCAGTTCTGGGCTCCACAGTGATTTTGTTGAGAGGGGCAGGTTACACTTCATTTACACCTTCATTTTATGAATGAGTGCGTAAATATATTTATGGATTACAACAGGTTAACCATAAATAATTGCTAAATTCTTAACCAAAATAAGAACATACATGTGTTTTTACTCAAATTAAATTAGTGTAGATTAGCAACATTTGATTAAAATGATCAAATGTTACCCACATTTCGAATTCTCTTTGGCTAGAGGCATAATTTAATAAGCACATCTCATTATGTATCAACTAGTGTCTGCTTAAAATGCATAATTGTCACATGCAAATCTATATAAATGATCACATACATTTTTAAGCACCAAATTCAAAGAAAACAAATCCAGTAGTAGGCAAATTCACAAATAAAAGCACCTGGTTTCAGGTAAGCTTACGGAAATCTGAACTATTTGTTTTAATTATTGGAATATAATGTTCCCCGCTATGGAGTTATCCTTTCTCCATAGGAATAAGTTATCTAATTTGTGCTAATGACCTTTTATATTTTATATTTTAATAGAAAAATTGTCCACTATCTGTATATTCAGTAAAACTAAACTGAATCAAATTTCCTGGTAGATAGTGACCAGCTACTATAGATTATGAGAAATCACTTGCATATCGGCAAGCTGAAATCCGGTCTATAGTCAATCTAGTTTGAAGGCAGTGTTGTAAAATCCAGACACTGATCAATCTTCAGAACAGTGCCCAGTTTTTGCATTCCGACTGCCAAAGGTTAGTTTTGAAAATTTAGTAAGCAACTCTGACAGTTGACAATGCAAACACGGAAGAAGAGATTAGTTTAAAGGAGCACTGTAGGGTCAGGAACACAAACATGTATTCTTCATTCTATAGTGTTAAAAACACTATCTTGCCCCCCTAAATATAGTAAAATATTACTTTTATTCCAGCCTGCTGCTTCTGGCTCGGTCCCTGATCTGCCTGCTTGGCTGACAGACACAAGTGGTTAACTCAGCCAATTCCAATGCTTTCCCATAGGAACGCATTGGATTGGCTGAGCTTGTCAAGGAGCCAGTGTAAGCCAAACACAGCCCTGGCCAATCAGCATCTCCTCATAGAGATGCATTGAATCACTGTGCAGCACTGCCACAGGAAGCCATCTAAGGAGTGGCCAGTGGAGGTATGCCTATGCTGTAATGCAAACACTGCATTTTCTTTGAAAAGACAGTGTTTACTGCAAAAAGCCTGAAGGGAATGATTATACTCACTAGACCAAATACAATAAGCTGTAGTTGTTATTATTATTATTATGATATTTATAGAGCGCCGTCAAATTCCGCAGCGCTTTACAGTGGGTGGACGAACAGACATGTAGTTGTAACCAGACAAGTTGGACACACAGGAACCGAGGGGTTGAGGGCCCTGCTCAATGAGCTTACATGCTAGAGGGAGTGGGGTAAAATTACACAAAAAGGTAAGGATTGTTCTGGTGGCTATTGTATCTCTTTAATATATAAACCAACAGATGTCAAATTTGTTTAAGCTTCACATTTCATTTACAAAGGGAATCTCTGCAATTTACCAGGGGTGTTGCTTGGTTACAGGAAAACCTGAGGCTTGTGCCCAAAAGAAATCACTGTGTTCCCTACACCATCAGATAAGTTGGGCTACGTCATTACATACCATTGCCTCTGTCTGTTATGTCCCCTTCTCTCTGCCCATGAACAGCAATGAGAGCCTAGTAGGAAACCGCAGCTACATAACTAATAAAAATGTGTACAGAAAACATCTGTTCACAAGCACCTCTTCCTGACCATCATCAGGGAGCACCACCCCCTTTACACCTGGCAGAGCACTATACTATTGAACTTTCTTTTTATAAGAGGTAGCTGTTTTGAGATACAGCTGTCTGATGTTTAAAATTTAAAGAAAAAAAATACACCTGCCCATCCATGAGCTGTAAAGGTCTCGGGTAAAGGACTCCACATTTGGAGCTTCAATCCTCAAAGTCTGTGCAGTTTACATATCCGTCATACCATATCTCACAACATTGTTGTCAAAGTTATGATTGGAAAACTGAAAAAAAAAACAAGTGCTGTATATATGCAACAATACATTACATATGGATACCCCAACAGAAGGTGTCAAGGTATTTTTAAACAGTTTAACTTCTTACCTAGGGTATGCCGGTTGCCGTTTACTACCATGTCCCTAGAGACAGAATTTTACTCAGAAAAAAACTTGTTAGCTCTCCTCAGCTAAGACTTTAAATGGAGGTCAGATAGTTGTCTGAGACTGATCGGCTTTACTGAGGAATTTACGGTCTCGGGACATGGTAGTGAAGTTGGCAGTGGCTCCCAAGTAAGAAGTTAAACCATTCAAAAATGCATTTCTAGCACCATAACCTCGACAGTGAGCTGTATTGGCTATTGTGCTTGATGTGTTGCCTTCGTATAGTTATGGTAATGTAGACAATATACACATAATATATTGAGCATGAACATATATCTACTTGCAGGCTTTTATCTACATTGAATATTTAATGTTGAACCGTATGGATGTACTGCTATCTTAACTTTTAAAAAATCATGTTGCTTTCCAAATAGATCTATGTAACAATCATTGTACAGAATTGTGTTATGCTTGTCTCTTGTTCCTATAAATATGTAAATTGGCTGATTGCGCTATGTGTATTACAGATTAGCTCCTTACCCAGTTACACATTCCCTAAAGAAGTAAAAATTGTTGAAGTTGGACCGAGGGATGGACTACAAAATGAAAAGGTACAAATACAAAATGTATACCGATGCTTGAATGTACGATAAGCCTTAAAGTAAATCTTTCTTGTTTTTCTTCTTTAAAGGACCACTATAGTGCCAGGAAAACATACTCATTTTCCTGGCACTATAGTGCCCTGAGGGTGCCCCTCCCGCCGGGCTCTGGGGAGAGGAAGGGGTTAAACTTACCTCTTTCTCCAGTGCCGGGCGGGGAGCTCTCCTCCTCCATAGCGACGTCATCGGCTGAATGCACATGCGCGGCAGGAGCCGCGCACGCATTCAGCCAGTCCATAGGAAAGCATTCACAATGCTTTCTTATGGACGCTGGCGTCTTCTCACTGTGAAAAATCACAGTGAGAAGCACGCAAGCGCCTCTAGCGGCTGTCAAGAGACAGCCACTAGAGGCTGGAGTAACCCTATTATAAACATAGCAGTTTCTCTGACCTGGCACCCAGACCACTTCATTAAGCTGAAGTGGTCTGGGTGCCTATAGTGGTCCTTTAATGAAAAGAAGAGTTTCCACACATTCTTATGTATAACTAAAAAACCTATAAAAAGATATGTTTGATATAAAAGATATGTTTGAAAAAAAAATCTAATAAAACAAGGAGAAATAGAGGGCTCAAAGAAAGGATTAATTTAAGAGCAACACCTGCACATTAACAGAGCTACTTTAAGTCTATATGTCAATTGATTTTGAATATTATCTATGAGAACCTTTAAAGAGCTTTACTTTACACCAGCCTCAGATGAAAACTTCACTTTGTGTCCATAGCGTTACTCCCACAAAGTACAGCAATTCTGATAAGCTTTTTAAGATTAAACTTTTAATTATTTTACTTTCTCTGTTTTACTATCCTGAATTGCACATAACATTCCTTATGCTGTAAGCAATGGTACCTAATAAAACAACTGATATTGTCACATTTTTTTTACGAGTAAATATTATTTCGCTTTAGTATGCCAAGTCAATAGGTGTGTTTCTGAGTCTATAATACATAGTAAAGACAATACAATTAGTTGCCCTGTTTGGTATTCATCGCCCCTATATTGTTAAAAACACTATTGTAGATATATTGCAGAACTGTTTTCTTCTATTTAGATAATAAAATGGATTGTGAATACCAAACACTATAAATCTCCCTACAGGTTAATGCATATTAATAAATTGCTGTTGTGCATCATTTGCATATCTCAAGTAGAATCTTGGAAAAATCCACCAGTAATTCCAAGAAATTATGTTTTAACAGTTCTATCATCAGCATAGACAGGCATTATGTTTCGGATCTCACGCTTTATTCCTGCAGACACCATTGGCATAGGAGCACTGTTTTATACACAGCTTTTTAAACTAAAGCATAGGTCCAGTTCCAAAAGAATCAGCAACCAAAAACCAGCCATGGGGCTCTGCAAGCTGTGTAGAAGTTGAAATCTTCTAGCGTATAGCTACATACTAAATAAGTTGTGGTGAGACCTACCAAGACAGAACTACCCACATGTTTATGCTATTTTGAAAATTCCTGTTGGGCATCATCAGTATATCTCTAAAAGCTGGGGAAAAGTAATTTTGAGAAACCATGTTTACACAAGTCTCAAAGAATGCCCAGCTCTGTTTAAAAAGCTGTGTTTAAATCATTAATAACGAAAAGAAAAACAGAACTCTGTTCCAACTATTATGATAACATACTGTCGTGATTAATAAGTATATAAAAATCTGAAAGATACTTTATTCATAAAACCAAAAAACACAAAAAATAATAATAAATAAAAATAAACACAGAAACCCTGGCGGACGCGCGTTTCACCTTGAATTAGAGGCTCATCAGGGGAAACTCATTTGCCGGATTCCCGGGGTTTAAAAAGCCCGCCCCTGAGTCTGATTGGTTACTAATAGAATCAGGGGATGCAGGCAAGTACGCTGGCCGAAGTGGCTCAAACAGATGAAAAGTAGCTAGATTGGATAGTGATATAATTAAAACCAGATTTGGTTGTCTGATGTCAATATAATCTAATCCCTCAGGATCCCTTAGGGGCGGGCTTTTTAAACCCCGGGAATCCGGCGAATAAGTTCCCCCTGATGAGCCTCTAATTCAAGGAGAAACGCGCATCCGCCAGGGTTTATCTGTGTTTATTTTTATTTATTATAATTTTTTTGTGTTTTTTGGTTTTACGAATAAAGTATCTTTCAGATTTTTATATACTTATTATTTATCATGACAGTATGTTATCATAATAGTTGGAACAGAGTTCTGTTTTTCTTTTCGTTATTAACAATTTCTTTAGGGTTACCCCCTTATCTGTTCCTGTAGATTTTTGGCCACCTCTCATTTAAGTGTTTAAATCATTACGCCATTGCAAAGGGTGCTTCAGTATGAAGTCTGAAACACTATGCCTCTCTGTCCTCAATTGCTCAGGATCACTGCGCCCAAGGTGGTCCTACCTGCGAAATGCAGATGATACTCAACACTCATTTTTAGAATTTCTATTCTCTTAAAAAGGATACAAATAATTGGTTGATATATCTAAACCTGGTTTCTGCACATATTACAGATACTTCAAGTTTGCTGGGGATAGTTCAAAGGAGAGACATTCAGTAAGATGTTTTTTTTAATTTTCTAATAAGGGGAGAATTATTTTATTCTGTAGATTATTAGATGATGTATTGGAATGGGTGAAATAAACCAGCAATGTTCCTTCAATACGTTGATTCTTTGTAAAGTGCCACAATGTATGATATGATTATGATTGTCTTAATTTAGCATCTACTATCATGTGTATTAATGACATCTCATTATTTCACTATTTTTTTGACTATTTAATAGGCAATTGTTCCTACTGAAGTCAAAATTAATCTAATCAACATGTTATCAGAAGCAGGACTGCAGTCAATAGAGGCCACTAGCTTTGTGTCTCCCAAGTGGGTACCTCAGGTACGTATATTGCCTAAAGTTTTCTAGCTTGGCTATCAGTTCACTACAGTTCAGTGTTTTGTGAATAAACAATTGTGGAGAATTTTCCCAGGGAAAGACAACTTGGGTTCACTCTGCTCTGGTCATGGCTCAAGTCGGGACCAGGCTGCATGGGGACTCTTGTTCGGTGTTATACCATTAAAATGAGATGCAGTTGTAATGGTGTTTAGAGTGTCCTTTTAAGTGTTGCCATTCAAATTTTGACATTATGTAAAATTAACAAAATTGCAAAAATCTATCCCATCTGATTTGTAGAGTATTTTTCCTTACTTTATACGGTGGCCTAACTTCCTCGTGTTGAATGCACAACAGGTCAATGTTTAGTAAATTAACCACTAAATTAATCATATTTGTTGTATGATTCAATGTAAAAGTGCGCCAATCTTTAACAAATAAAAGTGGTAGGTGTACTGAACTGCTGCAATTATTAGACAAAGAATGTGGTTTGTACAAAAATGGGGCACACAACAGTTCTTATGGATAGGAGGCCCAGAACAGTAGTATTGTGTAGATTGACCAATTACCTAAAAGCAGTATATAGATGGCTAAAACACAAACAAGTAATTCTGTTTTCATTGCTCAGCGATCAGGCATGGAACAGTAATATTATAGAATGGGTTGCCATTCACAATCATAATGGCATGTACAATGGGGAAATACAGACGATAAATGTTGTGCTCAACTTGTATAGCAAAGACGAGACAAGGGGGATATGATAGAAGCATTTAAATATATAAAGGGAATCAACACAGTAAAGCAGGAGGATATATTTAAAAGAAGGAAAACTACAACAGCAAGAGAACATAGTCTTGAATTAGAGGGGCAAAAGTTTAAAAATAATATCGGGAAGTATTACTTTACTGAGAGGGTAGTGGATTCATGGAATAGCCTTCGAGCTGAAGTTGTAGAGTTTAACACAGTGAGGGAGTTTAAGCATGCGGGGGACAGGCATAAGGCTATCCTAGATATAAGAGACTAATGCAACTATTTAGAAAATTGGGCAGACTAGATGGGCCGAATAGCTCTTATTTGCCGTCACATTCTATGTGTCAAGGGTGATGTACAGAATTGTTATGGCATGTATATGGCTTAGTCGCATAGCTCTGACATGTACAAGGACTTGTATACCAGAGCATTGATGTATGGAGGTTCAGATGCATATAAGTAATAGTGCATTCAGAGAGTGACAAATCATAAATATGAGTACTGTTAAAATAAAAATAATTTAAAAAAAAATAAAAAATCATTGTTTTCAAAAATTTTCTCCCTCCTAACTAGATGTCAGACCATGCAAATGTGATGCATGGCATTAAGAGGTTTCCAAATGTCAGCTACCCAGTCCTGACTCCAAATCTCACAGGATTTCAATCTGCGGTAAGAAACATTAAATGTTAAATGATTTAACTAGGACTCTGTTTCCATTCCTGAAAGGTAAGAACCCACACCTTTCTTTAGTAACACAATTTTGTATTGATCTGATGAACTGCTATGTCCTCCAAACAAAATTATTCTAGAAAATAAGAAGTTATAACAATTAATGATTTCACTAATAATCACTTAAAAAATAATAAAACAAATTATAGTGTTATGTTTTGTGATTAATGAGGAACATTTATTTATAGTTAGGGATGCCCCAAAATTAAAATTCTGTGACGAAACCAAAAATTCAGGATGCCCTTGGCCGAAAACCGAAAATGGCCTTTTTCCCTTAATGATTTTGATAGGATAGGCCGATTTTCGGCCGAACATTTTGATGCATCCCTACATTACAGGCTATGTTGTACAATCACAGACACACATTACAGCTATGCTGTATAATCACAGACAGACACACATTACAGGCTATGTTATACAATCACTGACACACACATTACAGGTCATGTTATACAATCATTACAGTGCTGTACAATCACAGACAGACACACATTACAGGCCAGGTTATACAATCACAGACACACATTACAGGCTATGCTGTACAATCACAGACAGACACACATTACAGGCCAGGTTATACAATCACAGACACACATTACAGGCTATGCTGTACAATCACAGACAACAAACAAGTAGCACAAAATAAGATGCTCAAAAAGTTTACTTCTTAGGATCTATTCACCAGTCGGACACTCCAGTTATGTCCAAAGAGTTTAACCCTCTACACTTAAACATAAAGAATTTCACCTACTCCACCAGTAGGTGGATAAGTGGAGTCTGGAATAGTGTAGTTAGTATCTTAGTAAATGGAATGATAATCCACTCTAAATACACAGTATGATCACAGAACACATAAATCTGAAGTGCAAAAAATAAATAAGAACTAGCCTTATAAGGCTACTCCTTTACCTAGTTACAGCTGTGAATATACGTAGAAAACCTCCAAAGTAGTGCTTAGAAAATCAAGTACATGAGCTTTATTAAAAACGCTTGTTTTTAGCACAGAAACTTGTATACAGACAATAGATCAATCTGGAAGGTAGACAAGGTGTAAAAACATAAAATACATTGGAGGTAGCAAGGGGAAACTGGAGGTAAGACCAAAGTTACTAGTCTAGTTAAGTCACTAGACTAGACAAGGGTACTAGTCACTAGAGGTTTTGCACTTGAGGTATATGTGTTCTGTGATCATACTGTGTGTTTAGAGTGGAGTAGTAGTCACAGACAGACGCACATTACAGGCTAGTTTTGCCCACTCCTATCTCCTGGCGGAAGCAGTTTATAACGATCTTCGGGTGTGCTAGATTCTGATTGGCCGCTCTAGTATTTCTGGGTCTGAGGGTCGGTAAAGATGGCGGCAGTCAACGAGCAGTGGCGGGGATAGAGAAGGTAGAGAAAGAGAAGCGCCTGGAGCTGGTAGTCCATGGTCCAGTTATGGATTAAAAGCTGTGGGCATGTGGAAGGCCAGCTCCCCCCGGCTCTCTTCACCCTCTCCCTCAACTACCTGGAGGTGAGTGGGTGCTCGAGCTGCGGGAGCTGTCAGATGGTCTGGGCCTCCTCTCCCACGTGCAGAGCCTGGTGCTCTGCCGCAATAAGCTGCAGAGCATCCCCCCCGGCTCTCAGCAAGCTGAAGGCCCTGCGGGTGTTGGATCTGTCCGGTAACGAGCTGGAGGAGCTGACGGCGGAGATCACGCAGCTGTCTGACCTCTGCACCCTGAATGTAAGCTGTAACTGGCTGCTGGGCATTGTGCCCTCGTATAGTGCTGGCTACTAACCGGGCATTGTGCCCTCTCATAATGGGGGGGAGGGGTGTAATTTTCGGCCGAAATGACGCTTTTTCGTCCTAAATGGGCCATTTTTGGCCGAACATTATAGCAACCGAAATTTCAGCTCATCTCTGTCCAGTCATATCATGTATTTATTTAGATATTAAAAATACACCTTTGCCTACCCTGCCATATGTATAATTATCTTGTTTTTTTAATTCGATTACAGGTGCAGTGTGGTGCTAAAGAAGTGGCCATTTTTGGAGCAGCTTCTGAGTTGTTCAGTAAGAAGAATATTAATTGTTCAATTGAGGAAAGTTTGCAGAGATTCGAAGCAGTCACAGCCGCAGCAAAAGAAGCAAACATCCCTGTACGAGGGTAGGAAAAAAAATATGAGATTATTGTGTTTTTGGCAGGCAAGTCATTGTGTTGAAAACAAGCTTTAGTAGAATTTTAATGGTTTGCTATGTTTATAGAGAGTTTGCTTAATTACTACTCAATTGATTAGCTCTTTTCTTAGAGCCATATTTAGTAAGCTAGCCCCCTCGTCATGTTGTTTGCTGCATCCTATGCACTCTTATACAGAGGTTGTCACTCAGCACGCCTGTGTAGATTGTATATGCTGCATCTTTGATGGAAGGACGTAAATTGTCAGCACCAAGCACTGCTGTGTTCCCACATTAAATACATTTAAAATTATTTTTTGGAATAAAGCATTGTGGAGAAATGAAGACACTGAATTGAAATGTAAGCTTGTTTTAAAATGTATATTATGTGGCATTACTGCTGCAGCACAGTCATGACCATTGACCATAATAAAACAATATAATCTGTAATAATAAATATAATAAGTGGATAGCAGAGGCATCAAACAATGCAAAAACATACATATTATAATCTGCAAAGATCTTAAATGTAGGGTAAGCCCAATATTACAGGTTGTGTGGGCTCCTGGTCATGGGTCTGCAAAACACTTTAATTGTGCTTGTTTTCTTGCTCTATCTCTTGAATAAATTAAGCTGCTTTATCTTGTAATTTATTCTCCTCATTATATATTCTTAAATCCACTCTCTACTTTTTGTTTATTGTTCTCTAAACTCGAACCATTACATGTAACATTTACGTTTATGTGCTATTATAGATATGTTTCCTGTGTTCTTGGGTGTCCGTATGAAGGGAAAGTACATCCCAGTAAAGTGGCTGAGGTTAGTATGCTAATATGTATTCAATTTTAAACCTCAACATAATTAAAAGTCTTACCATTCTAATATTTTATCAATTTTCATTTTCTACAAATGTGTTACAATGTGTCTACTGCAATCCATAATCCCATTAATGGCAAAGCTTGCATTAGAGATGCATTACATTTGGCACTACATGTTTTGTCAACTTTAATTTAAGGAGCTGTAGTGCCAGATGTTAGCAGTCACTGTCCTAATTTAATGGGGTGAGAAAAAATTCTCATTTTTTTCTTTTTGTAGCCTGATACAGTTTTCTTTGTTGGACTCAATGCTTCTCTTTGTGTGGCTCTTACAACACTTACATACTTTCACATGCATTATTCACTGACCTTAATTATGCATGAGTCACCACCTATAGCTTAAATGGAATACCATTCTTGCTTCATTGAGCGCATGCTATTCATTGAACTATTTATCATGGTGATTATTAGAATTATTGGCATTTATTTAGCACCAACTTATTACACACCGCTGTATAATATTATAAAGGGGGAAACTTAACAATGAATGAAACTGGTACAAAATGTTACAGGAACAGTAGGTTGATGAGGGCCCTGTTCAAAAGAGCTTAGGGTTATAGATGATTCTTCCCTAATCAGTCAGTTGCTACCAACTTATGCGTGTGTTTAGCTATTTGTATCCTACCACCAACACACACATTGTAAGTAGTCTGTGTTATGAGATATGCTCTTTGCACACAGGTGGCACACAAGATGTTTTCCATGGGCTGCTATGAGATCTCCCTGGGTGACACAATCGGAGTGGGGACTCCGGGCAGCATGCGGGACATGCTGTGCGCCGTACTTGATGTGATTCCAGCTCATGCTATTGCTGTTCACTGCCATGACACTTATGGTCAGGCGTTAGCAAACATCTTAGTGGCTCTGCAGGTAACCTTCCATAATATTGCAAATATAATTTTATTTTACAGTAGGAAATGAATGGCACAATCCACCTTTGATATCCGATCCAATGTACAATTACAATCCAAATGATTGTTTTAGCTTCAATAATAACAGTGTTGATTGACACTAGGAACAGTGATTTTGCTCAATTACTCTTCGATGTTGTGGAACATTACAACAGTATTTTTGTTGAATTAATAGCATTATCTGTAGTAAACTTTCATACTGTTATTAGGATATTTTTCTGATATTGTGATAAGGAGATTTGTTTTTGCTCTCTTATAACCAACAATATTGACTGATGTTTTTATTTTTTTTGGTTATTACTCACTGGCTTTGGTACAATACACAAAGTGGCATAGTACACTTATTTGCATAAATAAAAAAAAAGAGATGACTAACAAACTTGCTTTAAATCCTTACAGTGTGTGGAATCTTATCTATTATTTTTTTATTTAGCAAAAAATGGTTGTTAGTCCTATTTTGCCCCATACTCTTTGGATTAGGAAGGATAATGTTTACCAAAAGCAGTAGGGTCACATCATCGCCTTTTGGTACTTACAAGCTGTATGTTTGGACAACCTTGCTGCATGTTGTAGGGTGGTATCTCTAGATATTTCTTTATTCTAGTATGCTGAGTTTTTATAAATCTATACACACATAAAGCTTGTCAAAATTCTGTTAGTCCAATAAAAAAGGTATTACAAGACGCAAATGTTCTCTGTTATTTTACATCTGCATCACTGGACTAATAAAGCATTACAGAAAACATCTGAACAAAGAAAAAAAACTTACTACATCTAGGTATCAACAAAATATGAGAAAATAGAATCTTCCTTTTTCCTGTGAATTGATAGCCATGTTAAGTTCTATTTATATTCATTCCTTTTGACAGACTGCTTAGACATCTTTTATATCTACATGTTTAGCTTGAGCTTGCCATGACTTTATTATTCTTTACGTGTGTGTGATGACGTGTTAACTTCTCTGCTCCAGATGGGTGTGCAAGTGGTGGATTCCTCTATAGCGGGTCTTGGAGGATGTCCGTATGCCCAAGGAGCTTCTGGGAACGTGGCCACAGAAGATGTTGTTTATATGCTTCATGGACTTGGTATTCACACAGTATGTCGCTTGCTACAATATTTTTGTATTATAGTCTTTACTTTATAATTCAGTGTTTTGTTATGTCTCATACATTTGTTTAATCATGTTTATTTAGGGTGTTGACCTGAAGAAATTGACAGAAGCAGGAGCTTATATCTGCAGAGCTTTGGGAAAGAAGAGCAACTCCAAAGTATCCCAGGCAATGTGCAGACTTTGAAGAACGAGACATTTGAAGCTCTTTGTTAGAAACTAGTTTTATTCTCAGGGGAATAGAATAAAAACTACAAACAAGAAGCACTATGTAAATTTACAAAAACTTAACTTCTACTTAATTTCATTTTCACATTTTATAGAGCAACTGATTAAGAGCTACCTTCTGAAATAACAAAGCCATGGAGTGTAGCTGCAGAAGAACAATAATTAACAATATGGGGTTGACTTCAAGCACGGGTTTCTATTGATCATTGTTCTTGGGCATTTTAGTTTGACCATGTCAATAAATGTTACTCTAGCCAAGAGAGTTTTTACTAAAGTGAGCACTGTCCAGAATTCAATGTGAATTTTAAAGTCAAGACCTAAATAGCTATACTTCCACTTAGTAAATATCCCTGAGTATTTTACTAAAATACTGTAAATTGGTTGGAGTAACAGATTAAGAATTCTTCTGTTTGAAGATACAGGGTTCTATGTTGACACAAAGATGTTTTCGGTGTATCTATTCTTCTGTGTTGTCAAGACCTATACGCAATATAACTGTAATGCTTATTAAAGAAACTATTTTAAACAAAGGTTTAATTGTAAACTGTTCTTTTCATTTTGATACCAGTTGGACAAATTGGAGAAAATCCAGGGTGCTACAGAGGTTAAGGTCAAGATCATTGGCTGTGCTCCAACACTCTAAAGCTACATTTCTGGAGCTTGTAAAACTCTTAACGTAGTAAGGACCAATGCCTAATTTATTCCATCATGATTGTCCTTCATCTAAGGGAAGACTAACTACCCGATGCTCTGTTTGCCTCACTCAAAGTGAGCACTGCATACAGACATTTAATTGGGGTTTTAAATCCTCATTGCTTTAATGTGTTTGTGAGCATGGTTAAATAAGTGCTCGCACCAAGGAGACCAGGGTATCAGTTGTCAGTATTTATTGCACACATCACATCAGCCATGGTGATTTATGTGTGCAGATTGCTTGATGGAGAACCGCAGGGTCTCCCTTCATGGTCTATTGCCATTTTGATTGGTGCTGGGCTTTGCAAATTGCCCAGCGCCTATCACAGTGTTATGGTAATGCATTTTCGGTACAATAGGAATATATATCCCTGCCATGCTTGAAACATTCAGTAGATGTCGGGAACATACCAATTTTTACTGTTTTTAGTAGTACAGATATTAGCATGGGAAACCCTTCAGATTAGGCTTAAAGGACCACTCTAGGCACCCAGACCACTTCAGATTAATGAAGTGGTCTGGGTGCCAGGTCCCTCTAGGATTAACCCTTTTTTTTATAAACATAGTTTCAGAGACACTGCTATGTTTATAATAGGGTTAATCCAGCCTCTAAAGCCTCTATTGGCTGTCTCAATGACAGCCGCTAGAGGCGTTTGCATGCTTCTCACTGTGAAAATCACAGTGAGAAGACGCCAGCGTCCATAGGAAAGCATTATGAATGCTTTCCTATGAGACAGGCTGAATGCGCTCGCAGCTCCTGCCGCGCGTGCGTATTCAGCCGGAGAGGAGGAGGAGAGCTCCCCGCCCGGCGCTGGAAAAAAAGGTAAGATTTAACCCTTTCCTCCCCATCCAGCCCGGCAGGAGTGGGACCCTGAGGTTGGGGGCACCCTCAGGGCACTATAGTGCCAGGAAAACGAGTATGTTTTCCTGGCACTATAGTGGTCCTTTAAGAAATTAGGTTTAGCATTAGTTTTAAGATTAGGGTTTGGTTTAGGATTAGGGCCATCAAGGGATTCCTCTGCTGAATCTTTATAATTCTATTGCAAGGGTTAAGATTGAGGTTTAAATTAGGTGTAGGATTAGGGTTAGGATTTTAGTGAGGTTTAAGATTAGGGATAAGAGTTGTGCCTAGGATTTGGTTTAGCATCAGGGTTTTGCTTATGTGATTGTAAAAACATGTGAACACAAAATAATGCCATAAACTTTGAAATAAACTGGTGCTAAAATAGCTGTACAATAAGGCTCAAAATATACCATATGATATACCCCGTAGTGTCTACTTTCGCAAATGGTATGCATCCATGAGATAATTTAAACTGTCACACTGCTGCAATACCCCAAAATGTGGAATAGGTCACTCAAATTCATATATCAAATATATCTAAGCTGTAAAAACTGAAATAGTTTGTTCTCTTATATTCCACTGTAACTTCCCAAGATCGTGGCAAAGGCATACAATGGGGGGCGGGGGAGGGATTTTTTTTTGCTGAGCATAATTTGGGAGGTTTAATCATAATGTCATATAACACATTTTCAACATGCCCAGGACAAATGTAATGTGTGTGCAAATATATATTCATGCAATTCATTAGGCTTAAAGGACCACTCTAGGCACCCAGACCACTTCAGATTAATGAAGTGGTCTGGGTGCCAGGTCCCTCTAGGATTAACCCTTTTTTTTATAAACATAGTTTCAGAGACACTGCTATGTTTATAATAGGGTTAATCCAGCCTCTAAAGCCTCTATTGGCTGTCTCAATGACAGCCGCTAGAGGCGTTTGCATGCTTCTCACTGTGAAAATCACAGTGAGAAGACGCCAGCGTCCATAGGAAAGCATTATGAATGCTTTCCTATGAGACAGGCTGAATGCGCTCGCAGCTCCTGCCGCGCGTGCGTATTCAGCCGGAGAGGAGGAGGAGAGCTCCCCGCCCGGCGCTGGAAAAAAAGGTAAGATTTAACCCTTTCCTCCCCATCCAGCCCGGCAGGAGTGGGACCCTGAGGTTGGGGGCACCCTCAGGGCACTATAGTGCCAGGAAAACGAGTATGTTTTCCTGGCACTATAGTGGTCCTTTAAGAAATTAGGTTTAGCATTAGTTTTAAGATTAGGGTTTGGTTTAGGATTAGGGCCATCAAGGGATTCCTCTGCTGAATCTTTATAATTCTATTGCAAGGGTTAAGATTGAGGTTTAAATTAGGTGTAGGATTAGGGTTAGGATTTTAGTGAGGTTTAAGATTAGGGATAAGAGTTGTGCCTAGGATTTGGTTTAGCATCAGGGTTTTGCTTATGTGATTGTAAAAACATGTGAACACAAAATAATGCCATAAACTTTGAAATAAACTGGTGCTAAAATAGCTGTACAATAAGGCTCAAAATATACCATATGATATACCCCGTAGTGTCTACTTTCGCAAATGGTATGCATCCATGAGATAATTTAAACTGTCACACTGCTGCAATACCCCAAAATGTGGAATAGGTCACTCAAATTCATATATCAAATATATCTAAGCTGTAAAAACTGAAATAGTTTGTTCTCTTATATTCCACTGTAACTTCCCAAGATCGTGGCAAAGGCATACAATGGGGGGCGGGGGAGGGATTTTTTTTTGCTGAGCATAATTTGGGAGGTTTAATCATAATGTCATATAACACATTTTCAACATGCCCAGGACAAATGTAATGTGTGTGCAAATATATATTCATGCAATTTTTCTTTTTTTACCAGTAACCCGTCTCTGTATCAGCCACAAATCTCTTAATAGTGCGATGATCACGCTTAAGTTTTCGTGAAATATCTCATGTTTTCATACCTCGTCCAAGGCATTGAACTATTTCACTCTTTTCGGCAGCACAGAGATCCTTTTTCTTCCCCATATTGCATGAAATTGGTGCTCTGCTTAATAATGTGGAACACCCTCCTTTAGTAGTTTTTCCTTAAATTGGGCTCACCTGGCAATCTAATTATCACAGGTGTCAGAGATTGTTTTCAGTGATCAAAAGAGCCCTGAGACACAATACCATCCATGAGTTAAACTGAAAAACAAAATATTTGATCTTTGTGACACTTAAATAGAATTTGCATAATAATTTGGAACAGGGTGTAATTGGAACTTTCTACATTTTTTTTTTGCCCAAAAGAATTGGCTTCAGGGTTGAACTTGATGGACTTTAGTCTTTTTTTCAACCTAAACAACTATGTAACTATGTAAAAAGGTTTTTTTTTTTGTACAGGAATAGCACAGTAGATTACCAAATACACAGTGTTATATGTGTTAAAAAAAATAAATAATATATATATATATATTTATATATATATATATACACAGCAGAGATTGGCAGTTAAATGGCTACATTTAAAGTGTCAAAATACCCTATGATGTTTACTCTATATAAATATATACTCATTGTGGCAATTTTATTTTCTGTGATGGCTGTTAAACTTACCAGATTCATACCAGATTCTAAAATCCTTCCACGTTGAAACCATGTTTTACTCCTTGAATTTTGTGATCTGTAACTACCAAAGATAAAAAAAATCCTAGATATGGAGGGCTGAGACGAACTGGCAAACTGACTAGACGCACATTACACGTGCTCCTGCAGTGAGGGTCCAAAATCGACAACTCGAGATTAAATGCTGTAATTTACCCACAACTTGACTCATTGAAAAGAGGAAGCAGCCACAAACCTGCCGGTACTATACATGACACCCAACAGCAGCATGAGGCCTAGCGGAGGCATGGGGGAAGGACGGCCGCCTTCCCGCCAGATGATAAACGCACCACGCAAGCAAAACACACACACACACGCCCCCGCCCCCTTGTGGACCAGTGGGGGTTATCACGGTCCCCGCCAGGCAGCGTGCTCCGGTCTCCGCACCAAACAACAGACACAACTACCTCCCTAAACAGGAGACAGGAAGGCAATCGACACCCAGCGGTCACCGGACCCGCAGCAGCAGGAGCCCTACCACACGCCGCATCTGCACAGACACCTACCCTCATGGACCAAGCACAAAGAAGAGCTCCGGTCAAACCACGTCTCATCTGATCGTGCCAGACTCGACTGAGGACCGGTACTTTGCACAGACCAGCAAGAGGGCGAAAGGAGACACCATCCTGGGTTATAAAACGGACTACCCATTTAAACACATCAGATGCATCGGATGAAGGTTTGCAGCTTCCCCGGCTCCGGCTAACAGCCTGTTCACAGTGCAGGACTTAATTAGCTGAACGCTCAGAGCTACAACCGTTCCTTTGCATTTAATTTATTATATTCATTTAATTTATTTTATAAGTTGATGCGCAGTTCAAATGTCCCCTCACCTTGTTCCAACACCCTGAGCATACCATGCCATTAACCCTCGCTGCATAGCTTAGCCTGATCCTATGGGTCCCTACCATACAAGTAATATGACTTAGCATTACCTGAACCAAAAGTCCGCTTAAGACGTGAAGCATGCTTACTTAGCACCCAGACGGACCTAAACTGCACTGCACAGTCTACATACACTACATGGCCTGCAGCGACAAAGGCAAACCCTTACCTCATAGTTCCAAAAGGGCCCTCTTTACCACCCAAGCAATACAGACCAAGGGGTACTCAATACGTACTAAACACATGGGATCATAACTCAGATGGTTCTGTATTATACTAGAACCATATGGCTCCCCGCTATAGGTGCTAGACAGCCTTGGTACCTCCTAAGGCAAACTACTGGCTGATCGCCTGATAGTACACAAGGGCATGACTGTATGCCATGTGGAAAGACATGGCCGTTCCTCCACCTATAACATAAGCTAGCACACTCCACATGTGTAACACAATAGGGCATTCCATAGGACATCACGTCACATTCTCCGTGCGGGCTCCAGATACACCTCTCACTTTGCTCTCTACAGCATGGTTACTTACATATAATCCCAGTAAGGTACTTAAGATTGTTCACCTAGTGGTTTCCCCTGACAAGACACGATAGATGTGACAAACCCCACCACAACGCATGTTACTATAAAGCTGATACTTATCCTGTACTTATACTGTAAAAATTGTGCATTGCCTAGCTACTACCCTACCTGTTACCTATGTTATGTAGCTCGAGGATTGCTGTTGGGGTACCTCAAGCCAGATTGTATTCAATATATGCACTGCAAAAAAAAAAAAAAATCCTAGATATATGATGTACTCTGTAAATCAGGACAAATAAATGAATTTATTTTGAATTATTTCATTCTTAAACTGCATTAATTATGTACATATTGCAATAATGTGGAAAAAATAGGTTTTACTTCTTTTGGTTTTTCTTTTTTTCTTTTTTTCATTAGTATAAATTTAGAATTTATGCATGTATATGTCACATCAGATACATGCCTTTTTATCCTTTAAAAAAAATGGTATATATGTTGGTGCAATAAATGAGAAAGACGGAGATTGCGAAAAGTAAAAAACAAGCAAACTGAAGCTTTGACTTTAAGAGGTTGATACTTCCAGTAGTGTTTTGTTTTCTTTTTGTGAAAAATTTATATAATCCACATAGAGTCTTCGTGAAGATTTCCTGCACTCAATTTGAGTAACGTGGATTGACATTAAAGGACCACTATAGGCACCCAGACCACTTCAGCTCAATGAAGTGGTCTGGGTGCCAGGTCCATATAGGGTTAACCCTGCCTCCTGTAAACATAGCAGTTTCAGAGAAACTGCTATGTTTACACATGGGTTAATCCAGCCTCTAGTGGCTGTCTCATTGACAGCCGCTAGAGGCGCTTCCGTGCTTCTCACCGTGATTTTCACAGTGAGAAGACGCCAGCGTCCATAGGAAAGCATTGAGAAATGCTTTCCTATGGACCGACTGAATTCGTGCGTGGCTCTTGCTGCGCATGCGCATTCAGCCGATGACATCAGAAGGAGGAGAGTCCCCAGCACCGAGGGAGCCCGGCGCTGGAGAAAGGTAAGAATTTAACCCCCTCCTCCCACTTAAGCCCAGCAGGAGAGTGGCCATGAGGGTGGGGAGACCTATTAACACTATAGTGCTAGGAAAACGAGTTTGTTTTCCTGGCACTATAGTGGTCCTTTAAGTACCTGTTTTGTTGAACCATATGTTTTGCTAGCAAAATGGAGTAAAAAATGATGCAATTGTTTAAGTACTAATAACCCAAATGCTTGTAGTAGATTACAAATGTCATTTACTTACTTATTATTTGTACATTGTATAGAGTTGCAGGATATGGTAGCATTGTATATATTAAACTTCAGGTCGATTTTTCAGGATATATGAGATATATTTTGAGCGTATAAATAAAACACACTATAATATAAAGTATCAAAAATGAATGTTTTTTATTTTTTATTTTATTTCTTTTCATCAATAATTATTTCTTGTGTTATAGTCACATTGATTGTTCATTTTTGCTTCTTCTTCTTGTCCGGGTTCATTAGATGCTCAAAGTAATCTGTCACAATTTTCATTGACAAAAAAGCCTTAAACACGGGATCAGGGAGTAGTAATTCCAAGGCATAGCTCTATGAAATAGATTAAAAATAAATGAATTGTGGCCATTACCTGATAAAGTGTTTCACTGTAAAGTTAATAATGGCAATGTTTTTAGCTAACCGGGCAGAAAATTAAGCCAACGACTTCCATTTATAATCTTAAACCATTTTTTTTTTTTTTTAACAATCCTGTTATTCTGTGTGTCAAAGGCATTCTGCACAGAAGGAGCTTAAAATACCTTCTACTGCGTGGAATGCTGAGAGGTAATTTGTACACCTGTAAAATGCCCATTTCTGGTAGGCTACTGACATTACATACACTGAGGCATAGGTTTTTTTTCTCCTTTGTTCATTGGAGTTTAAAAAGGATAATGCAATTGCATCAACAATTTTAAAGGGTTAATAGTAAACTGGCAAATAAATGTAATCTTGAAGTTGTCATAGTTAAACGTTTACTCCAACCACCTCTTCTTCTTTCGGAAGTGGCCAGGGTGGTAGGATTTGTTTGTGCAGTGTTTCAGCTTGATATTTGCACTTTTGTACTGGTGGCTTGTTACACCCCCAGCATACATGACTTAGGGACTCTGTTCCAGGCTGCCTAATACTCTGATCCATGCTGCCTCTGTGCAACATTTTCCTTTGTCATCAGTGTACACTGAGATTCTGCCCTTGCAGGCAGGGAGTTTGCCTGCAAAGGGAAGCCTAGATCCCCCTCCATCCCTCTATTCATTCTCTTTGTGCATTTGATTAGACTACGGAGGGGAAAATAAGTGATACCTTGTGATGTCGTATAGGGTGTGGAAACTCTAAAAAAGTAAATTTTTTTTTTTTTTTACAGGTGGCTAAAAATCGACGGTGGACATGCTTCGTAGTGCTCAATAGGACAGTATAAATTAAAAAATATATATATATATTTTATTTTAAAAAAAAATGTTTCAGGCTGTCTAATGTAAATTTGTGCATAGATTATGTCTCAACATCACGCACTGCACCCTGGCAACAGATGAAAAAAATCTTCTCTGTGTAGGCAAGGTGCACCATGCAAGTTTGAGATAGCAATCCCCTCTCACCCAGCGGGTGCTACCTCCCACCTCCCTCCATTGCAGGCAGCATTTAGGTTTTTTTAAAACACTCCATCTCTCCTCTACCACCACTCCATCACTTTGCCGTTCCGTGGCACTCGCTTGCGCTCTGAATCAGCATGGGTCCAATCACAGTCTTTTCTAGCAGTACAGTAGCATGTGATTGCACTGCACCACTCCCCTCTGATGTGAGAATGTGTGGTGGAAGTCAGCTCCGGTAGCTTTGCCCAGCTCTGGATTGCAGATTACAGGTCATTCTACAAACAGAGCGCAGGTACCTTATCCATAATGCCCAATAGGGCATATTACACACAAAGATCACATAAATACAATCACTACTGTATATAAACTATTTTACCATTTCTGCTGCTTCTGGCATAGAGGAACAGCTACATCATAATATTACTCTTCATAACATTCACCTTGTTGTCTGTCTTCAGTTGGTTCTATCCTTGGCTCCTTTCTGTTCTAATTTTACACCGCCCTATATTGGCCACCTAATAAATTCATTTGGTGTCCAGTACAACATGTGATAAAGCTTACCTGATTTTTTTCCTGGATTTTGCCACTAGTGTATCTCTCGTTTCCAACTATACAACTGTTTCTCCCCACTAAACTCTGCCTATACAAAACATAACTACATGTCGTTCATTTCTCAAAGTAAACGTTCTATTGTATAGGAAATTGCTCCAGATGAGACACCGTGCCAAAATCTCCCTATGATAGAACATGTGAAGATGAATAGCAATAGCCTTAATGGTGAGTTGCTAGACGATTGCCAAAATATATACCTGAAGGGAGTGAGAGAGACAGCCGCTGGTTCTGTTTGTGTAACCCACAGTGTTTAGAGCCTCCCGGGCAAAGTCATCAGCAGACTTTACAAAGATATTTGTTTTCATACGAGAAGTCATTGGTGTTGAGACAAATAACGGCATCACACACTGGAAGAAAAGAACAGGATTTAGGAGTTGGAGAACATGAACATATATCTATTTGCTACTCCATCTATAACCAAGTCTACCAACCTGTTCTAATAGCAGTGGTGATACAACCAATGGGGGGCATCGAGTGGCCCTCACACTTAGGGCCACTGATAGGCATGTCTGATCAGTGGCCTGGTCTAGTGTGACTGGGCCAGTGTCATATTGGTACTAAGGTTGTTGTGCTGAGAGAAATGGGTTCAGGTTTCTTCCTCCCAGCTTCTAGAGAGTCGCACAGGAACAGAGAGGAGGAGAGAGAGAAGAAATGGGAGAGCCTGGACCAGCCCGAGACTCCTAGCTGCCTAAAATAGCTTGTGCTGTAGCCAGATCCCATTAGACCTCAGCCAATCAATGCTCCTGCACCCAAAACTTAGGCAAACAGGTAGGTGGCTAAAATTATGTAAATCATGACGTGTGGCAGTGTATCTGTATATACCTCTTCACATTCAAACACCCATACTATGCACATAAACACCCTTGAATTCAAATGTCAACAATACACACAAATACACCCTTATATTCAAATGCCCCTTATATTCAAACACCAACACTACATACAAGCACACTCCTACATTCAAATACACTACATACAAGCACACATCTACATTCAAATGGCAACACACACACCCCGGCATACAAGTAGCAACAATAAATACAAACAGACAACTGCAATACTATCCCCCAAATACACCCCTACATTCACACATAGTCCATACAAAACCTGAAAACGAGAGAAATTTCAATGTGTCTTTCCTGGTAAAATATTTTATAAATCAATAAATAATGCTTACGTTCCAACATACCGACACTGCTCACAGATACAGCCCTGCAAGGATGGGCAAATGGCAGATCCATGCATTGTGGATTTACCTTTTGGCCACCTTTGTTCTAGAGCCATCCCCCAATACTTTCTAGCACCAGGGCCCTCTCTATATGAAATTTGCCTCTGTCTAATTTCCAAACTAATCTCAAAATCCTTTAGGTGACATATTACTCAATATTAAATTTTTAAAAATCACTGAATTTCAACTAAATTTGCAATTTTCAAATTTACTAATGATAACTCTGTTTGAATTTCAGTTATTTCAAAAGAATTAATACGCATATAGGATTTGCATATTTATCGAACACCAAATTTCAGCTGAATTTACGCGAGCAAATCTGGTAGCAGACACTTTTTGCAAAATAATATGGCCTGCTTTTTGCTATTTGCCTTGCTCCATACCTGAACAGTGATTCCTTTTGACTGGTATTCTGTGTGGAGACCTCTTGAAAAGAAATCCACAAAGGCCTATTAAAGAAAATGCAAATGAGAACTATTAGTATATATTGTAAAGCGCTACGGAATCTGTTGGCGCTATATAAATGGCAATAATAATAATAATACTGCTTATACACCGTATAGGGATAATGTGTATTATATACATAATCCAAGCCTCGTGCACCAACTACAAACGAACTTCCAATTAGTACAAAATATAATACTGAACAATATATAAAAACTTTATATTTTATCATTGCTTGATGCCCACGGTCTCCTTCTTACCTTAGAAGCACTATAAATGAATGACATTGCAAGAGGACGATTACCCGCTTCTGATGAAAGGTTTATAATCAATCCTTTGTTTCTGGGTGATAAAAAAACAAAAAACAGAGAGCTGAATCAGACCAAATAAAATAAGCTCACTTTACACTTTGGATTCTGATTCCACTTTCTCCTTTGTTATGTCGGTGGTGTGATTACTATAAGCTGTTCTATATTCTCTTACAGTACAAATGAGCGTTCGGGGTTAATAAATAAACCTTTATAAAGGTTTGGTTGCCCAAGGCCAGACTAGTTGCTCTGAATTATTACAACATATCAGCGTATGGAAATTCTTTTACCTAAATTTGGACAAATTCCATTTTAAATATATGCAATACTTTCATATGTTGGTATGAAATTGTTTAGTTTTAATGCGCTACCACGTTACGAATATACACTAAAGAAATCAATCATATTGCCAGCCCAACATGTGGAAATGATATTTAAATAGAACAATTGCCAAACGTAAAAAAAGATAATTGTAATAAAAATTGTTAATGGAAGGGAGCAGATGTTTTGCAGGCATAGCCAACATTTGTTGAAATGCATATTAAACTTTATGCACTGAAATTATTTGTCAGGAATTCCCTAAAAATGTATAGACACATGTACTGAGACACCTGACCATTACACCAACAGTGACTTTTATGACGTTGCATTCTAAATACATAAACATTAACATGTAGTTGGTCCTCCCTTTGCAGATATAAGAGCTTGCACTCTTCTGTGATGGCTTTCCTCAAGATTTTGTTAGTGTTTCTGTGGGGAATTTGTGCCCATGTATCCAGTAGAGCATTTGTGAAGTCAGGCACTTATGTTGGACAAGGAGGCCTGGCTCGCAATCTCCATTCCAGTTCATTCCAAAGGTGTTCCATGTGGTTTAGGTCAGTGCTTTCTGTAGGCCGGTCAAGTTCTTTCACACCAAACTCATCCAACCATGTCTTTATGGACCTTGCTTTTTGCACTGCGGCACAGTATTGCTGTAATTTTAAAGGACCTTCCCCAAACTGTTACCACAAAGTTGGAAGCATAGCATTGTCCAAAATGTCTTGGTATGCTAAAGCATAAAGATTTCCCTTCATGGAAGTAAGAGGGCTATCCCAACCGCTGAAAAACAACTTCATACCATTATTCCTCCTCCACCAAACTTTACAGTTGGTACATTGCAGTCAGGCAGGTAATTTTCTCCTGGCATCAGCAAAATCCAAACACTCCCATCAGAGTGCCAAACAGAGAAGCATGATTCTTCACTGCGCAGAGTCCAGTGGTATCGTGCTTTACACAACTCCATTGGACTCATGACATTGTACTTAGTAATGTGAGGCTTGCATGCAGCTGCACGGCCCATTCCACGAAGCTCCCGCTGCTCAGTTTCTGTGCTGATATTAATGCCAGTGGAAGTTTGGAACTCTTCAGCTATGGAATCAGGAGTGCGTTTGTGACATATACGCACCATTCACCTCAGCACTCTGTGACCACGATCTGTGACTTTACGTGAACTTCGACTTCGTGGCTGAGTTGCTGCTGTTCCTAAACTCTTCCACTTTTTTTTTTTTACCACATTTGAATTCACTAAGCTCTTCAGAATGATCCATTTTTCCCCAAAATGTTTGTAATTGCAGACTGTATGTCTAAATGCTATATTTTAGAATCTTGGGGAAATGGATCTGATTGAACACCTGAATTCAATAATTACGAGGTGTGTTTTGTCCATATAGTGTATTGCTCAACGTGTCCTTGGATAATTCTTTGAAGATAATCTTTATGTGCTAGGCTTTCAATTCTTTGTGCTATCTTACTATTAGATAAATAACAAAATCTTTACCTTACTACCATCTGTGGGAGGATGATTCGAGTCATCTGAAAGGAAGATGATGTTAGAAACACAAGTTATTTTTTCTGCAAGACTTCATGCAATTATAATAATAATAATAATTAATATAAGCAATAATAAATGCGTACATATTACATAATCCTATACATATAGACATTTAAATGTGGTTTACTCGCCAACCCTTTGAGCTGCACCACAATATATATCAGTGGCATGTCTCACCTACATCACTACTTCCAGGTTTGTGTTTGGAGTGATTAGTAGAGGTGTGGATTGGCACTTACCTGCAATACTGACAGTATGTTACAGTTAATCATGTCCGTCGTAGCCTAGTAGAGATGAACATGGCATTGTTTAGATTTTTAGCATTAGGCAGTTATTTAATCTATTTATTTTTTTAATCACATTTTAATGTAAAATGAATCAATAATATATATAATAATATGTTACGTTATAGTTTGAGTTGTAGGTTTAGATAATAATTGTTTTTGTTTTGTATATTTTTCTCTCTTTCCTTGCTATGTGTAAATACACTCGGTGTTGTGTAATATTATTTCCTTGTTAAAAATTTTTTTTTTAAATTCCTCTAATGAGGGCCTATCATTGTGCCAAAGTATGTATTTTAATGTAATAATAACCTGTTCTCTATATGAACTATAATCCAGTGATATCACAAACACAAGTCTGATTGAATATGTGAATTCTATATTCCATATAGAATTTGTGTTTGAGAATTACTGATTTTAAAGTAGACTACAAATACTACTAAATGAGATATGCTTATTTTGCTAATATATATATATATATATATATATATATATATATATATATATTTCAACCAGATTTTCCCTTCATAATTAAGAATTGCAAATTTTATTGCAGTTCAGTAATTTTCACTTTAGCTTGGTGATCCCAACTGCATTTACGTAGTGCAAAAATCTCAATAAAAATGTAAATGGATGAGAACTAACCTTGTTAATATTAGGTATATCCAGAAATCGTTTAGGAGGATTAGACACGGACATACCTACATTGTTCACTGTGAAGGAGAATAAGCTCAGGTCAGACATTAGCACAATATATCATAACATGGAATTTCAAAGGGACACTCTAAGCAATAAAACTACTTTAGCTGAATGAAGCTGTATTGTGTGGAGATCATGCTCCTTATAGAACTTTAATCACACAGCATAGGATGCTGCAGGCTACAGCAGGCAATTAACAGAGCAGAAGATAAGAAATTCTAAATGAAACACACTGTGCAATAAGGGAAGCTGACTACTTTATTCAGGAAGTGTGGCTGCGTAAACAATGCAATTTAACTATTAAATGTCTGGGAATTAAGCAGTTAGATTGCAGGGTCTGCTCTATACACCAAAACCACTTCATTAAGCTAAAGTCTTTCAGATGCTTTGAGCGGCACTTTATTATATATGTTACTGAATGAAAAATATAAAATTTACACTGTCTGATCCTGTTTATTCCACAGTAAGGAATAAACACCACATTATGTCCTGTTACACTGTCCAAGCTTGTTTGTATAACTTGCAATCAGAGGGTAGGAGGAAATTAAATGTAAAGCTGGTACACTCCTATCCTGATTAACTGTAGTTAGCAGGTATCATGAAAATTACATATAATCACAGCACAGCATCATCCCGTCCTGATAAACTCTACCTTAGAGGTCCCATTAAGATAATTGCAAACATACATTACCTAGAATTCCTATCTCCATCCCTTTGAGGCCATCCTCAATTGACTGATACATCTCTGATCCTCTTGTGAAATCTGCTTGGATGATTTTAGTTTTGCAACCAAATTCTTGCTCTGTAAAAAAAAATAATAATAGTAATTGGTTCTACATCAATAGTTCATATCTATATTCTTATTTTTTTAATTATATATTATTAACAAACATCATGGTATATGTAAGCAAAGTAAAATTGTGGCTGCTAGAGGGACACTATAGGCACCCTGATCACTTCATCTTATTGAAGTGGTCTGGGTGCCATGTCCCAGTCGTTTTGACTTTACAAGCAAAAACATTCCTGTTCTGCAGATTTAAATGCCACACTGACAGCCACTTGAGGCTCTTCTTCTGAAACAGCCAAGTAAAACTCAACTTTTTTAATCAGATGGTTTTTATAGAGACCATTTGACTGGTGCAGCACATGCGCACTAGCTTCCCAATGCTTTCTTACGAGAAAGCACTGGATTGGCTGAGATCATCAAGACTGATGATCTCAGCCAAGTAGGCTGAGATTTGGCACAGAGATCAGCTCTCTGCAGGATGTAAAAGGTAAAATACACAATTAGGAAACTGCAGACAGAAAAACAAACAAAATAAAAATAGCAAGTACTTAGCATGTTTAACGTCTATGTTATAATTCATGAGGGACCAAATGATTTTGCGGTACTTTGAAAGTGACAGTGGCAAATGGCGTGACTAAACCCTCATACTTATTTGCTTAAACAGATACTATAGCCACCCAGACCACTTCATGTCATTAAAGTGGTCTGTTGAAGTTCCCCTGTCCTCTTAACCCTGCAAGTGAAACCACTGCAGTTTCAGAGAAACTGAATTGCAGGGTTAAGACAACCTCTAGTGGTTGTCTTCCAGACAGCCACTAAAGGCGCTTCCTGGCTTCTCAAGGAGTTTAATTCCATGAAATTACATTGGATGTCTTTACACTTTGTATGTGGACATCCAGCGTCTTCAAAATCCTCATAGAAAAGCACTGATTTAACGCTTTCCTACGGGGAAGCTCTAATGCGCGCCCCGCATTTGTTGGGCATTAGATCCTCCATTGGAGTGACGTCACTGAAGGAAGAAATCAATCCAGAACAGAGGGACCTCGGTGCTGGAATTAAAATAAATGTGTTAAATGGGTATTATGCACAAGGGGTGGGAGAGAAAGCACAGACTTAAAGTTAGAGAAAGGGGCGTAATATAGCGTTGGGAATATTATATAGCGTTAGGAAAATAATATAACACTATAGTGTTCCTTCAAGGTAGGTGATTTTAAGTAGCTTTTAGGGATATGGCTAATTGATTTCTGCAATTCAAAAGGGAAATATTACTTTCAACCAAATAGTCATTTTTTGATGTCAGTACTTTGAATGTTGTACATTTTTATAAAATCCATAGAAGTTTCTTTAATTTTACCTATTTCGGATGCAACATTCTTGAGCTTCTCCAGAGTGCGGCTGATCAGGACAACATCAAGACCTCTCTTGGCAAGCTGTGACCAGGAATGATACAGGGATATTGACAATAATTATTCCATTTGTGGGTTAGTTTTTGACAGTTATATGGTTATTTGGTCTCAGATAGCTCACGGATAGAGAACCAGCTGCACAATGTCATAGTGAAAGTCATTCCTTCTTCTGAGGCCAATAAACTACCATTAATCGGGTAAAAATAACATTTATACCTCAGGTCATAAGATACATTACCTTCCCTGGAACTCCTTTAATTGTACCACTCTTTATAAACACGAATTTCCAGTATCTGCAACTATGAGGGAGGTAAAGAAAACGCATGCACATATCTAATCTGCTAGCACTCACTAGGTTATCATTTAGGTCACTTCAATCATGGAAGCCCACGGTTGGAGTAACGGCACCATTGTACCTATGATGTCCAGTGAATGGCTGTCAAATTATGGCCTGGTGAGGGGTATGGGTGGGGGGGGAGGAGAGAGAGTACAAATATAATTTTTTTGTGCATGAAACTCAGAAATCCCAGTACAGATGGCTCTACTCATGTGGTGTTCTCAACCACATGTAAATAATGCTTTCCCTACCCTCCAGACTTTCTACCCAGCTACTGAACAAGAGGTGGCTGCGCTTCTCCATTCCTCTCGCCCCAACACTTGCCCGCACGATCCTGTCCCATCTCACCTCATCAGATCTCTCTCCCCTTGTCTTGTGCCTACCCTAACACACATCTTTAACTGCTCTCTCTCTTCTGGCACTGTTCCTGCTGACCTTAAACATGCCACTGTAATACCTATCCTGAAAAAACATCTCTTGACCCATCCTCCCCTTCTAACTATCGTCCCATATCCCTGCTCCCTTTCTCATCAAAGCTTTTGGAAAGACTTGTCTTTACCGTGTGTCTCGCTTCCTTAATTCCAACTCTCTCCTTGACCCTCTTCAGTCTGGCTTCCGCCCTCTCCACTCTACTGAGACTGCTCTTATCAAAGTGACTAATGACCTAATCTCGCTAAATCCAAAGGTCACTACTCCATATTAATTCTCCTTGACCTCTCTGCTGCCTTTGACACCATTGATCATGCTCTCCTCCTTCAAACTCTTCAATCGCTCGGTCTCTGTGACTCTGTCCTCTCTTGGTTTTCCTCCTATCTCTCCCAACGCTCATTCAGTGTCTCCTTTTCCAAGGATACCTCCTCCCCTCGTCCTGTCTCGGTTTGAGTTCCCCAAGGGTCTGTCCTTGGTCCCCTTCTATTTTCTCTTTATACTGCCTCTCTTGGTAAACTTATTGCCTCTTTTGGATTCCACTACCACCTGTACGCTGATGACACTCAGATATACCTCTCCTCCCGGACCTCTCCCCTGCCGTCCTGCAACGTGTCACTGCTTGCCTTTCTTCCATCTCTGACTGGATGTCCTCACACTTTCTGAAACTTAACCTCTCTAAAACTGAACTCCTTGTCTTTCCTCCTCCTAATACTGATCCTCCTCTCTCGCTCTCCCTTCAAGTCAGTGATATCCACATAAGTCCATCCCTGCAAGCACGCTGTCTTGGCGTCATACTTGACTCTGGTCTCACCTTTGAGTCTCACATCCAGTTTGTTGCCAAGTCCTGTAGGTTCCAACTCAAAAACATAGCCCGCATCCGCCCCTTTCTTACGCAAGATGCTACCAAGGAGCTTGTCCATGCTCTAGTAATTTCCCGCATGGATTACTGTAACCCTCTCCTGATTGGTCTCCCCAAAAGCCGTATTGCCCCACTACAGTCTGTAATGAATGCTGCAGCTAGACTGATTTTCCTCTCTAGTCGGTCCTCTCACACATCACCCCTCTGCCAGTCCTTACATTGGCTCCCTGTATCCTATAGGAGTCAATTCAAAGTGCTAACCCATACATTTAAAGCACTGAACAATTCTAGCCCCTCTTATATCTCTCCTCCATAGATATGCCCCTCCTCGTCCCTCCGCTCTGCCCGTGACCACCTCCTGACCGCTGCTCGCACCCGTACGGCCAACTCGCACTTGCAGGACCTCTCGCGGGCGGCTCCTCTCCTATGGAATAGCTTGCCTACTGCCATCAGACTCTCCCCTAGTCTTCAATCATTTAAGAAGGGCCTTAAAACCCATCTCTTCAGGAAAGCTTATGGCCTCCCAGAGTAATCTCTACCTTACATACCTGTCTCCTGCTCTCTCCTATGGGACAGTGCTTTGCTCTCTCCTCCAGCTCTGCTTCACTCCTACTTGATATTTCCTGTCCTAATGTTTCTAATACCCCACCTCCTATAGTCTGTAAGCTCGTTTGAGCAGGGTCCTCTTCAACCTATTGTTCCTGTAAGTTTTCTTGTAATTGTCCTATTTATTGTTACATCCCCCTCTCAAAATATTGTAAAGCGCTACGGAATCTGTTGGCGCTATATAAATGGCAATAATAATAATAATAATATATGAGTTTGATAAATGGAGGCATTCTCATAAGGCCACCAAAGCCATGGATTAAGGGAGGCGGATAGGAGAGGAGCAGCACAGCTAGTGGAGAGATCAATATCTCCCCCACTGGCCAGCCCATTCTCATTTTTGGAGGGGGGGGGGGCGAAAGCGCTTGTGGTCAGCCCCCCACGGGGCCCAGTCCAAAGTCCTAGACATTTGCTAAGCTCTGAATTTTCACAAATTTGAACTGAAAAATGGATGCAAAAATAGCTGATCTGTTAAAAGTTTGCATTGGTCACAACATGACTTTTTCCCCTCAGTTATGCCATTCGGATTTATTATGCAAAAGAGTTTTGTAAATTAATCTCTCACCCTCTGCTGTATAAATGTCTCTTTCTTTGTCATAGGGTGTGTGTGTGTTTGTGTGTGTGTGCACGAAATGTAGTATGTATGTGTGGTGTGGTTGTATATGATGTGAGTGTAAGTGTGGTGTGTACTGGCTGTTTGTGATGTGTGTGGTGGTGCTCTGTTTAGTTCAACTTCCTGCTTAACTTCTGCAGAGAGGGTACTATGATTCCCGGTAGTCCAGTGGGAGTCCTGAAGTGATCTAAGAGGGGTTGTAATACTCCCAAGTGGTTCAGGAGGGTTAACATGAGGTTTGCAGCGTTAACTAATCAGGTGCAGATCGCAATAATCGTTCTCTCCGGGATTGGTTCTCAGTGAATCGGAGTGCATGCTGGGAATCCCAGTGGTGGCCCACTGACTCATTAGTGAGCACCAGACCATGAGGGAGAGATTACTATGGTCTGCACCCCCCAACCTCGCAGGCAGCCTTGTTGCTTTATCCCAAAGTGTCACTTTATCAGGAGATATGTTGTAGTTTTAATACAGCTTTGACAATATTGAAATAAATCAACAAACACCCACCTACAATGCAATCAGCAGAGATATGCCATTGGGTTCTCCAGGTAACACTAAAAGCGTCTTTACAAATCCGAAAACTGAAAAACAAATACCTTTACCCCGAGACATATGTAAAGCTTACCTCTCGAGCGTATGATTTGCCAATTCCATCTGTCGCTCCTGTTATCACTACAAAGCAAGAGAGAACAAAACATCACATGTACAAGACTACTCAACAATCCACCAAGTTCTCTCTGTAAAAATCTAAATGTGCTTCCTGGCTCCGCCATACTGCCCGTCAATTTCTGCACCCTGCTCCATTACACCAGGTAGAATCTCCTACTTGGAGTTAGCTATGCATTGCAAATGGCCTTATTATGACTCTTGTTTTCTAAAAGGCACGATTTTAAAAGTGAATTTATACAATCAAATAGATCAAGTAACGTTCTAATAAAATCTCCTTGAGAAAAAAAATGCAAATTTGGCACAGCAACATCTCAATGGGGGCCTATTGCATTACAGTCAAATATAACATACTTAAATTACTTAGTCCTGATTAAGACACGGGTGACTACGAGGGAGACAGGCAAGTAAAGAAGAAGTGAAAAGAACAAATAAGGGTGCGCCTAAGACAAGTAGAATGAATATATAAAAATATATATCAGAGAGTCCGAGCAGCGATACCTAGGAAGTCCGAATATAAATAATGCACATATGCAGGAGGTAGTCCTAGTGCTACATAAAATGGTATGTGAAGTCCCAGATGTATATCCGCAGAATATTCAGAGCTTAAATCCAGCTCTTGTGTAAATGGCACGTAGTGGAATAATCCCCACTCAAGGATATACGGTGCTCCTCTTTTGTTCTTTAGCAGAGTACTTTGGTGGATTAGTCCAGCTCGAGGTAAAAGGATAAAATATATAGTGCTCACTGTATAGTTGATAAAATGTAAAAACAGAATAAAATATACTCACGGTATATAGAGCAGATGTACTGCTCGGTGGATGGCGTATGGGTGGTATAATCCCCACCTTAGGATTCTTGGTACTCCAATATGGACAAAAAGGTAGTAGTAGTCAGGTCTGAATAAAATAAACTTGCAAATAGTAAAATAATAAAATTATACTAAAAGAAAGTAATATAATACTAAGGTGGAAAGAGGAATGTGGCAACCAAATGTATAATAGCCAAATATTCCTTTATTAACACTTAGATTATATAAAAAGTTCCTATACGCGTTTCGCCACAATAGGCTTCATCAAGTAGAAACTTGATGAAGCCTATTGTGGCGAAACCATAACATTTATTTCCATAAAAAGTGTTAAAATCTTACATTAAAGTTGCTGGAGTGTCATCCATCAAAAGATAAAACAGCACAACGCGTTTCAACACTAATTCTGTGTCTTCATCGGGTGCATGGGTGCTATAGTACACATTCTCTATTTATCTATTCTCTAAATGCCTTTTGCAGCCTAAACTGGTGATAGGTTAATTAGAGTAGGGGGAGGGTGTGATGCATTATTTCACCAGTTTAGGCGCCAAAAGGCATTTAAAATAGAGAATGTGTACTATAGCACCCATGCACCTGATGAAGACACAGAATTAGTGTTGAAACACGTTGTGCTGTTTTATCTTTTGATGGATGACACTCCAGCAACTTCAATGTAAGATTTTAACACTTTTTATGGAAATAAATGTTATGGTTTTTACTGACTGGTGTTATCTCCTTTGAAACTTTCTTTGAGGAACAAATCTCCTATCCATTTGGATCTGCACACTTTGTTTAAAGTGATATTACCTGAGCCAGTTCTGATACAACAGGCTCTAATAAATGTGAGTTGGACCACACAGAGACTTCTCCAATTCTACTCACTATTCAATACAGTGTTGCACTATGAGTTTTTCCTCTTTATTTTACATTATATAGGATAACCTGTACTTCTATCTCCAATATTGGAGTAGGAAATATTTTCAATCCAGGTATACCTATATCTATCTCTTCTATACATACTGGTGTCAAAAAGCTCTGGGAATTAGAGCAATAATAATATTTCACTTTGCGCTGAACACTTTATTCTTGTATTGTGTACGTTCTTAGATGGTAGGATTTTTTGTGATTAAATTCCACATGTGTTCACAGCTGCATGTTTTAGCGCTCACCACATTACACTTTTTTTGTATTTTGTATATTGCACTTAAGGGATAATGTCTGCTGTGGTTGATAATGGTGGATATTTGGGGCCAAAAAATGCTGACTTATTTCTAACCTCAGATAGGAGGGCACCATTGTCTGCCCCTACAGATTCCTGACTGAAGCATAAAGCAGTAAAACACATGTGGTGGTGGGATTCACATGTGCAAACCCTTTTCTAAAATGTAACAAGTCATTTATTCAGCTGTGGAGGCAGAGCCCATCCATGCCAGGGAAGAAGGGCAGACATATCCATCGGATCTTTGAGGCATGATTTAAGGCCTGACACCGGGAGGGGGCTCGGCGGCTTACCTGGTTGGCCACTGGATGCGAGGCCCCTTCACTCAGTCTGCTCTGAGTGAGAGAGCACCCAGCACCCTCCAGTTTGCAGCTCTACCATATGGTAGAGGTCTCGCCACATGTTCTGAATCTCTGCATCCAGCTGAGCTGCATACTGGACCACCAGGAATAGAGACCACTGAACCACCAGGGAAGGAGACAACTGCACACCAGGGGCAGTGCGTGGAATTGATAACTTTAAAAAAAAAAAAGTTCTATCAGTGTGTGTGGGGGAAGGGGGCAGATCACACACTTACCTCCCACACACACTCTAATCACCTTACACACTATCACCCTCCCATACACTGTCCCCACCACACACACTGTCACCACCCTCACTATCACCCCCACACACTGTCACTAACAACACATTGTCACCTGCCAACACACTAACACCATCCCACACACATTGACACACGCACACAATAACACCAACAAATGTACTGCTCTTTGGCATTGTAAAGAAGTCCCATAAAGACTATGATCTGCTAAGCTTCCCCTTGGTTACCTCTCTCTTCTGTACGTGTTTCTCACCCAATGCCCTTTGTTCCCTACTTAGGAGACACTCTCAGGGAAGGGCTATCAGAGGAAGTAACCTATGTTCGCCCTGGTACTCTGTTTATTACTGATTGTCGTGATATACCAAGTTTATGTGTTTATTGCTGATTGGCATAGTATACCAAGTTTATGCATTTACTGTGTATTGGCATGGTGTACCAAGTTTATGTGTTAATTATGGATTAGCTTGATATACCAAGTTTATGTGTTTTGTAGCAGAGCTCCCT
>OW240914.1:39191094-39208946 GCA_933207985.1 Pelobates cultripes
CATGGCTTACCTCTATGTGTCAATGGTGGGAGAGACAGGAGACAATAATAAAAATAAAAAAGGCAAAACATAGGCAAAAAAATAATAAAGGTAAAAATAAATGCTTGGCAAAAAAGAGATACTTACGGTAACTTGGAATGCATGAAAGGTTTTCCTGATCCATGGAATGCATAAGGACAGCCCATCCGATGAGTCAGCGCAAGCGCAATCTGAAAAGAAAGAGCAATCCCGAAAAGGGAAAAAAACTTTGTACATTCGTACACACGAACGGTACTTGCCGTTTGCATGTTCATGTGCACGAACATGTGAACCAACAGTACGAACCACGAATAATAAGGCGCATGCATCCTCTGGCAATCTGCCGAACTAAGATACATATGCACATGTGTGCAGCGTAAACCAGGCGTACGATACACCAATCCCACTAAACAGCAGTTTGAAAAAAAGGAACAAAAGAGATGGGGGAAAAATAAAAAAAAGAGTAAAGAGAAAATGAAAAAAGAAGAATAAAGATCATGACAGAAATAAATAAGAAATAATGGAAGAAGAATAAAGCAATACTTTTATTACTTATTTTTTGCTTATTTTTTATTTATTTTTATTTCTTATTTATTTCTATCATGATCTTTATCTTTTTTCTTCTTTTTATTTTTTTTCTTTCATTTTCTCTCACCAGAAGTATCTCTTTTTTGCTTTGCCAAGTGTTTATTTTTACAGTTAATATTTTTTTGCCTTTTTTTGCCTTTGTTTTGACTTTTTTATTGTCTCCTGTCTCTTCCACCTTTGACACACAGAGGTAAGCTATGGATCATTGTATGTATAGACATTGTGTATAATCTGTATGATTTGTGTTAATTACTTATGTTAATGAATTTTAATTAAGTGAATTATTGGTTAATTTTGTTTGCACTATTTGATATATATATACTCAGTTTTGCCTTGTGGTGTTAGCTTGGAAAATACCTCTTATGAGCAGGGCGAGATTAAGGACCCAGTGGGCCTGGTGCTGAAATGGGTGTATATTCCAAACAAACTTTTTAGCCTTCTCACACATTTGGGGTACCTATTCTAGTGCAGGTAATCAGTGACTTTCTACTTGTTAAAGACGAAATAAAATAGAAAGCAGAATAGACTCAGGGACTTAGAAATTAGGCATATGGGTTTTTAATCTGCCCTATGGAACTGTAAAACAAAGATAGATTATTTTGCACTTCTCCAAACCACAATGATAGACCTACAATTTATTTTGCGCTCACCAGTTCCAATCTGGATTACTTCTGGTCATTACATTAGTAGCATGGTTTTGTAACCGTGGTTGGTTACCTTATTTACCACTATAATGTCTTAAAGCATAGAACTTAGTAGGGCTAACCATACAGATATCTTAGCCATAATTTTATATAGTGTAAGAGATCCTCTATTTAACATATATAAATAATTGAGAATACAATATAAAATAAGGATTGTCTTGGAAGCAATAGTTTTGTCTTTTGGATATTTATTATATAAAAATATAAAATCCATTATAGCAGAATTTATAAGATTAAATTACATGCTTGCAAATATCATTAATAGGTTAACATACCCTTCTGAACATGTCATCATGTCAGCCTCTCTGTCATTTTAAAATGGAGCAGCGTCTGTCTACAAGTGTCTCTTCTGTGTCTTAACATTTAAAAGTACACCAATTTATACCTTAGGTGTCTCCATTATGGGGTTACCGTGGTTCATATATAAAAATATACCTTTTTTACTTTATTCATTTTAGGACCTCCCTTAACTTGGCAAACATACAAGGCCATAACTAAAGGGTGCATACGTCATGGAAATTTTCCTGACTTAGTTCAAGATGGCATCTTAAAGTCTGGACATCCTTATCTACTTAAGGTTACCACAGTATATTGTGTACTGAAAGAGTCGTAGCATAGCCTTGAAGCTTGTTTATGCATTATTGTATTTCGTCTGGGACAAAATGGCGCAAACATATTATGCACTGAGGTGATTGCTTAAAGAAACAGTTATGAAAAACAATATGTTCCATTTCTAACACCTTGTCAGTTTGCAATACCTCTTAAAGACAAAGTACACAGTTTAAAAAATACAACATTTCATTCTAAAACTTGTAATATTTGCATTTGTCCATAACAGTTTCTTTATAAGCATAACAAAAGCATTTGACCTGCTGTATAACTGGCCACTGTGGACAAGAGTTTCAAAGTCCTTGGCATATTTTATAAACATAGCTTTAGGGGAGCTTATATCATGAATTGAGTTTACCTCATGCTGTTTGTATCGTCTCTGAAATGCATGGGGAGGTGGAGGCTGAAATTATCGAAAGGCGATCCCCAAGACACATTTTGATGCTGAGCTTCTCTTTCATCCCAAGTTGAATGGGTTTCAGAGTGGCAAAAATTCATACTGAAGTAACAAAGAACATTCTTCAAAGTGTCCCATCCTCTAACTTGTTTAGATATGATTTCATGGAATTTTGCCAATATATGGTCCTGTCCTGATGGGATTGTTGCTCAATGAAACTGTTTAATTGGTGTGAACACATGCCGGATTTCTCTATTCCTTACAAAATATACATGCCCTGTGTGAGGATCGAACTCACGACCTTCAGATTATGAGACTGACGCGCTACCTACTGCGCTAACAAGGCAATTTACGCCATGCGTTTTTATAGTCTTCTGGGATACATGCATATAGTGAACGTTTGTTCTAAAATAAAATGAAATGGGTGTATATTCCAAACAAACCTTTTAGCCTTCTCACACATTTGGGGTACCTATTCTACTGCAGGTAATCAGTGACTTTCTACTTGTTACAGACAAAATAAAATAGAAAGCAGAATAGACTCAGGGACTTAGAAATTAGGCATATGGGTTTTTAATCTGCCCTATGGAACTGTAAAACAAAGATAGATTATTTTGCACTTCTCCAAACCACAATGATAGACCTACAATTTATTTTGCGCTCACCAGTTCCAATTTGGATTACTTCTGGTCATTACATTAGTAGCATGGTTTCTTTATAATAAGCATAACAAAAGCATTAGACCTGCTGTATAACTGGCCACTGTGGACAAGAGTTTCAAAGTCCTCGGCATATTTTATAAACATAGCTTTAGGGGTGCTTATATCATGAATTGAGTTTACCTCATGCTGTTTGTATTGTCTCTGAAATGCATGGGGAGGTGGAGGCTGAAATTATCGAAAGGCGATCCCCAAGACACATTTTGATGCTGAGCTTCTCTTTCATCCCAAGTTGAATGGGTTTCAGAGTGGCAAAAATTCGTACTGAAGTAACAAAGAATATTCTTCAAAATGTCCCATCCTCTAACTTGTCTAGATATGATTTGATGGAATTTTGCCAATATATGGTCCTGTCCTGAAGGGATTGTTGCTCAAAGAAACTGTTTAATTGGTGTGAACACATGCCGGATTTCTCTATTCCTTACAAAATATACATGCCCTGTGTGAGGATCGAACTCACGACCTTCAGATTATGAGACTGACGCGCTACCTACTGCGCTAACAAGGCGATTTACACCACGTGTTTTTATAGTCTTCTGGGATACATGCATATAGTGAACGTTTGTTCTAAAATAAAATTAAATGGGTGTATATTCCAAACAAACCTTTTAGCCTTCTCACACATTTGGGGTACCTATTCTACTGCAGGTAATCAGTGACTTTCTACTTGTTACAGACAAAATAAAATAGAAAGCAGAATAGACTCAGGGACTTAGAAATTAGGCATATGGGTTTTTAATCTGCCCTATGGAACTGTAAAACAAAGATAGATTATTTTGCACTTCTCCAAACCACAATGATAGACCTACAATTTATTTTGCGCTCACCAGTTCCAATTTGGATTACTTCTGCTCATTACATTAGTAGCATGGTTTCTTTATAATAAGCATAACAAAAGCATTTGACCTGCTGTATAACTGGCCACTGTGGACAAGAGTTTCAAAGTCCTCGGCATATTTTATAAACATAGCTTTAGGGGTGCTTATATCATGAATTGAGTTTACCTCATGCTGTTTGTATCGTCTCTGAAATGCATGGGGAGGTGGAGGCTGAAATTATCGAAAGGCGATCCCCAAGACACATTTTGATGCTGAGCTTCTCTTTCATCCCAAGTTGAATGGGTTTCAGAGTGGCAAAAATTCATACTGAAGTAACAAAGAATATTCTTCAAAGTGTCCCATCCTCTAACTTGTCTAGATATGATTTGATGGAATTTTGCCAATATATGGTCCTGTCCTGAAGGGATTGTTGCTCAAAGAAACTGTTTAATTGGTGTGAACACATGCCGGATTTCTCTATTCCTTACAAAATATACATGCCCTGTGTGAGGATCGAACTCACGACCTTCAGATTATGAGACTGACGCGCTACCTACTGCGCTAACAAGGCGATTTACACCACGTGTTTTTATAGTCTTCTGGGATACATGCATATAGTGAACGTTTGTTCTAAAGTAAAATGAAATGGGTGTTTATTCCAAACAAACCCTTTAGCCTTCTCACACATTTGGGGTACCTATTCTAGTGCAGGTAATCAGTGATTTTCTACTTGTTACAGACAAAATAAAATAGAAAGCAGAAAAGACTCAGGGACTTAGAAATTAGGCATATGGGTTTTTAATCTGCTCTATGGAACTTTAAAACAAAGATAGATTATTTTGCACTTCTCCAAACCACAATGATAGACCTACAATTTATTTTGCGCTCACCAGTTCCAATTTGGATTACTTCTGCTCATTACATTAGTAGAATGGTTTCTTTATAATAAGCATAACAAAAGCATTTGACCTGCTGTATAACTGGCCACTGTGGACAAGAGTTTCAAAGTCCTCGGCATATTTTATAAACATAGATTTAGGGGTGCTTATATCATGAATTGAGTTTATCTCATGCTGTTTGTATCGTCTCTGAAATGCATGGGGAGGTGGAGGCTGAAATTATCGAAAGGCGATCCCCAAGACACATTTTGATGCTGAGCTTCTCTTTCATCCCAAGTTGAATGGGTTTCAGAGTGGCAAAAATTCATACTGAAGTAACAAAGAATATTCTTCAAAGTGTCCCATCCTCTAACTTGTCTAGATATGATTTGATGGAATTTTGCCAATATATGGTCCTGTCCTGAAGGGATTGTTGCTCAAAGAAACTGTTTAATTGGTGTGAACACATGCCGGATTTCTCTATTCCTTACAAAATATACATGCCCTGTGTGAGGATCGAACTCACGACCTTCAGATTATGAGACTGACGCGCTACCTACTGCGCTAACAAGGCGATTTACACCATGTGTTTTATAGTCTTCTGGGATACATGCATATAGTGAACGTTTGTTCTAAAATAAAATGAAATGGGTGTATATTCCAAACAAACCCTTTAGCCTTCTCACACATTTGGGGTACCTATTCTACTGCAGGTAATCAGTGACTTTCTACTTGTTACAGACAAAATAAAATAGAAAGCAGAATAGACTCAGGGATTTAGAAATTAGGCATATGGGTTTTTAATCTGCCCTATGGAACTGTAAAACAAAGATAGATTATTTTGCACTTCTCCAAACCACAATGATAGACCTACAATTTATTTTGCGCTCACCAGTTCCAATTTGGATTACTTCTGCTCATTACATTAGTAGCATGGTTTCTTTATAATAAGCATAACAAAAGCATTAGACCTGCTGTATAACTGGCCACTGTGGACAAGAGTTTCAAAGTCCTCGGCATATTTTATAAACATAGCTTTAGGGGTGCTTATATCATGAATTGAGTTTACCTCATGCTGTTTGTATCGTCTCTGAAATGCATGGGGAGGTGGAGGCTGAAATTATCGAAAGGCGATCCCCAAGACACATTTTGATGCTGAGCTTCTCTTTCATCCCAAGTTGAATGGGTTTCAGAGTGGCAAAAATTCATACTGAAGTAACAAAGAATATTCTTCAAAGTGTCCCATCCTCTAACTTGTCTAGATATGATTTGATGGAATTTTGCCAATATATGGTCCTGTCCTGAAGGGATTGTTGCTCAAAGAAACTGTTTAATTGGTGTGAACACATGCCGGATTTCTCTATTCCTTACAAAATATACATGCCCTGTGTGAGGATCGAACTCACGACCTTCAGATTATGAGACTGACGCGCTACCTACTGCGCTAACAAGGCGATTTACACCACGTTTTTATAGTCTTCTGGGATACATGCATATAGTGAACGTTTGTTCTAAAATAAAATGAAATGGGTGTATATTCCAAACAAACCCTTTAGCCTTCTCACACATTTGGGGTACCTATTCTAGTGCAGGTAATCAGTGACTTTCTACTTGTTACAGACAAAATAAAATAGAAAGCAGAATAGACTCAGGGACTTAGAAATTAGGCATATGGGTTTTTAATCTGCCCTATGGAACTGTAAAACAAAGATAGATTATTTTGCACTTCTCCAAACCACAATGATAGACCTACAATTTATTTTGCGCTCACCAGTTCCAATTTGGATTACTTCTGGTCATTACATTAGTAGCATGGTTTCTTTATAATAAGCATAACAAAAGCATTAGACCTGCTGTATAACTGGCCACTGTGGACAAGAGTTTCAAAGTCCTCGGCATATTTTATAAACATAGCTTTAGGGGTGCTTATATCATGAATTGAGTTTACCTCATGCTGTTTGTATTGTCTCTGAAATGCATGGGGAGGTGGAGGCTGAAATTATCGAAAGGCGATCCCCAAGACACATTTTGATGCTGAGCTTCTCTTTCATCCCATGTTGAATGGGTTTCAGAGTGGCAAAAATTCGTACTGAAGTAACAAAGAATATTCTTCAAAATGTCCCATCCTCTAACTTGTCTAGATATGATTTGATGGAATTTTGCCAATATATGTTCCTGTCCTGAAATGATTGTTGCTCAATGAAACTGTTTAATTGGTGTGAACACATGCCGGATTTCTCTATTCCTTACAAAATATACATGCCCTGTGTGAGGATCAAACTCACAACCTTCAGATTATGAGACTGACGCGCTACCTAATGCGCTAACAAGGCGATTTACACCACATGTCTTAATAGTCTTCTGGGATACATACATATAGTGAACGTTTGTTCTAAAATAAAATTAAATGGGTGTATATTCCAAACAAACCCTTTAGCCTTCTCACACATTTGGGGTACCTATTCTAGTGCAGGTAATCAGTGATTTTCTACTTGTTACAGACAAAATAAAATAGAAAGCAGAAAAGACTCAGGGACTTAGAAATTAGGCATATGGGTTTTTAATCTGCCCTATGGAACTGTAAAACAAAGATAGATTATTTTGCACTTTTTCAAACCACAATGATAGACCTACAATTTATTTTGCGCTCACCAGTTCCAATTTGGATTACTTCTGCTCATTACATTAGTAGCATGGTTTCTTTATAATAAGCATAACAAAAGCATTTGACCTGCTGTATAACTGGCCACTGTGGACAAGAGTTTCAAAGTCCTCGGCATATTTTATAAACATAGCTTTAGGGGTGCTTATATCATGAATTGAGTTTACCTCATGCTGTTTGTATCGTCTCTGAAATGCATGGGGAGGTGGAGGCTGAAATTATCGAAAGGTGATCCCGAAGACACATTTTGATGCTGAGCTTCTCTTTCATCCCAAGTTGAATGGGTTTCAGAGTGGCAAAAATTCATACTGAAGTAACAAAGAATATTCTTCAAAATGTCCCATCCTCTAACTTGTCTAGATATGATTTGATGGAATTTTGCCAAAATATGGTCCTTTCCTGAAGGGATTGTTGCTCAAAGAAAATGTTTAATTGGTGTGAACACATGCCGGATTTCTCTATTCCGTACAAAATATACATGCTCTGTAGGAGGATCGAACTCATGACCTTCAGATTATGAGACTGACGCGCTACCTACTGCGCTAACAAGGCAATTTACACCAGGTGTTTTAAAAGTCTTCTGGTATACATGCATAAAGTGAACGTTTGTTCTAAAATAAAATGAAATGGGTGTATATTCCAAACAAACCCTTTAGCCTTCTCACACATTTGGGGTACCTATTCTAGTGCAGGTAATCAGTGACTTTCTACTTGTTACAGACAAAATAAAATAGAAAGCAGAATAGACTCAGGGATTTAGAAATTAGGCATATGGGTTTTTAATCTGCCCTATGGAACTGTAAAACAAAGATAGATTATTTTGCACTTCTCCAAACCACAATGATAGACCTACAATTTATTTTGCGCTCACCAGTTCCAATTTGGATTACTTCTGGTCATTACATTAGTAGCATGGTTTCTTTATAATAAGCATAACAAAAGCATTAGACCTGCTGTATAACTGGCCACTGTGGACAAGAGTTTCAAAGTCCTTGGCATATTTTATAAACATAGCTTTAGGGGTGCTTATATCATGAATTGAGTTTACCTCATGCTGTTTGTATTGTCTCTGAAATGCATGGGGAGGTGGAGGCTGAAATTATCGAAAGGTGATCCCGAAGACACATTTTGATGCTGAGCTTCTCTTTCATCCCAAGTTGAATGGGTTTCAGAGTGGCAAAAATTCGTACTGAAGTAACAAAGAATATTCTTCAAAATGTCCCATCCTCTAACTTGTCTAGATATGATTTGATGGAATTTTTTACTGCGCTAACAAGGCGATTTACACCACGTGTTTTAATAGTCTTCTGGGATACATGCATATAGTGAACGTTTGTACTAAAATAAAATGAAATGGGTGTATATTCCAAACAAACCCTTTAGCCTTCTCACACATTTGGGGTACCTATTCTAGTGCAGGTAATCAGTGATTTTCTACTTGTTACAGACAAAATAAAATAGAAAGCAGAAAAGACTCAGGGACTTAGAAATTAGGCATATGGGTTTTTAATCTGCCCTATGGAACTGTAAAACAAAGATAGATTATTTTGCACTTCTTCAAACCACAATGATAGACCTACAATTTACTTTGCGCTCACCAGTTCCAATTTGGATTACTTCTGCTCATTACATTAGTAGCATGGTTTCTTTATAATAAGCATAACAAAAGCATTTGACCTGCTGTATAACTGGCCACTGTGGACAAGAGTTTCAAAGTCCTCGGCATATTTTATAAACATAGCTTTAGGGGTGCTTATATCATGAATTGAGTTTACCTCATGCTGTTTGTATTGTCTCTGAAATGCATGGGGAGGTGGAGGCTGAAATTATCGAAACGCGATCCCCAAGACACATTTTGATGCTGAGCTTCTCTTTCATCCCAAGTTGAATGGGTTTCAGAGTGGCAAAAATTCATACTGAAGTAACAAAGAATATTCTTCAAAATGTCCCATCCTCTAACTTGTCTAGATATGATTTGATGGAATTTTGCCAATATATGGTCCTGTCCTGAAGGGATTGTTGCTCAAAGAAACTGTTTAATTGGTGTGAACACATGCCGGATTTCTCTATTCCTTACAAAATATACATGCCCTGAGTGAGGATCGAACTCATGACCTTCAGATTATGAGACTGACGCGCTACCTAATGCGCTAACAAGGCGATTTACACCACGTGTTTTTATAGTCTTCTGGGATACATGCATATAGTGAACGTTTGTTCTAAAATAAAAAGAAATGGGTGTATATTCCAAACAAACCTTTTAGCCTTCTCACACATTTGGGGTACCTATTCTAGTGCAGGTAATCAGTGATTTTCTACTTGTTACAGACAAAACAAAATAGAAAGCAGAAAAGACTCAGGGACTTAGAAATTAGGCATATGGGTTTTTAATCTGCCCTATGGAACTGTAAAACAAAGATAGATTATTTTGCACTTCTTCAAACCACAATGATAGACCTACAATTTATTTTGCGCTCACCAGTTCCAATTTGGATTACTTCTGGTCATTACATTAGTAGCATGGTTTCTTTATAAAAAGCATAACAAAAGCATTTGACCTGCTGTATAACTGGCCACTGTGGACAAGAGTTTCAAAGTCCTCGGCATATTTTATAAACATAGCTTTAGGGGTGCTTATATCATGAATTGAGTTTACCTCATGCTGTTTGTATCGTCTCTGAAATGCATGGAGAGGTGGAGGCTGAAATTATCGAAACGCGATCCCCAAGACACATTTTGATGCTGAGCTTCTCTTTCATCCCAAGTTGAATGGGTTTCAGAGTGGCAAAAATTCATACTGAAGTAACAAAGAATATTCTTCAAAATGTCCCATCCTCTAACTTGTCTAGATATGATTTGATGGAATTTTGCCAATATATGGTCCTGTCCTGAAGGGATTGTTGCTCAAAGAAACTGTTTAATTGGTGTGAACACATGCCGGATTTCTCTATTCCTTACAAAATATACATGCCCTGTGTGAGGATCGAACTCACGACCTTCAGATTATGAGACTGACGCGCTACCTACTGCGCTAACAAGGCGATTTACACCACGTGTTTTTATAGTCTTCTGGGATACATGCATATAGTGAACGTTTGTTCTAAAATAAAAAGAAATGGGTGTATATTCCAAACAAACCTTTTAGCCTTCTCACACATTTGGGGTACCTATTCTACTGCAGGTAATCAGTGATTTTCTACTTGTTACAGACAAAATAAAATAGAAAGCAGAATAGACTCAGGGACTTAGAAATTAGGCATATGGGTTTTTAATCTGCCCTATGGAACTGTAAAACAAAGATAGATTATTTTGCACTTCTTCAAACCACAATGATAGACCTACAATTTATTTTGCGCTCACCAGTTCCAATTTGGATTACTTCTGCTCATTACATTAGTAGCATGGTTTCTTTATAATAAGCATAACAAAAGCATTTGACCTGCTGTATAACTGGCCACTGTGGACAAGAGTTTCAAAGTCCTCGGCATATTTTATAAACATAGCTTTAGGGGTGCTTATATCATGAATTGAGTTTATCTCATGCTGTTTGTATCGTCTCTGAAATGCATGGAGAGGTGGAGGCTGAAATTATCGAAACGCGATCCCCAAGACACATTTTGATGCTGAGCTTCTCTTTCATCCCAAGTTGAATGGGTTTCAGAGTGGCAAAAATTCATACTGAAGTAACAAAGAATATTCTTCAAAGTGTCCCATCCTCTAACTTGTCTAGATATGATTTGATGGAATTTTGCCAATATATGGTCCTGTCCTGAAGGGATTGTTGCTCAAAGAAACTGTTTAATTGGTGTGAACACATGCCGGATTTCTCTATTCCTTACAAAATATAGATGCCCTGAATGAGGATCGAACTCATGACCTTCAGATTATGAGACTGACGCGCTACCTACTGCGCTAAGAAGGCGATTTACTCGATGTATTTTTATAGTCTTCTGGGATACATGCATATAGTGAACGTTTGTTCTAAAATAAAAAGAAATGGGTGTATATTCCAAACAAACCTTTTAGCCTTCTCACACATTTGGGGTACCTATTCTACTGCAGGTAATCAGTGACTTTCTACTTGTTACAGACAAAATAAAATAGAAAGCAGAATAGACTCAGGGACTTAGAAATTAGGCGTATGGGCTTTTAATCTGCCCTATGGAACTGTAAAACAAAGATAGATTATTTTGCACTTCTCCAAACCACAATGATAGACCTACAATTTATTTTGCGCTCACCAGTTCCAATTTGGATTACTTCTGCTCATTACATTAGTAGCATGGTTTCTTTATAATAAGCATAACAAAAGCATAGGACCTGCTGTATAACTGGCCACTGTGGACAAGAGTTTCAAAGTCCTCGGCATATTTTATAAACATAGCTTTAGGGGTGCTTATATCATGAATTGAGTTTACCTCATGCTGTTTGTATTGTCTCTGAAATGCATGGGGAGGTGGAGGCTGAAATTATCGAAAGGCGATCCCCAAAACACATTTTGATGCTGAGCTTCTCTTTCATCCCATGTTGAATGGGTTTCAGAATGGCAAAAATTCATACTGAAGTAACAAAGAATATTCTTCAAAATGTCCCATCCTCTAACTTGTCTAGATATGATTTGATGGAATTTTGCCAATATATGGTCCTGTCCTGAAGGGATTATTGCTCAAGGAAACTGTTTAATTGGTGTGAACACATGCTGGATTTCTCTATTCCGTACAAAATATACATGCCCTGTGTGAGGATCGAACTCACGACCTTCAGATTATGAGACTGACGCGCTACCTACTGCGCTAACAAGGCAATTTACACGATGTGTTTTTATAGTTTTCTGGGATACATGCATATAGTGAACGTTTGTTCTAAAATAAAATGAAATGGATGTATATTCCAAACAAACCCTTTAGCCTTCTCACACATTTGGGGTACCTATTCTACTGCAGGTAATCAGTGACTTTCTACTTGTGACAGACAAAATAAAATAGAAAGCAGAATAGACTCAGGGACTTAGAAATTAGGCATATGGGTTTTTAATCTGCCCTATGGAACTGTAAAACAAAGATAGATTATTTTGCACTTCTCCAAACCACAATGATAGACCTACAATTTATTTTGCGCTCACCAGTTCCAATTTGGATTACTTCTGGTCATTACATTAGTAGCATGGTTTCTTTATAAAAAACATAACAAAAGCATTTGACCTGCTGTATAACTGGCCACTGTGGACAAGAGTTTCAAAGTCCTCGGCATATTTTATAAACATAGCTTTAGGGGTGCTTATATCATGAATTGAGTTTACCTCATGCTGTTTGTATCGTCTCTGAAATGCATGGGGAGGTGGAGGCTGAAATTATCGAAAGGCGATCCCCAAGACACATTTTGATGCTGAGCTTCTCTTTCATCCCAAGTTGAATGGGTTTCAGAGTGGCAAAAATTCATACTGATGTAACAAAGAATATTCTTCAAAGTGTCCCATCCTCTAACTTGTCTAGATATGATTTGATGGAATTTTGCCAATATATGGTCCTGTCCTGAAGGGATTGTTGCTCAAAGAAACTGTTTAATTGGTGTGAACACATGCCGGATTTCTCTATTCCTTACAAAATATACATGCCCTGTGTGAGGATCGAACTCACGACCTTCAGATTATGAGACTGATGCGCTACCTACTGCGCTAACAAGGCGATTTATACCATGTGTTTTTATAGTCTTCTGGGATACATGCATATAGTGAACGTTTGTTCTAAAATAAAATGAAATGGGTGTTTATTCCAAACAAACCCTTTAGCCTTCTCACACATTTGGGGTACCTATTCTACTGCAGGTAATCAGTGACTTTCTACTTGTTACAGACAAAATGAAATAGAAAGCAGAATAGACTCAGGGACTTAGAAATTAGGCATATGGGTTTTTAATCTGCCCTATGGAACTGTAAAACAAAGATAGATTATTTTGCACTTCTCCAAACCACAATGATAGACCTACAATTTATTTTGCGCTCACCAGTTCCAATTTGGATTACTTCTGCTCATTACATTAGTAGCATGGTTTCTTTATAATAAGCATAACAAAAGCATTTGACCTGCTGTATAACTGGCCACTGTGGACAAGAGTTTCAAAGTCCTCGGCATATTTTATAAACATAGCTTTAGGGGTGCTTATATCATGAATTGAGTTTACCTCATGCTGTTTGTATCGTCTCTGAAATGCATGGGGAGGTGGAGGCTGAAATTATCGAAAGGCGATCCCCAAGACACATTTTGATGCTGAGCTTCTCTTTCATCCCAAGTTGAATGGGTTTCAGAGTGGCAAAAATTCATACTGAAGTAACAAAGAATATTCTTCAAAGTGTCCCATCCTCTAACTTGTCTAGATATGATTTGATGGAATTTTGCCAATATATGGTCCTGTCCTGAAGGGATTGTTGCTCAAAGAAACTGTTTAATTGGTGTGAACACATGCCGGATTTCTCTATTCCTTACAAAATATACATGCCCTGTGTGAGGATCGAACTCACGACCTTCAGATTATGAGACTGATGCGCTACCTACCGCGCTAACAAGGTAATTTACACAATGTGTTTTCATAGTTTTCTGTCATACATGCATATTATGAGGTTGAAACGTTGCTGTTCTGTTTTGTTTTATTAAAACTGCCTGTGGCTTTAACACTTTGAGTGCACGGGTAATCTTTTTGTTTCCTATTCTTATAGATCTGTCTACCTTCCTCACTCTGTTTTTTTTTCATAATTACTAAATCCAAATCTTTTGTTTTGTTTTACTATTTTGGCCACTTCTGCAAAGTACCACCATCATTTCTTCACTTTTTTGCTCTTACTGACAAGCTTTATGCAATTTTCTGTTGCCTTCAGTAGTGCAACTTTTAAATGATCCTCTTTCTCCTGTACTCCATTTAAACCACTCAATTCTGAGAATGACTCCTATACGAATATTCTAAGTTTAGAAATGTTTGTCTTTCTAAAATCAAATACTTTCGTTTTTGTGTGGTGTTTATCCGTCACTGTTTTTATATTAAACCACACCGACTGGTGAGCACTTGATCTTCACCTACAGTAATATCTGATACCAAATCTCCATTTGTTAACACTCAATCTAGTATGGCCTCCTTACAAGTTGGCTCCTCAATGACTTGTTTTAGAGACAATCCCAGTAGGGAGTTTAGAATATGTGTGCTCCTGGCACAAACAGCTATTTTGTTTTTCCAGTTCATATCAGGGAGATTAAAGTCACCCATGATGATAACTTCTCCCTTCAATGTTTTTTCAGCTATCTCCTTAACTAGCAGATTATGTAACGCTTCTATTTGCCTATAAATCACAGCTACACCAGTTACTGTGTGATTACCAAATTCTAATGTAACCCAAATGGACTCTATGTTCGTCTCACTAACTTTTATTAGGCTAGATTTTATGCTATCCTTCACATACAAGGCCATCCTCCCCCTTTCTTGCCTTGCCTGTCTTTTCTATATAAAGAGTACCCTGGTATTGCTATGTCCCAGTCATTTTTCTCATTATACCATGTCTCAGTAACAGCGACTAAATCTACACTATCAGTTGCCATGACAGGTATATAGTCGCCATTTTGGGCAGTCGGAATCCAGGACAACAACCCCATAACCCAACCCAATAACGCACGTACACTAGGGGATATGGGGAAATATGTCCACAGCTTTATTAAGCAAACAATAATAATAACAATAATAATAATAATAATAATAATAATAATAACTTAACAAGTAAACATGGGTCATTGCCCCCCATACTCCGCCCTCGCATCCTATTCCTTCCATTAACATATAAAGGGCAATGACCCCCATATAAATAAACATATATATATAACATACATCAACATTATTCCAATCGATGTAAAGTGCCAACCATCCATTAACCACGGCAGGGGTATACCCGGATACCCCTACCCCACCAGGTTCTGAGCCACCGACAGGACTCGAAACCTATCAACCACCAATGACCACCACTTGTTTGTTTTCCATTACGTTCATCCTGGGGAGCCTATTTCCTCTCCTTCAGCTCCCCGTCCCGCCATAAGCTCAGACCTTGACCCCTTAAGCCGTCTGAGCTCCGCCACCCCGAAGAAACAGCGCCCGCTGCATACCAACCTGCCAACCCAAGTTGAGCAGATCCCAACCCACCTCCGAAAGGTGAACCCCGTCCGAGCGGTAGTACCCCGGCAACCCCTCTTCCAACTCGCTGTGCCGTACCACCACACCCCCCACCTTCCTAACAAAGCTTGCCATTAAGCTGTTCACCTTCTTCCTGCATTGATCAATCGCCACCGGATCCCGCGCGTGCCGCCATCGACGCCTTGGGACAATCTCCGACCACACTAACATAACCCCCGGAAGCAGGTCCCTCAGTTTGTTGATGTCCTGCTTCATCCACTTTACCAACCGACGTTGCGGCGTGAGGCCCAAGTCGTTACCCCCAGCATGAAGGACCACCATGTCCGGTGTCTTCCCGCCCACCACCATCCTAAACATTGCCCCACAAACCTCCCCCCAGCAAAATCCCTGTACCCAAACCATCGGACTGTCAACTGGTCCTTCGGAAAGCCCAGCTGCTGGCCCTGCATTCGAGCTGCGGCCCTCCTCTCGGCCCAGAAGACAAAAGAATGTCCCACAATCCAAGCAAACGTCCTGGGGAGAAGAAGAAAACAAGCGTGAGGGAAAGGCAAAAGAGGACTCCCCCGTCCATGCCCGCCCCCAGTGGCGTACATACCAGGGTCGCAGGGGTCGCGGCTGCGACCGGGCCCGGCCCACCAGGGGGCCCGGCCGCCCCTGCGACCCGGTATGTACGCCCAGGGCCAGCCTCTTCCCCTGGAGGGCCAGGAGCCGGCCCTCAGTGCTTCCTCTTCAGCTCCCTCGCGCACCACACTGATGACGTCATCTTCCGGCTCCGGCATCCCTACGCGGCGCGCGAGGGAGCTGAAGAGGAAGCACTCCCTCGCGCGCCCGCCTGCCGGACCGGCCACCCGCCCAGCAGCAGCAGGACTGGACCCCAGGGAATCCCCCCAGCACTCCAAAAGGTAAGGAGGCTGGGGGGATTAAATTTAAAAAAAAAAAAATAGTGTTAGTGTTTGAGTGTGTGTGAGTGTTAGAGTGAGTGTTAGTGTGTGAGTGTTAGTGAGTGAGTGTTAGTGAGTGTTAGTGTGTGTGTGAGTGTTAGTGTGTGAGTGTTAGTGAGTGTTAGTGTGTGTGTGAGTGTTAGTGTGTGTGTCTGCTAGTGAGTGTTAGTGTGTGTGAGTGGTAGTGAGTGTTAGTGTGTGTGTCTGCTAGTGAGTGTTAGTGTGTGTGTGTGTGTGTCTACTAGTGAGTGTCAGTGAGTGTGTTACTGTGTGTGTCTTACTGAGTGTGTGTGTGTTAGTGAGTCTGTTTGATGTCTGTTAGTGAGTGTGTGTTTGTCAATAGAGTGTATGTTTTGTAAGTGAGTGTGTATGTATGTCTGTCGCTGAGTGTGTCTCTGTCAGTAAATGTGTGTGTCTGTTAGCTAGTGTGTATGCGTCTGTAAGTGAGAGTGTGTGTGTCTTCAGCACTTACCTTTCTCCAGCGCCGGACTCCCTTGGTGCTGGGGATCCCTCAGCCTCTCAGCTCCGAATGCGACCGCGCACGCATTCAAACCGCCCATAGGAAAGCATTACTCAATGCTTTCCTATGGACGTTCAGTGTGCTCCTCTAGCGGCTGTCAGTGAGACAGCCACTAGAGGCTGGATTAACTCTCAGTGAAACATAGCAGTTTCTCTGAAACTGCTATGTTTTCAGCTGCAGGGTTAAAACTAGAGGGGCCTGACACCCAGACAACTTCATTGAGCTGATGTGATCTGGGTGTCTGTAGTGGTCCTTTAAAGGACCACTATAGTGCCAGGAAAACACTCTCGTTTTCCTGGCACTATAGTGCCTTGAGGGTGCCCCCACCCTCAGGGGCCCCCTCCCGCCCAGCTCTGGAAAGGGGTAAAACTTACCTTTTTCCAGCGCTGGGCGGAGAGCTCTCCTCCTCTTCTCCTCCCCGTCGGCTGTATGCGCACGCGCGGCAAGAGCTGCGCGCGCATTCAGCCGGTCACATAGGAAAGCATTCATAATGCTTTCCTATGGACGCTGGCGTGCTCTCACTGTGAAAATCACAGTAAGAAGCACGCAAGCGCCTCTAGTGGCTGTCAATGAGACAGCCACTAGAGGAAATAGGGGAAGGTTTAACCCATTCACAAACATAGCAGTTTCTCTGAAACTGCTATGTTTATGAAAATATGGGTTAACCCTAGCTGGACCTGGCACCCAGACCACTTCATTAAGCTGAAGTGGTCTGGGTGCCTAGAGTGGTCCTTTAAGTGTGTGTGCATCTGCATGCACTGGCGTACATACCGCGGTTGCAAGGGTCGCAGCCCTGTAACCCCTGCGACCAGGTGCCCACTGCCATGTGTTG
>OW240914.1:39209046-39325314 GCA_933207985.1 Pelobates cultripes
TGGAGGGCAACGGAATTGAATATCAATGCTGCATATAATGTACCATGCCGCTGACTAACCCACGTTTACCGCTGTATACACTCTTGCACAATGTTTTATTTCAGAGATTTAATTGGCATAGGGCCGGTGGTTCCCTCACTAGACCCCGCTGGTTTGCTGATGTCGCTCCCTAGAATGATAGGGCGAGCTGATACACTTTTCCCGACAGACGATAGATCCCCCTACTAACAATTATATCTCCGAAGGACTAACTTATAGCTTAGGCCCACACGTGACTCCCTAGTAATGTCTTTTTATCTTAGAGCACATAAATCCATACCTGTACTCAACCCACTGGCAAATGAACGTCTGTGGTTTTACTTATATACGAACCCCCCCCCACCCCCCACTTGAGTACCGACAGGTGCATAGCCGGAGAATGACCTACACATGACGCATGAGATATACATAAATATTGGATCAGAAACCCGGAGGAGCGCTTAGGATGGACAAAGGGGCCCCCGACATAGGGAACCCCACCGCTGGTGGGTGCAGGGGTGCTAACATTTAGCGACAAGGGACTAAGGGTTTACTTAGATTGACCAGAGTGGGTGGACGATGGGTGGGCATCTTCCTTCTTCGAGGGAGTACTTGGGGAATGATGGGTTATACTGTTTTCTGTTCATCGGCCTCAGGGGCCATGTTTGACAATACGTTATTTGTTGTTATTACCAGTGTGCTTTTATTGTAACTGTACAATTTACGCAGGTTATTGCTATCCATTCGAACCTGACCATGGGGGATAAGGTGGAGCGGAGAACCACGTATCTAATCCCCGAAACCTTACCTGGGTGGAGCTCGAGCCGCGTTCTCCAACACATACACTCGTGCCAAGAGGTTAGTGACCAGACGGCAGGGTCCCTCGGCTCCTGGGCTGGTACCGGAGCGAGCCCCAGCTGGTGCTGGTCGCCGCGCGAGTCTTCCCCCCTCTTTTGTAGTAGTGTTCTAGATCTACTTTAGGGATCCCACCGGACTCTGGGGGGTAACCACAAAAAGGGACACTCACCTCCTCTCATACTCTGCTTGGCGCAGTTGATCCCGCGCCCGGGGACCCGAAATTACTACTTGTGCGCCCTTCTATAACACACTTTCCCCTCTTTCCTTCCCCATCGCTCCCTTTCCCCCCCTCTCCCGCTTTCTTCCTTGTTCCCTCCACGTTCGTGCCGGTCCGCACCCCGGGCGGGTGGCTTTCCCTGCGGTAGCGGACTAACGGTGCAACCTCCTGACCCCGTATTACACCGGGAGTGTATCCGACCCACATAGTGACCATGGCCTACTGTAACGCACCCCTAAAGGTCATCACACAGAATTGTAGAGGACTCAACATACCTGAACGGAGGACGCACCTGTTACGGGAATTGAGGAAAAAACATGTGGCTATAGCTATGCTCCAAGAGACGCACTTCAAGGAAGGTTCTACTCCTAGACTACGGAATAGGCATTACCCCGATAACTACTTCTGTAATCACCCAACGGCCCACAAATCTGGAGTGGCTATATTACTAGCTGCGGAACTGGAATTTAAAGAATTGGACCGCGTTCAAGACTCACAGGGACGATATCTCTTCCTCAAGGGCATCATAGCAGATAAGATATATACCATTGCGACTATTTATGTGCCCAATCGGAGGCAGGCCCCATTTATCCGCAACGCCATGCATCAATTGGAAGACTTCACGGACGGGATACTATTAGTAGGAGGCGACTTCAACGCCCCGCTGGACCCAACGCTGGATTCCTCCACGGGTCATAGCTGCCTTCCACAACACAGCATTAGCTCCATTCGACAATCCATGGAAGCCCTGAGACTGGTGGACTGTTGGAGGACACTTCACCCCACGGGGAAAGACTATACCTACTTCACCCTTCACAATCGTTATTCCCGTATAGATTACATCCTCATTGCACAGGAAGGCCTTTCCCACCTACGCGGAGCAGAGATCGAAACGGCCACCTGGTCGGACCATGGATCGGTCGGGATAGAATTGGAATCGCCCCTGTACAGACCGAGGAAGTGGACCTGGAGACTTAATGAAGCCCTACTGCTTGACCCAGGCACCAAGGACCAAATCCGACAAGCACTGGAACAATACTTCGGAGAGAATGATACCCCGGAGGCTTCTCCGATTTCTGTATGGGAAGCCCACAAAAGTGTGCTTCGAGGCATTCTCATACGCATTGCCTCCCAGAAGCGGAAGGCATTCATGCAAGAAATGGTTGACTTATATCGATCTATATCGACCCTGGAACGCCAACACAAACGCTCCCAGCTAAACGCAGTATACGGAGAATTAATGGAGCACAGGAGACGACTTAAAGATCTCATCCTGAAAAGGCATCTCCGATCCGTACAACGCTCGAAGGGCTTTTATTATGTGCACGCCAACAAAGGGGGTAAATATCTGGCGAGACTACTGAAAGGCCCCTTGCCCCATAGACAGATACGTAAGATTCGCTTGACCACGGGAGAGATCTCCCCATTCCCTCAGAAAATAGCCGGTGAATTTAGGTCTTTCTATGAACACTTATACAATCTGTATACGCCCAACGGAGCCACCGACGCAGCTGGAGAACGCACAAAGATACAGAATTTCCTGGATGACACAGTCACTAACACGATTGCCCAGGATTCGGCAACGCTTTTGGACACCCCGATCATGGTGGAAGAATTAGCCGCAGCCCTGAAGACATCAAAATCCGGCAAGGCCCCAGGCCCAGATGGTTACTCTACGGGATACTATAAAAGCTTCTCAGGAGTGCTACTCCCTTGGCTAACCAAGGCGCTTAACGCTGTAGGCGACGGAGGGATCCTGGGAAAGGAATCCCTGGCAGCCACCATCACGGTCATACTTAAACCAGGGAAGGACCCATTACAATGCAGCAGTTACCGACCGATCTCACTGCTGAATGTCGATGCTAAGCTGTTCACGAAAGTCCTTGCAACTAGGCTTAAACATCTACTCCCCGATTTAATACACGCGGACCAGACGGGATTCATCCCGGGCCGGGAAGCTAGAGACAGCACTCTAAGGTTGTTCTCTATCCAACATCACGCAAGGAAGACAGGAACCCGGCTCCTTCTGCTATCAACAGATGCTGAAAAAGCATTCGACCGGGTCAACTGGACATACATGTTGGAGACCCTGAAACGGCAGGGCTGCGGCCAGAGACTCATCAAGTGGATATCTGCTATATACAGTAGACCACGTGCTTCGGTAAGGATTAACGGAGCCACAACCGAGGACTTCGCGATTAACAACGGTACCCGACAGGGATGCCCACTCTCGCCTCTGCTGTTCGCAATGACCTTGGAGCCACTGCTACAGGCGATACGCCAAAACCCGGACGTACAGGGTTATGAATGGCAGGGAGCCCATCATAAGGTTGCTGCATACGCAGACGATCTCCTTTTCTTTGTCCGCAACCCCAGGATCACCCTACCATGTCTCCTCTCCGAATTTGACAGATTCGGACAGATATCCGGTTTCAAGCTTAATATCTCGAAATGCGAGGTCCTGAATTTGACACTCCCGACGGATGAATTCCAATCCCTGGAACCAGAATTCGAGTTCCACTGGTGCCGTGACAAGATGAAATACCTGGGCATCTGGGCGACTGTGGACCCGGGAGATATTTACCAACACAACTTTACACCCCTACTGAAGAACATACTCGCAGACTTGTCCAGATGGTCCTACCCGCATATCACCTGGCACGGGCGAGTTGCGGTGATAAAAATGAATATTCTCCCGAGGATCCTGTATCTCATGCAGACTATACCTCTCGCACTCCCGTCGACCTTCTTCTCTACCTTGAAAACAGCAGTAATCAAATTTATCTGGCGGGGAGGACGATCTAGGATCCGACATGACATCATTTGCCGACCTAGACTCTACGGAGGGATAGCACTTCCAGATTTTAAGAAATATCATCAGGCAGCGGTCATGCAACGTGTCTTGGATTGGCACTCCACGCAGAAGCCCAAACAATGGGTTGAACTTGACAGGGGCCTGGCCGGCCAGACGCTGGAGACAAAGATCTGGGGAGGCCCTGGGGGATCGTCGGCTCCCCTTGCCGAAGAAGGACTGATCCTACAGACCTTACAAGAGTGGAGGAAGCTGAGGACGCAGGACCACATATCCCCTGTACCCAGTCCGATGCTGCCGATTACTCATAACGCGGACGTAGGGGGAGGTCTCCCTCCCGAAGCGTTACCCATCCAAGGTAATGGTTCATACATACCCATACATATGGCCCTAGCAGACGGGAATCTGCAGGACCTTTCCACGATGTTGGGTGACAGACCTCGGACCCCCCTCCTCCAGTTTCGATATCTTCAACTGAAACATTTCTATAATTCACTACCACACAAGACTCAACTGCACAGGGACCTCACGTGGTTTGAGGATCTCTGCGACCGGGGTGCTACACTTGAACACGCGCTTTCGGCACTATATCAACATCTACTAGTCGGAGGGACACCGGCAGCGGTGACGTTCAAACGGCAATGGGAAGGACAACTGGGGACAACACTCACGACACAGCAATGGGATGCTGCATTGCTCTGGCAGCACAAGAGTTCTATGAGCTCGTATTACCAAGAAGTGAATTATAAATTGCTCTCATTATGGTATAGAACGCCGACTTTACTGCACCGTATATTCCCCTCGATCCCCCCAGAGTGTTGGAGATGTCAGGAAGCACGCGGTACTGTACTACATATCTGGTGGGAGTGCAGAGCAATTACCCCTTACTGGGAAATGATTAGGGAAACAGTTGAACTCATCCTGGGAGAACAACCAGAATGGTCCGCGGAATTGGCATTACTACATATCTCGACCCAATCCATTTCCTCATATAAGAAATCGATACTACGTCACCTGCTCAATGCTGCCAAGGCCAACATCCCAGCCCACTGGAAACGAACCGAAATCCCCACCAAAAAAGAGTGGATCAGCAGAGTGGAAGACATTCACGAAGCAGAAGAAGCACATGCTGTTTTGACGGGACGAGGAACTGGGCACGCAGAGCGGTGGACGCCGTGGTTCTTATACATCTCCCGCTGCCGCGGGGACGGAGACGCGCCGGGGCCCTCTGTTGGGGAGCGGGCCGGTGCGGACCTTGCTGGAGGGACCAACACCCCCCTGTAACTTGATTAACAACTATCCCCTACTTTTACCCCTTCTTTCCCCCGTCTACCTGCACGTAGGGATCGGATTCGGGGCCGAAGGTGCTAACTGTAGACAAGCAGACGATACACGATACTATTGAAAGTCAGGGAAGAAAGATGTACATTCGTAGATGATCACGGACCATGCACGTTGCACGGTAAGCCTAGACGCGGTACCCCGGGACACCCTGTTGCCAGGTGGTCCGGCGCTTAGGCGGATAGTTAGCGATGATTAACGGCCGATAGCCGCACATCTCACATCTTCACACACGGGTGTTGCCACACACACCACTCAGAATCTCGACACTTACCACACACTAGTTAGCGACAGGGCTTTAGACAACATGGTTGGGACATGGAGATACCCTAACAACGCACGAGCTTTGCCATAGGTAATGGTCCTAGGGACACTCTAGTCTCCAAACGCTTAACTTATACTTTATGTCGAATCAAGCTCCCACCTATATTAGGTACCCGGAGGCTTATTGTATTAATACGCTGTTATTGTTCTTATTCTATCATAATAGCCATATTATCTACATCTCGCGACTACCAAAAACATTTTTTCAGATAGGGAACTAGGGTATAGGAATGTATGAAGGGAAAAGGAGGAAATAAGATAGAAGGATGGGAAACACAAAAAAAAAACAAAAAAAAAAACTTGTTTGAATAATGTTTCTGGACATTGAATGTTGTGCATATTACATGATCCTGTTGTTCTATGGAAAACTAATGTAACATTGCCGCAATCAACATACCTCTAATAAAGAAATTTATAAAAAAAAAAAAACCTTTCCATCTAATAAGGTATTGTAAGGTGCCACGGTGGACACGTGAATCCAAAATCTTGTGTATTTCATATTCTTCTTCACCTTGGACGATGATAGGTTCAGGAGTTGTAACTATTTCTCTATGAAAAGGATCAGGGATGTGTGGTTTAAGAAGAGAGACATGGAATACTGGATGAAGTTTAAAACTTGGAGGAAGTTTTAATTTAACAACGTTATCATTGATAATTGTAATTATTTGAAAAGGACCAAGAAAAAGAGAGCTCAATTTCTTTGAAGGACGGTTTGTGGTAATATTTTTTGAAGAGAGCCAGACAAGATCCCCTACTTTGTAAGGAGGGGGAATTCTTCTTTTATTGTCAAAAAACTTTTTCTGGTAGTTTTGAGCGAGTTGAAGATTCTCCCGTAATTTGAGGAATAGAGAGGACATAAATTCATTTTTTGATGTAACCGTAGGATTGGATGAAGTAATAGTTTGGATGGGAAATGAGGACGGATGAAAACCATAGTTGGAGAAGAAAGGAGTCATTTTCGTACTAGAATGAATGGTATTGTTGTAAGAAAATTCAGCCATAGGTAACCATGTGGTCCAGTCATCTTGCAGGTATGAACAATAACATCGGAGATATTGTTCCAAACATTGATTAACTCTCTCTGTTTGCCCATTAGTTTGGGGATGATAGGCGGAAGAGAGTTTGCGTTGAATTTGAAGAGAGAGACACATCTCCTTCCAGAATTTGGAGGTAAATTGTGTCCCCCTATCAGAAATAATTTCTTCTGGAAGACCATGGAGTTTTATAATATTATCAATAAAGACTTTGGACAATTCTACGGAGGAGGGTAATTTTTTTAAAGAGATGAAATGGGACATTTTTGTGAAGCGGTCCACAACAACAAGAATAGTGGTGAAATGTCGAGATGGTGGAAGGTCAACGAGAAAATCCATAGAAATGGATTGCCAAGGTTTTTCTGGAATGGGTAAGTTAAGTAGTAATCCGAAAGGTTGATTATGTTCAGATTTGGACCTTTGACAGATAGGACAAGTTTTGACATATAATTCAATGGTTTTATCTTGGCGAGGCCACCAATAATATCGTGAAGTTAGTTCAAGAGTTTTCTTTATTCCAGGATGTCCAGCTAGGGGTGAATCATGAACCATCTTAAGTAATTTGTTCCTAAGAATGGGAGGAATATAAATTCTATTTTTAAAGTAAAATATACCATCCTGTTTTGTCAATTTAGGCGTTTTGGGAAGTTCAAGATCCTTGTGATTCAAATTCTTTATGTCATCCTGAAGAGAAGAGAGGATCCCTATTATTTTGTTAGGGGGATAAACATCAATAGTAGTTTTAGAAGGAATTCGAGAAAGAGCGTCAGCCTTTTTATTCCTAGTTCCAGGTCTGTATATTAATTGGAAGTTAAATCGGTTAAAAAATAGGTTCCATCTAACTTGTCTAGCCGTAAGGGTTTTGTTAGTATAGAGATATTCAAGATTTTTATGGTCTGTATAAACTATTATAGGTTGTTTTGTATCTTCTAGAAGATGACGCCAATTTTCGAAGGCAGCTTTAACACTTAATAATTCTTTTTCACCAATAGGATAATTTTTTTCAGCAGAGCTCAAGGATCTTGAGAAGAAGGCAACTGGATGAAGTGGATCTTGAGGAGTCTTTTGTTGAGAAAGAACTGCTCCGATAGCTGTATCTGATGCATCGACTTCAAGGACATATAAGAATGTTGGATTAGGTAGTTGTAGAATAGGTGCAGTTGTAAATCTTTTTTTTAATCTGTCAAAGGCAGCTTGTGCATCTTTACTCCACTTGAAAGGACGTTTTGTACTGTTAAGAAGGTTAAGTGGATGAGATACCTCTGAATAGTTTCTAATAAATTTCCTATAGAAGTTTGCAAATCCAAGAAATCGTTGCAATTCTTTTGTAGTAGTAGGAACGGGCCAGTTAATAATACATTCGATTTTGGAGTTATCCATTTTCAGAGAATGAGGTGAAATAATGTATCCAAGAAAGGAGAGTTTAGTAACTTCAAAAAGACATTTCTCTGGTTTAGCGTATAATTTGTGAGTTCTCAGTCTAGATAGAACCCATCTTACATGCTTCCTATGTTCATCCAAATTGTTAGAATATATTAAGATATCATCTAAATAGATAATAACACAGACATCCAAAAGATCTCTAAAGATATCATTTATAAAATGTTGAAATGTTGCAGGGGCATTACAAAGCCCAAAAGGCATCACTAGATATTCGTAGAGACCATATCTAGTCCGGAAGGCGGTCTTCCATTCATCATCCTGTTTTATTCTAATGAGGTTATATGCTCCTCGGAGGTCGAGTTTAGTGAATATAGTTGCAGTCCTTAATCTTTCAAGTAATTCATTTATTAGAGGAAGAGGATAACGATTTTTTATGGTTATTTTATTTAAGGCTCTGTAATCTATAATGGGACGGATGGTTTGGTCCTTATTCCTCACAAAGAATATACTAGAGGCAGCCGGGAGGTCGAGGGTCTGATGAATCCTTTACGTAAATTTTCATTAAGATATTCTTTTAAGGTCTGCAATTCCTTTTCAGAAAGTGGATAAATGTGACCATAAGGAATAGGAGCACCGGGTATTAGATCTATTGGGCAATCATATACTCGATGAGGTGGAAGTGTTTCCGCTTCTTTTTTACAAAAGACATCTGCAAAATCAGAGTAGAATGGAGGTATAACTGATTCTTGAGTAGTTTGGAGAATAGGAATATGTTGTAAGCAGGTTTTTTTACAAAAATCAGAAGAAAAGGAAATGGAGAAGGGTGACCATTTAATTAGAGGATCATGGGTTTTTAACCAATTAATTCCTAGAATGACAGGATAAAGTGGAGATTTAATAACATCAAATGTAAGAAATTCGGTATGTACGTTGTTGGTAATCATTCTTAGAGGAATTGTCTCATCTTTTATGGGTCCTGAGGATATAAATGAACCATCAATAACTCTGATTGGAACAAAGTTGGTTTTTCGAACACAAGGAATTTTATTCTTTGTAACAAAAGAAAAATCAAGGAAGGTTCCATTAGCACCAGAATCAATAATGGCTTCAGTCACGATTCTTTTTGTATCCCACTGTAATATGAGAGATATAGAAAAATAAGTAGATGTTTTTCTTTTTTGAAGAACGTTCAATATAGAGGTAGATGAATGAAGCTTACCAGCTTTTGAATGTTTAAGTAGAGGACATTCTGGAATTAGATGTTCTTTTGAAGCACAATACATACACAGGTTTAGTTGTCTCCTTCTTATTCTTTCTTCAGAAGTAAGAGGACTTCTTATTATACCAACTTCCATAGGTTCATTTTGAGGAAGAATTTTTTCAGGAATTTTTGGAGAAGTAAAATGTTTTCTCCAGTTAGAAGTAGTGTGAACTTTTCAGCCCTTCTTTCTCTTAGACGTCTGTCAATACTAATGGAAAGTTGAATCAATGCATTTAGGGTGGGAGGAAGTTCAGTACGAGAGAGTTCATCTTTCACTGCTTCTGATAATCCGAGACGGAATTGATTGCGTAGAGTGATGTCATTCCATTGGGTTTCTGTAGCCCATCTTTTAAATTCTGCAATATAATCTTCAACAGGTCTGTTCTTTTGGTGGAGAGTTCTGATGTTTAAATCAGCAGTAGCCTGTTTATAAGGATCTTCATATAATAAAGACATAGCTTCAAAGAATTCATCCAATGAATCTAATATGGGATCATCATTCTCTAAAAAGGAATGAGCCCATGCCATAGGTTCACCTCTTAAAAAAGAAATTACTGAACAAACTTTTGATCTTTCAGTGTGATAAGATCTAGGTTTTAAAGCTATCAGAAGTTTGCAAGAATTCAAAAAATCTCTGTACTTTGTTCTATCTCCATAAAATTTTTCTGGATTACAGACAGCAGGATCACCAGCCAATTGAAGAGCGGCATGAGGAAGATGGCCTTGCATGTCTCTAACATAGGTTAATATTCTCTCATTCGTGATTTGCAGTTCCTGTAACCCTTGAGCAATCGTATCCACTCTATTGGTTAGGGCAGAAACTTGTGAGTTAATATCTGCTGGTTCCATTGAAATAGGCTGGATTATTCTGTGATACTTATTTGTAATACTTCTTTAATTGGAACTCAACTGCAGAAACAATAAGTTTCACCTCCTTTTATATTGAAGTGAACAAGGTTGACTGTATCTTTAAATACACATGCAGGGAAGAAATGCAATGCTAGTTCCAACTTAATTAAGATGGAATGATTTATGAAAATTATGTTAATGAAGCTGGACAGGCTTGCAATTAGAATAAATTGATATTTGCAGAAAGAATTAGACTTAGTAGCAATCCCTTATTGACAAGAGAGAATTTTAGTGAAATTTAAATACTGTATAAATTAATTAATATGAATTGGTTTCCTTGGCAAAAAGGTTTACTTAACTTAGAGGCAGTTCTGGCAATGGAAGGGTTAATTCACCCAATGGAGGAGAAATTAGGAGTCTCTATTAATAAGCTGAGCGTTAGGAGTGGAGAGTAAGGAAGTCCGTTTTTACTAGCCGAGGTCTGGGAGTGGAGAAGGTAGAAGTCCGTTTTTACTAGCCGAGGTCTGGGAGTGGAGAAGGTAGAAGTCCGTTTTTACTAGCCGAGGTCTGGGAGTGGAGAAGGTAGAAGTCCGTTTTACAAGCCGAGGTCGAGAAGTGGAGAAGGTAGAAATCTGTTTACAAGCCGAGGTCGGGAGAGGAGTGGAGCCGGTAGCATCAAGTAGAGCAGCTGATCTCAATGCAGCACCTGAGTGAATAATCCAGCCCTTTGAATCTGGCGCGGTCTTCCTAAGTATCGTGGAAGGACCGCGTCAGAGAAAGGGGCGGGGCTAAGCGCCGTGAACCCGGAAGTGGGTTCCGGCGGCAGCATGAATGATAGAGTATACCTGACAGTTGACCTCATGCTGTTTGTATCGTCTCTGAAATGCATGGGGAGGTGGAGGCTGAAATTATCGAAAGGCGATCCCCAAGACACATTTTGATGCTGAGCTTCTCTTTCATCCCAAGTTGAATGGGTTTCAGAGTGGCAAAAATTCATACTGATGTAACAAAGAATATTCTTCAAAGTGTCCCATCCTCTAACTTGTCTAGATATGATTTGATGGAATTTTGCCAATATATGGTCCTGTCCTGAAGGGATTGTTGCTCAAAGAAACTGTTTAATTGGTGTGAACACATGCCGGATTTCTCTATTCCGTACAAAATATACATGCCCTGTGTGAGGATCGAACTCACGACCTTCAGATTATGAGACTGACGCGCTACCTACTGCGCTAACAAGGCAATTTACGCCATGTGTTTTTATAGTTTTCTGGGATACATGCATATAGTGAACGTTTGTTCGAAAATAAAATGAAATGGGTGTATTTTCCAAACAAACCTTTTAGCCTTCTCACACATTTGGGGTAACTATTCTAGTGCTGGTAATCAGTGACTTTCTACTTGTTACAGACAAAATAAAATAGAAAGCAGAATAGACACAGGGACTTAGAAATTAGGCATATGGGTTTTTAATCTGCCCTATGGAACTGTAAAACCAAGATAGATTATTTTGCACTTCTCCAAACCACAATGATAGACCTACAATTTATTTTGCGCTCACCAGTTCCAATTTGGATAACTTCTGGTCATTACATTAGTAGCATGGTTTCTTTATAATAAGCATAACAAAAGCATTAGACCTGCTGTATAACTGGCCACTGTGGACAAGAGTTTCAAAGTCCTCGGCATATGTTATAAACATAGCTTTAGGGGTGCTTAAATCATGAATTGAGTTTATCTCATGCTGTTTGTATCCTCTCTGAAATGCATGGGGAGGTGGAGGCTGAAATTATCGAAAGGCGATCCACAAGAAACATTTTAATGCTGTGCTTCTCTTTCATCCCAAGTTGAATGGGTTTCAGAGTGGCAAAAATTCATACTGAAGTAACAAAGAACATTCTTCAAAGTGTCCCATCCTCTAACTTGTTTAGATATGATTTCATGGAATTTTGCAAATATATGGTCCTGTCCTGATGGGATTGTTGCTCAATGAAACTGTTTAATTGGTGTGAACACATGCCGGATTTCTCTATTCCTTACAAAATATACATGCCCTGTGTGAGGATCGAACTCACGACCTTCAGATTATGAGACTGACGCGCTACCTACTGCGCTAACAAGGCAATTTACGCAATGTGCTTTTATAGTCTTCTGGGATACATGCATATAGTGAACGTTTGTTCTAAAATAAAATGAAATAGGTGTATTTTTCAAACAAGCCTTTTAGCCTTCTCACACATTTGGGGTACCTATTCTACTGCAGGTAATCAGTGACTTTCTACTTGTTACAGACAAAATAAAATAGAAAGCAGAATAGACACAGGGACTTAGAAATTAGGCATATGGGTTTTTAATCTGCCCTATGGAACTGTAAAACCAAGATAGATTATTTTGCACTTCTCCAAACCACAATGATAGACCTACAATTTATTTTGCGCTCACCAGTTCCAATTTGGATAACTTCTGGTCATTACATTAGTAGCATGGTTTCTTTATAATAAGCATAACAAAAGCATTAGACCTGCTGTATAACTGGCCACTGTGGACAAGAGTTTCAAAGTCCTCGGCATATGTTATAAACATAGCTTTAGGGGTGCATAAATCATGAATTGAGTTTACCTCATGCTGTTTGTATCCTCTCTGAAATGCATGGGGAGGTGGAGGCTGAAATTATCGAAAGGCGATCCACAAGAAACATTTTAATGCTGTGCTTCTCTTTCATCCCAAGTTGAATGGGTTTCAGAGTGGCAAAAATTCATACTGAAGTAACAAAGAACATTCTTCAAAGTGTCCCATCCTCTAACTTGTTTAGATATGATTTGATGGAATTTTGCCAATATATGGTCCTGTCCTGATGGGATTGTTGCTCAATGAAACTGTTTAATTGGTGTGAACACATGCCGGATTTCTCTATTCCTTACAAAATATACATGCCCTGTGTGAGGATCGAACTCGCGACCTTCAGATTATGAGACTGACGCGCTACTTACTGCGCTAACAAGGCGATTTACACCAGGGGTACCTATTCTACTGGAGGTAATCAGTGACTTTCTACTTGTTACAGACAAAATAAAATAGAAAGCAGAATAGACTCAGGGACTTAGAAATTAGGCATATGGGTTTTTAATCTGCCCTTTGCCACATGCCGGATTTCTGTATTCCTTACAATATATACATGCACTGTGTGAGGATCGAACTCACGACCGTCAGGTTATGAGACTGATGCGCTACCTACTGCGCTAACAAGGCAATTTACGCCATGCGTTTTTATAGTTTTCTGGGATGCATATTATGAGGTTGAAACGTTGCTGTTCTGTTTTGTTTTATTAAAACTGCCTGTGGCTTTAACACTTTGAGTGCACGGGTAATCTTTTTGTTTCCTATTCTTATAGATCTGTCTACCTTCCTCACTCTGTTTTTTTTTTTTTTATAATTACTAAATCCAAATCTTTTGTTTTGTTTTACTATTTTGGCCACTTCTGCAAAGTACCACCATCATTTCTTCACTTTTTTGCTCTTACTGACAAGCTTTATGCAATTTTCTGTTGCCTTCAGTAGTGCAACTTTTAAATGATCCTCTTTCTCCTGTACTCCATTTAAACCACTCAATTCTGAGAATGACTCCTATACGAATATTCTAAGTTTAGAAATGTTTGTTTTTCTAAAATCTAATACTTTCGTTTTTGTGTGGTGTTTATCCGTCACTGTTTTTATATTAAACCACACCGACTGGTGAGCACTTGATCTTCACCTACAGTAATATCTGATACCAAATCTCCATTTGTTAACACTAAATCTAGTATGGCCTCCTTACAAGTTGGCTCCTCAATGACTTGTTTTAGAGACAATCCCAGTAGGGAGTTTAGAATGTGTGCTCCTGGCACAAACAGCTATTTTGTTTTTCCAGTTCATATCAGGGAGATTAAAGTCACCCATGATGATAACTTCTCCCTTCAATGTTTTTTCAGCTATCTCCTTAACTAGCAGATTATGTAACGCTTCTATTTGCCTATAAATCACAGCTACACCAGTTACTGTGTGATTACCAAATTCTAATGTAACCCAAACGGACTCTATGTTCGTCTCACTAACTTTTATTAGGCTAGATGTTATGCTATCCTTCACATACAAGGCCATCCTCCCCCTTTCTTGCCTTGCCTGTCTTTTCTATATAAAGAGTACCCTGGTATTGCTATGTCCCAGTCATTTTTCTCATTATACCATGTCTCAGTAACAGCGACTAAATCTACACTATCAGTTGTGATTATTGCCACAAGTTCATGGATCTTATTCCCTAAACTGCGAGCATTTGTAGACATGAATCAATACTTATCATTTTTAACCCTTGCTACTGGCACTTTCCGTCCTTGTTTTAGGGGGCGATTTGATTTATGTTTTTATCATTCTTTACCCCCCCCCCCATCCCTCTGTTTAAATACTTCCAAGCAAAACCTCTGAACTGCTCACTGAGAACACTTGTTTCCTTTTGAGAAAGATGCAAACTATCTCTTTTGTAAAGTAAATTTTTAGTCCAACTAGAGTTACCATGAGAAACAAAGTCAAATCCTTGCTCCCGACACCATTTACCAAGCCACAAGTTAAAGTCCCTAATACACTTCCGCCTATAATTCTGAATGTTATGCGGACACAACCGGCTGTACATCATTGACAAGAGCACAAAACACTTCCTTTACCTCTGAAACTCCATTGCAAGCCAAGTCATTTGTCCCTAGATGGACAAGAACATCCAATTCCCCCTTTGCTTTCTTAACAATATTAAAAACATGTCTAATGTCTTTACGAGCAGTAGCTCCAGGAAGACATCTCACAAAGCCACGATTGTCCAACTCCATACCTCTTATGATAGATTCCTCCAGAAAAATGGATGGGGGGGGGGAGCCAACATCATCCAGCCCGGCTGCACAGCACATACCCAGGCATGGAATCTTAAGTTATGCCTTTTAACCATACTGATTTTGGAGGGATAGTCACGATTTTCGTGTCCTGTCTCACTTCCCCGGGCTTTGTTCTTTGGTGTCTTATTTTGGGGACACCATTGAACTGTCCCCAAAAAGTGTAGTGGGAGAGCATTAGTAGACTTGCTCAGGCTGCACTCAGGACACTAAGACCCTGACTAAGACCCTGCAAAGAGCTTTAAGACATTGGGCTAACATGCTTAATTAGCAGGCATACTTTTCAAGTGGCTCGGCCCCCTTTGAACAAAGCCCCTGGTGCAATTGCATCACTGTCCCTGCCCCCCCCCCCCAGCTCCCCCTCTATTCTTAGGATGTTGGCTGTAAGTTAACCAGAATATTACTGGGGGGGGGGGAATTCTAACCCGTTTTATGGAGGATAAGATGGGTTAGAACCCCCCACAAGATTATCTGGGAGAATGTATTGTGTCTATCTGTATATGTATAATTTTCAGGTCCATTTTTTTGATATGTGAGACCTGTATTTTAGCATATAAATAATACACACTTTAATATAAAGTAAGAATAATAAATGTATGTTTGGTTGAATATTTTTATTATTATTTTTTTTCTTGTTGTATTGAAGTCTCATCAATCTTGTTCATTTTTCTTTCTTCTTTTGCTTGTTCACTAGATTCTCAAAGAGATCTGTCACAGTTGTCATTGAAAACACAGGCTTAGGAATTAAATCCAAGGCATAGCTCTATAAAATAAAAGGAAATTGAATAAAATTAAAAGGAAAAAGAAATTAGTCAGAAAGAAATGTATCACTGCAATGTTAATAATGGTAATGTTTCTAGCTAACTGTGCAGAAAATAAACCCTGCAACTTTTTTTTTTTTTTTAATTTGAAAACATTTTTTAAATTGAAATGAATAATAAAAGTCTATGTGTCAAAGGCATTCTTCAGGTAGATTTAGAATTCATTCTATTTTATGAATGCTGGGAGGTAATTATGCCCACCTGTAAAAATGGCAAGTTCTGGTTGACTACTGATATTACATACATTTTCTTTGATCAGTTATCCTCCATGAGAGTTTAAAAATAAAAAAGGAATTCCACACACAATTTTAAAAGACTAATCGTAAGCTGGTAAATTAGTATAATTTCGAGGTTGTTAATTGTAATGGACCTCTCTCACAACCCGACCGGTTACCTCCGTTACAGGGACCGCTTCCTAGCTGGGGAAATAGCTCTCAGTCCTTACAAGGACTTTCCCCGCTGCATCTTCCACTAGCTGCGACAAGGTGGTCCAGGGATTAATCCTTTCTTCCCCTTCCCCAGTAACTGGACAAGACTTAGTTCTGGAGGTACAACTCTGACAATCTTTATTGGTGCACAGCTTTTATGCACAGACCACCACAGGAGGTCTCCATTCAGTTCAACACAATCCCAGGCTGGAGTTGGATGGTTTACAGATAACCATCTCGCACTCTGGGAGATACCAATAGCACAATATTTACAGACAATAGGACACATTACATACATGGAGTAAACTTATGGGGCTCCGCGCCCCGGGAAGGAAAGGGGTCACACATGTCTATCTCCCTGGATAGCCCCAAATCCCAACAAGGATCCCTGCAAATAGCGGGGCTATCGGATTTACAGAGCCCGAGAAATCATCGTATAAAGTCTAGGGCTGGAGACTCTGTACATTCCTGAAATTAGTTCCACAGTGTTGCTTGGGTTAGTCCGGTGAATTCAAACTTTGTGCCTAAAGCAAGCAACAGCCAATCCGGAAAAAGGGCGCAAACCAAATCGTGCCAATCAGCGCTCGTGGAGAGAAGGCATTCCGCCAGACAATCAGCGAAAAGGGCGCAAAACCAAACTGCGCCAATTAGCGTTCAGGGAGAAGAGGGCTTTTACCGCCCATTCAGGAGAAAGGGTGAGAAACCCTGTTTGAATGGGCGCTCCTTATCTGATTGGTCGCATGTGTCTCGCAGCGACCTGTCAGCACTCACTCGTGCCGTCCCATCAGGAGAATGGCGTGAACCCAGTTTAAATGGGCGCTCTTAGTCCTATTCCACAGACTTCCAGGCGGCCAGCGGGACCTCTGTGGCTGTGCAGCCGACTCACAGCTCCTGGGATTCAGCTGGGGCCCGTGTCTCTCTCTCTGGTGGATACCTCTTTGGGCAGCTCCGAGCCTGGCCTCGCAGCTCCTGGGTATGGGAAACAGTGATTATTAGACATGTGCAATTAGTTTCATTCCGAATGTAAATTCGGATGGATTTCAGCAATTTCCGAAGTGCTGTATTTTGGAAGTGCCGAACCGAACCGCCGAATTTCGGAAGTGCCGAAGTGCTTCAGATTTCGGAAAAGTGGCAAAACAAGAGAGGGAGGGAAAATTACGTGAATGATGACAGGAATCTAACCCTACCCCTAAGCCTAACCACCACAACCACTTACACATCTAGGGGTATGATTAGGGGTAGGGAAAGGGTTAGGGTAGGGGTAGGGAATTGCCGTAGTCCCGAATTGCCAAAGTCCTGAATTTCGGAAGTGCTTAACCAAACCAAATTTTTTCCCATGCACATCCCTATTGATTATGGCTGCGTTAGGATCAGGTAGGGCTAATCTAATTAGCGTTCTAAATGGGAAATCAGTGTGACCCCCATTTGGGAGACAAACGGGTTTCGTTTGTATGAGCTCTTCTGAATAGGGAACAGGCAAAAAACACAAAATGCATACAAATACATGGGGGAACACAGAATACAAGGGGAAACCACACAAATAAGCAGTGGACATGGTACTTAGTGACGTCGGTCCGTCACACTAATACTTTGCAAATTCTGCATTACTAATCTCTATCTCACATACATAACCCATCTTCCATATTGATGTTCTGTCCGATCATAATCAGTTTTCCATCATTCTCTTTTTCAACAAGTGAAATGCATGCATGATTGAACTGGTGATTCACTCTGACAGTAAAACACGTTTTGTCTGTACTGTTTTCTGATTGTCTTTTTTTTCCGCTCTCTACTACTTTTTCACCTCCCTGCTGCCTTCAGTTGGATTGCTTCAAGGTTATGTTTTTGGCCCCTATCTGTTCTTATTTTACACTGCTCTATTCACACCATGAATGCATTCTGTTTTTGCCCAGAACAACATGTTTCCTAATATCGCTTATCTGATCTTTCTCCTGGATTTTGCCACGAAATGTCTCTACTCTGTCTCTAGTTAGATAACTGCTCCCTCCCTGAAACTGTCTATACAAAACATAACTTTTTGTCTTACATTTCTCAAAGTAAACTTTGTTTTGTATCCGGAACAGCTCCAGCATAGACATAACAAAATCTCCCGATGATAAGTACATTTGAAGATGAATAACAGTAGCCCTAAAGGATTATAAAATACGTACCTGAAGGGAGTGAGAGAAACACCCACTGGTTCTGTTTGTGTAACCCACAGTGTTTAGAGCCTCCCGGGCAAAATCATCAGCAGACTTTACAAAGATGTTTGTTTTTATATTAGAAGTCATTGCTGTTGAGACCGATAAAGGCATCACACACTGAAAGAGAAAAATTGTATTTCGGAATGTGAACATATGTCAGTTAGCTACTCCACCTTTAAACAAAAGCCTACCAACTTGTTCTACCAGCCACACTGGAACTACTTGCGATAATGCTGCTGCAACCGCACAGGGCCCACAAATCTGGGAGGACAGTTTGGATGACCCTAACACTTAAATCTCTAATCATGGATCCAGTCAGGGTGTTATGGACCTTTTACAGCTTGAAAAAACCCACACACCCAGCACTCTCCCCACACACAGCACCCCCCACACACACACACAAAACCCCTCACACACACACACAGCACACAGCACCCCACACACAGCACCAGCAACACACAAAACCCCTCACACACACACACACATCACCCCCTCCCCACACACAACACTCATCACACACAGCACCTCTCTCACACACACACACACACAGCACCTCTCTCTCACTCACACACCACCCATCAGACACACACAGCAAACCTCAGACACACACCCCCTCCCCTCACACACAGAACCCATACACATACACACACAGAACTCGTACACACAAACACATACACTGCACCCCTCAATCCAGTATGTGTGTGTGTGTATTCAGCAGTCTGTGTATATGTTTGAATGTGTGTATTCAGCAGACTGTGTGTACTCAGCATTCTGTCTGGGTGTGTATTCAGCAGTGTGTGTATGTATTTAGCAGCCTGTATGTATTCAGCAGTTTGTGTGTGTGTATTCAGCGGTCTGTGTGTACTCTGCATTCTGTCTGTGTGTGTATTCAGCAGTCTGTCTGTATGTGTATTCAGCAGTGTGTGTGTGTGAGTGTATTCAGCAGTCTGTGTGTGTATATTTAGCATATTGCGTGTGTGTGTATTCAGCAGTCTGTGTGTACTCCGCACTCTGTGTATTCTGAAGTCTGTCTGCATGTGTATTCAGCAGTGTGTGTTTATATTTGTGTGTGTGTATTCAGCGGACTGTGTGTATGTTTTCAGTGGACTGTGTGTATGTATTCAGCGGACTGTCTGTGTGTATTCAGCAGTCTGTGTATTTAGCAGTCTGTGTGTGTATGTGTTCAGGAGTCGGTGTGTGAATGTGTTCAGCAATCTGTGTGTATGTAGGTTTTTCATTTGTTGGAGGAACTAATAAATATAACCTTAATTTTATCTATAATTCACATTTTTATTCCTGTGAGTTGTGTGTAGGCAGGGCAATAGTGCACTGCTTTGCCCAGGGGCCCATAATGTTGTTAAGATGGCACTGATCTATTTGTATGTATGTGTATTTGTATGTGTATTTGTATGTATGTGCACAGAAATACAGCCCTGCATTCAAATAGCAATAGTACATACAAACACACAACTGCATTCAAATGTCAACACTACATTTACACACATACTGCATACAAAACATACTTACAGTTGCAAGAAAAAGTATGTGAACCCTTTGGAATGATATGGATTTCGGCACAAATTGGTCATAAAATGTGATCTGATCATCATCTAAGTCACAACAATAGACAATCACAGTCTGCTTAAACTAATAACACACAAAGAATGAAATGTTGCCATGTTTTTACTGAACACACCATGTAAGCATTCACAGTGCAGGTGGAAAAAGTATGTGAACCCTTGGATTTAATAACTGGTTGAACCTCCTTTGGCAGCAATAACTTCAACCAAACGTTTCCTGTAGTTACAGATCAGACGTGCACAACGGGTAATTCTTGACCATTCCACTTTACAGAACTGTTTCAGTTCAGCAATATTCACAGCATCTCAATCGGGTTGAGGTCAGGACTCTGACTGGGCCACTTCAGAAGGTGTATTTTCTTCTGTTTAAGCCATTCTGTTGTTGATTTACTTCTATGCTTTGGGTCATTGTCCTGTTGCAACACCCATCTTCTGTTGAGCTTCAGCTGGTAGACAGATGGCCTTAAGTTCTCCTGCAAAATGTCTTGATAAACTTGGGTATTCATTTTTCCTTCAATGATAGCAATCCGTCCAGGCCCTGACGCAGCAAAGCAGCCCCAAACCATGATGCCCCCACCACCATACTTCACAGTTGGGATGAGGTTTTGATGTTGGTGTGCTGTGCCTTTTTTTCGTCACACATAGTGTTGTGTGTTTCTTCCAAACAACTCAACTCTGGTTTCATCTGTCCACAGAATATTTTGCCAGTACTGCTGTGGAACATCCAGGTGCTCTTGTGCAAACTGTAAACGTGCAGCAATGTTTTGTTTGGACAGCAGTAGCTTCCTCTGTGGTATCCTCCCATGAAATCCATTCTTGTTTAGTGTTTTACGTATTGTAGATTCGCTAACAGGGATGTTAGCATTTGCCAGTGACTTTTGTAAGTCTTTAGCTGACACTCTAGGATTCTTCTTCACCTCATTGAGCAGTCTGCGCTGTGCTCTTGCAGTCATCTTTACAGGATGGCCACTCCTAGGGAGAGTAGCAGCAGTGCTGAACTTTCTCCATTTATAGACAATTTGTCTTACTGTGGACTGATGAACAGCAAGGCTTTTGGAGATACTTTTATAACCCTTTCCAGCTTTATGCAAGTCAACAATTCTTAATCGTAGGTCTTCTGAGAGCTCTTTTGTGCGAGGCATCATTCACATCAGGCAATGCTTCTTGTGAAAAGCAAACCCAGAACTGGTGTGTGTTTTTTATAGGGCAGGGCAGCTGTAACCAACACCTCCAATCTCATCTCATTGATTGGACTCCAGTTGGCTGACATCTCACTCCAATTAGCTCTTGGAGATGTCATTAGTCTAGGGGTTCACATACTTTTTCCACCTGCACTGTGAATGTTTACATGGTGTGTTCATTAAAACATAGCAACATTTCATTCTTTGTGTGTTATTAGTTTAAGCAGACTGTGATTGTCTATTGTTGTGACTTAGATGATGATCAGATCACATTTTATGACCAATTTGTGCAGAAATCCATATCATTCCAAAGGGTTCATATACTTTTTCTTGCAACTGTACATCATTCAAACACATAGACACAATTAAGAAATACAAGGATGGGAAAGTGGTAGATCCCCAGCTAGCAAAGCATCAAGAGAGTTGTATGACAGTTGCGGATCTGCTAAAGTAATCTCCAAAGCCTTTATTCACTTAGGCAACATATTACTCATTACATTTAAATAAAAATAAAAATAAAAATAAAAATAACTGAATTTAAACCAAATCTGTAATTATCAAATTTACTAAAGACAAATGTTTATTTCAAAATGCTCAGCACGCATATGGCATTTGCATATTTATCAAATTTCAGCTCAATTCACTCTGAGTAAATACACATTCTCAAAATAAAATGACATGCATACTACTATTTGCCTTGCACGATACCTGTACAGTGATTCCCTTTGACTGGTATTCTATGTGGAGACCTCTTGAAAAAAAATCCACAAAGACCTATTAAAGAAAATGCAAATAAGAACTATCAGTAATTTGTAACCGCTTGTACATTGTATATACATAATCCAAGCCTTATGACCTGTGTGTGTGAGGGGTTTTGTGGGTCTGGGAGGTGCTGTGTGTATGTGGGGAGGGGGTGCTGTGTGTGTGTGAGGAGGTGCTGTGTGTGTGTGTGACCTTATGACCACAAACTACAAACTAACTTCCATTAAATACAAAATAAATATATGAAAACTTCATATTTTATCATTACTTGATGCCCACTGTCTCCTGCTTACCTTAGTAGCACTGTACACGATTAACAAAGGAAATGGATGATTTCCAGCTTCCGAGGAAATGTTTATAATAAGACCTTTGTTTCTGGGTGAAATAAAGACAGAGGGCTGATTGAGACCAAATAGATGTTGCTCTTAATTATTACAGGTCAGTGTTTGGAAATGATTTACCTAAATTTGGTCAATCTCCCTTTATTCCATTTTAACTCATTTTGTTTTAATGCTCTACCAGGCTACGAAATTGAAACAATTGCCAAACAAAAAAAAATTAGTTTAAGGACTGTTTTGCAGGCTTAGCCAACATTAGTTGAAATGCATCTCAATGAAGTGGTCTTGGTGCAGTGGTAAAAAGTTTTATAGAAACTGCAATGTCAACATTGCATACTAGTGGCTGCCTTTCGGAGTGAAACATGATCAAGTGAGGTTACAGCTCATAGGAAAGCATTGAATATTGCTCCTTCATGAGGAGCATTGGGTTGGCCATCGGCTCGAGAGCCAGATGATGTTGTGATAGGCAGAAAGGTTAGCAGTAGTATAAAACTACTCTACAACTTGATCTCTTTAGGATTAGGAATACAAGTGTTTCTATACTAAACAGTAAATTGTCAGAAATTTCACAAGGGAGTTTACATTTAAGGCCAAAATAGCCAGAAGACAAAAAGATTGGAAAAACACCCAAATAAGCGTAATAAAAAAATAAAATCTAGTACAACCTGGAGAAATGGGTCCAGGACAGGTAAGGATTTAGAAAGTAATAACAAATCTAAAATAATAAAAACATATCATAGCGTGATACAGTTTAAAATGTAATAGAAATGTGTGTTGCTAGTAGCAAACTCAGAAATGTAGGTAGAACACAGGCTTCTCACCTCACCTGGGGTTAACGATACTCTGGATTTGATAGCAGATTCTGAGGTGTAAAGTATCTTCAAAGGAAAATAGGAAGAAAACCATATATGGTGAAGTATGTAAGAAAATAGAAGTATCAAGACCAGGGCCGGCGCTACCTATTAAGCGGACTAGGCAGCCGCCTAGGGTGCCTCTTGGGAAGGGGCGCCACCAGGAGCGCCGGCCCCCCTCATCCTGCAGCCAGGGCCGGCGCTACCTGTTAGGCTGACTTGGCAGCCGCCTAGGGTGCCTCTTGGGAAAGGGCGCCGCCAGGAGCGCCGGCCCCCCTCATGCTGCAGCGCCCGGGCATTCTGTAGAGAGCCTCAGGCGGCTGCAGCTTTGCCGGGCTGGTGCGTCCAGGAAGTGCTCAGCGCTCCCTCCTGTCACTCCCTCACTGTAGCGTGGTCGAGCCCTGTATGGTCCGTGGGTACAGGAAGCATCTGTCTCCTCTACCTGGCCGGACTAACACTGAGTGTGCACTTCCTGTTAGTCCGGCCGGGTAAAGGAAACAAAAGCTCCCTGTACCCGCGGACCATACAGGGCTCGGCCACGCTACAACAGAGGTAGGGGAGGGGGGAGAAAGAAATTGACAGGGAGGGGGGAGAAAGAAATTGACAGGGAGGAGAATTGATGGGGGAGAGAAAGAAATTGACAGGGGGGTGAGAGTGACAGGGGAGGGACCCAGACCTTGAGCTGTGTAAAGGGCCCCAAAAAAATGGAGCTGCTTCCCGTTCTCCCAGAACATTGATTTTTGTGACCATAGTTACAAACAGTCTCCAGAGAGCCTGTTCTACACCAGACCTGTGGAGCCAGACTGCAGCTAGAAGCCATCATCATCCTCATCTGGTTGTAAGTAGGCAATATAGAATATTATTCGTGGCACTATTCTCTAGTTTACCTCACATTAAAGAGACACCATAGTCCCCAGAACCACTGCAGCTTAATGTAGTGGTTCTGATGTCTATAGCCTGTCCCTGCAGGCCTTTTAATGTAAACACGGCGGCACTCCAGCACTGGCGTTAGTTAACGTGGCAGATCATATGGGTGGGGCATTGTGATGTCACATGGGGGGCGGCGGCGGCAAACTTTACTTTTGCCTAGGGCGGCAAAAATCCTTGATCCGGCCCTGATCAAGACGCTACAGGAAGTCTGTCATTGCGTTCCAGTGGTGGAACAAACGCCACCGGTTAATCGAATTAAGCAGAATTATTACGGGTAAAGAGAAGCTTTCCATTTGAAGAATCATCATATCCCTGAAGAAGTCCTTCCTGCTCCTTGGACAAAACGTGTCGGATTTATAGACTTTTGATATGTATGTTTGTTTTTATTGTATATCTTTCTTTTATTTTCCTGCGGCCAAAGTTGGACTATTTTCCAGACCCACCACACTGCATTTTTATTCCACTCGAAGTGGAGATATGGCTATAGCATCTACCTGTTTGTAAGTGCATTCAAATAAATCGTTTTCTATTTTCTTACATACTTCACCATAAATGGTTTTCTTCCTATTTTCCTTTGAAGATATTTTACACCTCAGAATCTGCTATCAAATTCAGAGTATAGATAACCCCAGGTGGCGTGAGAAGCCTGCATTCTACCCACGTTTCTGAGTTTGCTACTAGCACCACACATTTCTATTACATTTTAAACTGTATTACGCTATGATATTTTTTGATTATTTTAGATTTGTTATTACTTTCTAAAGCCTTACCTGTCCTGGACCCATTTCTCCAGGTTGTACTTTTTTGTACGCTTATTTGGGTGTTTTTCCCACCTTTTTGTCTTTATTTTATTACTTGGTGTTAGTGAGGTACACCTGGGATCACTCCTATTTGTCGCATTTCTTATTCAATTTTAGTGTATATACTATTTGCCTTATCACAAATAGCCAGAAGGCTTTAGGCATGTATGATAGTGTCAATGCATTACATTATTGCTCAACATGTCCTTGGATAATTCTTTGAAGGTAATCTTTATGGGATCTACCACAGTACTAGGCTTTCCATTCTTTGCTCTGTTACTTTTACATAAAGAACATAAAATGTACCTTTCTATCATCTGTGGGAGAACGATTCGAGTCATCTGAAAGGAAAGGTAATTGTCATGGTTATGAGGTTCTATGCATAGGATGAGGCAGAGGCATCAATGATGCCCACCGATTATCAAAGATAAAGAACACAATAATGAACAGTTAAATCCTAGCTGCAGGGTCTCCTTACTGTAGTTCCAACAGTGTAACAAGCAGATAGACAAAAAATGGAGTTCTGCGCATCAAGTAGGTAGTGCACACCCAGGCGCTACTGCAGTTTATTAGAGGACACAATATAAATAAACGTTTCGGGCAACAAGCCCTTCCTCATTAGCACTGAGGAAGGGCAACAAGCACTGAGGAAGGGCTTGTTGCCCGAAACGTTTGTTTATATTGTGTCCTGTAATAAACTGCAGTAGCACCTGGGTGTGCACTACCTACTTGATGCGCAGAACTCCATTTTTTGTCTATCGGATATGAGGTTCTATTGCTAGGTTTTATGCAATTAGAAGAATAATGATGAATAAAGAAATTACTAATTCTACAGTAGGATTTATCTTAGAGCAACAGCTTAATAACAATCTAGAATTGCTGCTTAGAGATTAATGAAAGCTAAATCTGTAAATTAATATCTATATATATAGATATAGATGTTTCATTTTACGCTGTCTTTCATTGTATCACAGATTGCTTGTAGCCCTGTGTAACCTTTGGCGATTTAATTTATAATTTTACTATCAACACATTGACTATAAAAGGCAACAGTCATCATAGTGGCATTATATTTTCCCTACACTGAAAATAGCATGACGTTATCACACAGTTAAAAAGGATAAATATCATTACAGATTGGGAGCAGAAGTAAGCCATAGACCTGGGAATGGTGGTCAACTTGCCAACACCTTGAGCTGCACCAGCAGGGCTCGAGTCCTGCAGGAACGCATGGGAACGGCGTTCCTGCACTTTTTTCACAGCAGGAACACCGTTCCCATTACTAGTCCTGCCTCTGGCTGGGGACTCGGATTTCTAAACTCACCTCTCTCCCTGCAGCCTGCAGCCAGTGGAGTCAGCCGGCCCTACTGATGATGTCATGAGGAGGGGGCGTGAATTCCTCTGCTCTTCTCCAAGGACCGCTGGGGAGTCTATAAGAAGAGCAGAGGAAGTCACACCTCCTCCTCCTGACATCATCAGTAGGGCCGGCCGACTCCACTGGCTGCAGGCTCCAGATCTTGTCTCACCCCTCACTGGCCCAAGGTAAGCCTCAGGGAGGGGGGAAAGCACTTACTCTGCCCTGCCCCCTCCTCAGCCCCTGCCCCCCCCCTCCTAAGCTCCTGTCCCCCTCACTCAGTCTCTGTCCGCCTCCTCAGTCCCACCCTGTCCCCCTCACTCAGGCCTTGTCCCCCTCACTCAGGCCCTGTCCCCCTCACTCAGTCCCTGTCCCCCTCCTCAGGGACACCCTGTCCCCCTCAGCCCCTGTCCCCTTACCCAGGCCCTGTCCCTTTCCTCAGCCCCTGTCCCTTTCCTCAGCACCTGTCCCCCTCCTAAGCTCCTGTAACCCTAAGCCCCTGTCCCCTTCCTCAGCCCATGTCACCCCCCTCCTAAACTCCTGTCCCTCTTCCTCATCCCCTGTCCACATTACTCAGCCCCTCCCCTAATGTTCTGTGCTCCTCCCTAGCTCCATGTCCCTCCTGCTCCTGTAACCCTAAGCCCCTGTCCCCTTCCTCAGCCCATGTCACCCCCCTCCTAAGCTCCTGTCCCTCTTCATCAGCCCCTGTCCACATTACTCAGCCCCTGTCCACCTCACTCAGTCCCTGTCCTCCTCAGGGACACCCTGTCCCCTTCCTCAGGGATACCCTGTCCCCCCTCCTCAGGGACACCCTGTTCCCCTCCTCAGCCCCTGTCACTTTCCTCAGCCCCTGTCTCTTTCCTCTGCCCCTGTCCTGCCTAAGCCCCTGACCCTTTCCTCAGCCCCTATCCCTTTCCTCAGCCCCTGACCCTTTCCTCAGCCCCTGTCCCTTTCTTCAGCACCTGTCCCCTCCTAAGCTCCTGTAACCTACAGCCCTTGTCCCCTTCCTCAGCCCATGTCCCACCCCTCCTAAGCTCCTGTCCCACTTCCTCAGCCCCTTTCCACCTTACTCATCCCCTGTCCACCTTACTCAGCCCCTGCCACCTTACTAAGCCCAGTGCCTTTACTCAGCCCCTGCATACGAGTGTATAATTGGAGTTTTTTTCAGCTGGGGGGGGGGAGAGCAGATCTTGGGTGAGTTCCCAGGACTTGACCACTGTGCACCAGAATGTATATCCATGGCATGTCTCACTTACGTCACTACTTCCAGCATTACATATAGTTACATAGTAATCCAAAAGACTAAAGTTCAACAAGTTCAATCTTAAAATCCATTCTTTTATACTGTTTATCTAAAAGAGGGCAAAACTATCCATTTGTAGCCATTTCCAATTAAGTCACAAAAAGTGTGGGGGGGGGGAAATCCCCTTGACATAATGGCATTCAGATTTCTCCCTGGATTAACATCCTGCTCACATACATATCAATTATAATCTTGAATATTCTATTTGTGCAAAAATGCCTTTTTTTGCAAAAATCTATAGAATCTGATAGACAACTTCTTGAGCATTGTGATTGTATTCGTTAGTAGAGGTGTGGATTGGCACTTACCTGCAATACTGACAGTATGTTACAGTTAATCGTATCCGTAATAGCCTGGTAGAAATGAAAATACATCTTTTAGATTTTTGGTTATTTAGTCTTTTTTTAAGTACATTTTTTATGTAATGTGCATCAATAATATACATAATATCATGCAAACAAGGTATATAGACAGGGCCGGCGTTACCTGTTAGGCGGACTAGGCAGCACCAGGAGCGCCGCCCTCCCCCCCCCCATTCTGCAGCCGCCCGAGCGCTCTGTAGAGAGCCTCAGGCGGCTGCAGCTTTGCCCAGGCTGGTGCGTCCATGAGGGCGCACCGCCCGGGCGCAGCATGAGGAGAGGGGCTGATAGGAGGGAAGCACTCAGCGCTCCCTCCTGTCACTCCCTCAATGTAGCGTGGCTGAGCCCTGTATGGTTATACAGGGCTCAGCCACGTTACAACAGAGGTAGGGGTGGAGGGAGAAAGAAATTGACAAGGAGGGGGGGAGAAATAAATTGACAGGGAAGGGGGAGAAAGAAATTGACAGGGGGGGAGAAATAAATTAACAGGGGGAAGAAAGAAATTGACAGGGAGGGGGAGAAAGAAATTGACAGGGAGGGGGAGAAAGAAATTGACAGGGAGGGGGGAAGAAATTGACAGGGAGGGTGGAGAATGAAATTGACAGGAGAAAGAATGACAAAGAAATTGACAGGGAGAAAGAAACTGACAGGGGGGGAGAAATTGGACAGGGGGGGAAAGAAATTGACGGGAGGTGGTGGACAGGAGGGGGGAAGAAATTGACGGAGAAATTGAAAGAAATTGACAGGGGGGGTGAGAAAGAAATGACAGGGGGGGAGAAAGAAACTGACAGGAGGGGAGAAAACAAATTGACAGGAGGGGAATTGATGTGGGAGAGAAAGAAATTGACAGGGGTGAGAGTGACAGGGGAGGGAGGGGGAATGAGAGTGGGGAGGGGGAGGGGAGAAGAGAGTGACAAGGGGGAGAAGAGAGTGACAAGGGGGGAGAAGAGATTGACAAGGAGGGAGAAGAGAGTGACAAGGGAAGGGAGAAGAGTGAAATTGATGGGGAGAAAGATACTGGACAGGAGGGGGGAGAAATGAAATTGACAGGAGGGGGAGTTTTGGGGGGTGGGGGGGTTGTTGGGGGTTTGGGGGGGGGAGAAATAAATCTGGAGGGGAAGGTGGAAGAAATTGACAGGGAGGGGAGGTTGGGGGGGGTTGGGGGAGAAAGAAATTTACAGGGAGGGGAGTGTTTGGATTGATGGGGGGAGAAAGAAATTGACAGGGGGTGAGAGTGACAGGGGAGGGAGGGGGAATGAGAGTGGGGAGGGGGAGGGGAGAAGAGTGTGAAAAGGGAGGGGGGAGAAGAGAGTGACAAGGGAGGGAGAGGGGGGAGAAGAGGGAATAAGGGGAGAAGAGAGTGACAAGGATGGGGGGGAGAAGAGTGAAATTGATGGGGAAGAAATTGACAGGAGGGGGAGAAATAAATTGACAGGGAGGGGGGAGAAATAAATTGACAGGGGAGGAAATAAATTGGACAGGGAGGGGGAGAAAGAAATTGGGGAGAAATAAATTGGACAGGAGTGGGGAGAAATAAACTGGACAGGGAAGGCAGGAAATAACTGACAGGAGGGGGGAGGAGAAATTGACAGGGAGGTAGGAAATTGACTGGGGAGTGGAGAAACAAATTGACAGGGGAGAAATAAACTGATCTGGTGGAAGAAATTGACAGGAGGGGGAAAAGAAATCTGACAGGGGAGGGGAGAAAGAAATTGACAGGGAGGGGAGAACAACTGATCGGGGAAGAAATTGACAGGAGGGGAATTGAAAGAAATTTACAGGGGAGAGTGACAGAGGAGGGAGGGGGAATGAGAGTGGGGAAGGGGAGAGGAGAAGAGAGTGACAACGGGAGGAGAAGAGAGAGACAAGGGGGGAGAAGAGAGTGACAAGGGAGGGGGGAGAAGAGAGTGACAAGGGAGGGGGGAGAAGAGAGGGACAAGGGGGAGAAGAGAGTGACAAGGGAGGCGGAGAAGAGAGTGACAAGGGAGGGAGAGGGGGGAGAAGAGTGACAAGAGAGGGGAGAAATTTCGACAGGAGGGGAGAAAGAAATTGAAGAGGGGGAATAAAATTGACAGGGAGGGGAAGAAAGAAATTGACAGGAGGGTAGAAACAAATTGACAGGGAGGTGAGAGAAAGAAATTGACAGGGTGGGGAAAGAAATTGACAGGGGAGAAAGAAATTGGATAGGGGAGGGGGGTGAAAGGGGGAGAAGATAATGACAAGGAGGGGAGAAGAGAGGACAAGGGGAGGGGAAAAGAGGATGGGGAGAAAGATGTGGGGGAAAGAAATTGGACAGGGGGGAAAGAAATTGACAGGGTGGGGAGGAATTGATTGGGGATAATGACAGGGAGGGGGAAAGAAATGACAGGGGGAAATAAATTGACAGGGAGGGGAAGAAAGAAATTGACAGGGACAAAATTTGTGGCCAGACAATTGCCAATACTAAAGCCAGCTAAAATTCAAAGAAAGCAGGAGAATGTATTTGCAAATTAGCATTCTAACAGATTTGAGAGTGAACGGGTTAACATGTAATGTTTAATACAATATGTAAATTACTGATCTTAAAGTAGAACAAAATCTGATCATTTGGCTGAAAAAAATAAAACAAACTCATTTCGACCAGTTTTGCCTTGACAAAATGAAAGTTGCAAATTAATTTGTAATTCTTTTTTTTTTTTTTTTTTATGAAACTTGCTGCCCCAACTGCATTCAGAAAGTGAATTAACCCAAATTACTATTTAAATGGCTGATAACTAACCTTGTTAATATTAGGGATATTCAGAAATCGCTCAGGATGCTTAGACAGGATCATACCTACATTGTTCACTGTGAATGAGAATAAGCTCCTGTCAGACAGCAGCACAATATCTCGGATTTTTCAATTAAATATCCCATTATGTAATATATAATTAATCTTAATTTAAAATGTGGGGGGTAAAACTTTAAATAAAACATTTTTACATTTAATTATTTCTACACATCAAGTGCAGCTAAATTGAACTCAAAATACATTCACTAATTAGTTCTGATTGTTAAAATGCACATGTCTAAGATTTCAATACATTTTTAGAATTTATAAAACAAATACTGCTTTATATAGTTTTAAAGCTAAAACTTTGCAACATTTGGAATGCTGAGATTACAAATTTAATAATAGTCACAGAATCCAATACCACTACATAAAAGTATATATTTGTAGAATGTACATCCCCCAGGCTTGGTAACTAAGAGCATTTTAAAGCACTTAATTTAACCACTTTATCACAAACCTAGGTCAAATTAGTAAATTTTTTTGCCTTTTTTTCACACGTTTTATTTCAGGAATTTCATAAATCCCATGTGTCCCACTACTGCAAAACCCCCAAATTGCATATTCATATTTACAGCGTCTGAGCATGATTAATCAGCAGAGGTATTTAAATCCATTTACCGTTCATAGCTCTGGGGCACCTAACCCTGTTCCCAGCTGATATATTGGACTTTCAGTTATCTAAAGATATTTCGGGTTTCTTGGTACTAGCAGTTATTTAACCTTTGCTGGCACTTTTACTGTATGACAGTCTATGTCATCATATGGCATTAAGGCCCTAAACTGCATGACGGCATAGACCTTCACGTGAAATATAAACCCAGCATACTTTTCATCCTGTCCTGATAATCGGCAGTTAGTTGGTATCATGGAAAATTACATATAAACACAGCACAGTTTTATTCTGTCCTGATAAACTCTACACTAAAGGTCCTACATCAACATAATTGCAAATATATATTACCCAGAATTCCTATCTCCATCCCTTTTAGGTTGTTCTCAATTGACTCATACATTTCTGATCCTCTTGTGAAATCTGCTTGGATGATTTTAGTTTTGCGACCATATTTTTGCTCTGTAATAAAAGTGTAAATATTAGGTAAAATTTTAGAAGATACATCTATTCAGGTCTGAATGCCAATCCTTTTAATGCAAAAAAAAAAATGTATTGTAGGGACACACAGAATATGCATTTTTTAAATAGCGGTGGCACTACTACTGTAGAGACTAAAATGTATGCAAAATACGCATTCAGGGAACAGCACACAGTTAAAAAAATGTTAAATCACCTGTGACGGAGCTTCTATGCTCAGGCTGAGTATCTCCGCCAAGTATCCCTTCTCCTGAGTAGCCAAAGTGATTATAGCTTGTCACTTCCGCCTGGGACAGAGCAGCCAAAGTGATTATAACTTTTCCCTTTCCCCTGGGACATAGTAGCTAGAGTGATTATAGCTTGTCCAAAACATCAGCCAAGGTTTGATGAAGGATGAAACAGGTCTAAGTTTATTTCAAAACACACAGGTATATATACACACACACATTCCCAACAGGGGATTATTATGAAAACAATAGACATTGCACAACCTGGCAGTCTTGGTGTCTGGGACATAGCCGACATAGGACAAGATAATCTACTTATCTACCAGACACCAGGGCGCCTAACAATAACAACCATAAACACATATTTATTACCAAAAGGTTTCCCCCACGTTTATTATATCCCGGATAGCTCAGATCAAGGGGTTGGAACTGTGAAAAATAACTATTCTGTGGAGAATGTGATTAGAGTCCAATGTCACATCTCCTATCTCAAGCAAATAAAGCGGTAAGTACTTTTTACCATTTGGGTATGGCCAAAAAAATTGGGGTACCTTCAAAAGTAGTGGCGGGCTTATACCCAGTACAACATGTGATGTGACTAAAACCCCATATTCATTTATATAACACAGTTGGCTAAATAGCCTTTTGGAAATGAGTAATTAACCTCTGCATTACAAGTCCATTTTTGGACTACATTGATAGGCTGCAAATTCTAGACTAGCCCTCCCATCTTTGGGGTAGGGCATAGGGACACAAAACACCTATCTAGGATACATGTTAACAAAAATAAAGACATTTTAATTCTGGCAAAATTACTTTAAATTGAGTATTTATTTTTTTAAGTCAGTACGTTGAATGCTTGTTCTATATTTTTAAAATCAATTGAAAGAAATTGATTTTACCTATTTCGGATGCCACATTCTTGAGCTTCTCCAGAGTGCGACTGATCAGGACAACATCAAGACCTCTCTTGGCAAGCTGTGACCAGGAATGATACAGGGATATTGACAATGGTTATTGCATAAGTGAGTTAGTTTTTGACAGTTATATGGTTATTTGGTTTCAGTTTCTGACAAAGATCTAGCTGCATAAACTCACAGTGAAAGGATTTCCTTACTTTTAATAAAATGAGAACCATTATGCTGGAAAATAGTAACGTTGTAGACCTCATATAATGAGGTACAAAGAACAATAAACGGTAACAAATTAAACACTCGAGTATGCAAATTAAGAGCATGATGATCATTAAAATACAATGTAAGTTTTGCACATAGCATGTAACTTATTATAAGGCAAATTGCCTGAACCAAATAAATAAAAAAATAGAAAAAAACAAAACATTGTTAAAGCATTAAAATGGATAAAAATTCTAAACGGTTAAAGACCTAATAAAAAGCAACCACCTCTTGATTTTTGTAAAAAAACAAACAAAATAAATTAATTAATAAAATAATAACCAAACTCTGGAATTAGCAGAAGAGGGAAGAAAGAAAGAATAACAAAATAGGGGAAAGGCATACCAATGAGACAGTTCTCCCCAAAAAACTATAAAAAATTAGGCTTCTAAATAGAAGAACGAAATCAAGGTGGATCTGTCAAAGTGTGTGTCCCAAAAGCATCCCATAGACTTACACATCTTCTCCATTTAAAAAATGAGATATTGTTTTAAAATGTCAAATGTTAAAAGCCGCATAGACAAGAGAGTAAGGGCTGGGGTGAATGATATCGTATCTAAAACTGATGGAGCCACTAACAAGACAAATTTACATTTATTAGAAAAGACATTAAAACATGAAATCTCTGTTTTGATTGTATACTTCTACAAAAATACATATTTAAAAGCTTTATCCAATGGGGGTACACCTAGACAAGCCTACAAAAGGCTGGAGGCACTTGATCAGTGTTTTTTTTATTTTTATTATTATTTATTTATTTATTTACTTCAGATATACATTATTTTTATTTGGATATATAATTTTTTTTATTACAGCTATGAGAGTATTGAAATGAAGCAACAAACACTCACAATGCAAACTGCACAGATTGGGATCTCCAACTAAAACTAAAAAGCAGATTTAACCATAAGAACCTTAACAAATTACCTTTCTGAACCTTATAAACCTTGAAAAAATGTATAAAGCTTACCTCTCGAGCGTATGATTTGCCAATTCCATCTGATGCTCCTGTTACCACTGCAAAGCGAGATATAACAATACATCATATACATTATACAGCTACTGAACAATTCACCTAGACCACTCTGTAGAAATCCAACTTTGCCCCTGTACAATCAATATTTGTTTCATGTTGTCAAATATGCCCATTCTCCAATTATTAATCACTGTAGAATATGTTGACGCCATATAAATGAAAATAGTAATAATATTGAAAAAATAATAATATTAATTTGAAATGTCACTGTTAGATAACCGTGCTGTTAAAAATGACCACTGCAAACGTCAAGGCTTGGGTTAGGAAGGCCAAGGATTTGCACTAGGGCAACTTACCTAGTTATATAGGCTATAAAATCATTATTGTTCTTACTGTAGATAACCCTTTCCTTTGTTTTAGATCTAAATCTCAATTCAAGCACTTCCTGCTTAACCCCTAAATTTCACAGCCTCAGCTATTGGTGCCTCTAACTCCAAACACGTCCTACTCCTAAATCCCTATGATCCCTCTGTAAGAATGTGAACTTACACCATTGGGTACATGTATCCTGCTTCATTACAACAGAGTAGAGTAGAATACCCCACTGTTAGGCAGTCACAGTCTGCAGGATCAGACCAGAGCAGGTAGACTTGTTCTAAGATCACAGGAAGGAGAATAAGAGGTTGCTGTTCATTCTGAAATAAGGGGATGACAGGGAGTAAAGAAGCATGCAGATGAGGAAAAGGCAATTCTGGTTGAGGTAAATCTGTAGAGGGCTGGAGAACCCTAATGTGAGAGTTAGTGTGATCAAACATCTGTTGGAGGATATACGGTGTGCAGTCAGAGACCTTAATATTCCCCACTCAATCCATAGCATTAAACACAGACTCTGTGACAACAGGAGGGAAGTCAAGCACAATATGGGACAGGAGGCACATATGCAAGAAGAATAAGTGGAGGGCCAAGAAGGCCAGGCCACTGGAAGGAACGGCTTTGAAGAGTCAAGTGTGTGGTGGAGGACCACAAAGGGGGCCATCTGCCCTGTAGCTGGGCCTGCTGAGGTCCGGGAAAGTAGCATGGAAAATGTTTTTCAAATGCAACATATGAAATGGTTGTAAGGCGATCTTTTGATTTTGCCATCTAGATGCTTGTGTCAAAAATCGAGTACACTTACGAAAAATTCTGAAGTCTTTTAGTTCCTTACCAGACATTGGCAACATCCCTGACTTTGACTTTATCCAGTCCAGTGTTCCTGCGTACCAGACCTGTCTTCATTCCTGACTCTGCTTTGTCCTAGTTCTGTTTTTCAGAACCAACTTATTTTACGTAACTAGACCTGGCATGTGTTTTGGATAGTTTAGTGCTGATACTTCTATATAATGATGTTTCTACATAAGCATTAAGCCCAGACATTCCAAAAGGTATAATACAACAACTGTCTATCTTTTCCTAATGTGCCTTTGTCTGGGTTGCTGAATTATATGTATCTTGCTGAGGATCCTTCCATATCCTGACAACAATGGTAAAATGATGCCTGGTATGAAATTCTTTAAAATGCTGGCCCATTTTCCATCTGTTAATAAACTCTTGGCAGATGACTTTGCAAATAATTATTTCAGTATTTGAGGGAGGTGACAGGTATCACCATGCCTAATATTTACCATTACACGTCCATTCCAAATCTTAAAACCTAGCACCTAACTCAGTTAAGTACACCACCACTCTCCAACACATGGAATAGGCGGCAGAGTGCAGTATCTACTTTGTCAAATATGTCCTCCACCTCCCAGAACACAATAAAAACACAAGAAAGTTTTTGCAAACCCATAGACAAAGTAGTGCATTGCAAAGCAAAGTAGTGAAATTTAAAGTTACACTCCAGATCCTTAAAGCACTTCAGCTTACTGATGTGCGTAAAGAGTATGCATATTTCAATACAAATTGGCACTTTTATAACTTAGACATGTTACACCCCCTCGCTCTCAGACAGTTGCTCAGTGAAGCTGGTTTGTTTAGCTCAGTGAAGCTGAGGCAGCAATTGCCCAGAGCACCTGCCTTGCAAAGACTGCTCATTGAGCTGCATTGGGAAGTCTGTGATTGGACAGCCACAGAAAGCCTGAGCAGGGTTAGAAGGGGAGGGCTTGCAAAGGCTGCAGACAATAGAACTGCAGGTTTTGAAAGCTGTTTTTAGATATAGCCCCAATGAAAAAAAAATGCATAATTAAATTCTTGAATGTTTTAATTGAAGGTATATCTAGTAAACAGTGATTTAATAAAAAAAATAAAAAATTGTATATGGGTAGTGAAGTGTCCCTTAAGGAATCTGAATGCATAGTATGGTCTTACTAGTCCCTACATTATAATAAGATTTAAATAACAGATGGGACCTAGTATATAAACATTGGTCCATAGTATTTTAGCAGAACAATTTAATTCGCTGGTAGTGAAATATCAATTTTTCCCTAGATATCCCATTTTTGTTAGTAGCACCAAGCTTTGGTCTTTGTAACTAAAAAGTTATTTTGTAGAATCATAGCATTGTAGTAATTGAATATCTAATGCATGCTAATCATAGGTAATACTGAATATCTGGGGATGGTGTTTTGCTTTTCTCTTTGAATTATACACTCGATACAGTATCAGACAATCTGTCAATTTACCATTTTTTTTATCAGTGTTTTTCCCCTGGTGTGTCATGTAAATTTCAAAACATACTTTTCAAACCTCCGTGGTATATTCTTAGACATTGAGAAGGATGTTCGCAAAGCCTATAATATCTATGAAATCGCAAACAACTAAATCATTCCTCTTATCAGTGGTTAATCCTTCTTACCTGCCCAGCGTCCATATTGTTTTAAGTCGGTCTGAAACCACCCAGACAATATGTGATTTCTTATACCTCGAATCAGTTTCCATCCTTGGGACAATACGAGGTAAATTGCGACCACTTTACCAAACAGGACAAATGCCTGAGTATAGTCTGCCTTTGCCTCCATGGTGTTTTCAGTTGAATAACTGACACACCTTCTGGAGCTAGTGTAGTAAAAATTGCTGTTTGCTTCTGTAATATTATCCTACCTGCCCGTCCCATTTCTGTATATCTACCCAGCCTTTAACTAGTAATCTCTATATCTAGTGCAAAGTTCAAACAGCTGTTATGTCATGTAACATAGAGCTGACTAGAACAAGCGGACATTGTTTACTACTGGAGAAATATTGATATAAAGGGAATTATTACTGCTCTGGAAATTACATCATTGAACATTTACCATGTGTTGTTCTGTTTTATTTTACATTTATATTAAGGGAACAACTTTAACCACAAAATTTCTTTTAAATATAATAATCCTTTTTTTAGTTTTAAATGTGTGGGGGTTTTTTTGTTTGTTTTTTAATGTAATGTATGTAGAAAAAAAAATTATAAAAATGTCCCTGCCTCTAGTACGTAGCAAGATCCTTCAGCTAATGAAGCCATAGTGCCCGTGTTCCATCAAAATCCCCATCTCTTTAAACTTTCCAACCCACGTTAATTTCCCATGAGGGGAATCAGCAGGTTCCTGTGCTGCACTCCTGATGGGGTAGGGAAATCTGACTGAGGCTGGGAGCATGCAGATGATAAGCCATCAGCTGGACTGGGAACGCCTCCACAGCAAGGTCCTGGAACGTAAGTAAAGCTAGTTTTATTATAGTTTGTGCATTCACTAAGCACAGGACAGGGGTCATTTAGGATTAAGTGAGGGTTAAAATTAGGGTTAGGTAAACTATTTTAACCTCTCCCACCCCTTACCCCTAACCCTTGGAGTAAAGAGCAAATTAACCCTAGAAATAATTATACGTTTTATGTTTTTTCCATAGTGACACTAATCACTAAATCTAACCCTAGAATGAACCCTAACATTAACCCCTAAACCCTAAATTACCCATGTCCTGTGCTTAGTGAATGCACTAACTGTAATGTAAGTGAAAAGGAGTCACTTTTCTTTCTTTTTTCCCCCCCAATTTAGGTCAACTTTTACCAGTTTTTTTTTAGCCTGTTTTTTTTGCCCCCCATGGAGTTGCTTTTGAATTTTTGTATGGGCCGCTGCCCTTCAGAATGGCACAAAGTGGTTGCAGCAGTGGTTCCCTAAATTCTTGGGAACTGCCGCTGCAAATCCACCTCCTGGGAGTCCATCTCCTCCGTATCAGTCAACGAGGAGAATAAAAAGCTCCAGCCCTTACGGCCTGGCTCTTACCAGGGAGAATTGATCCAACGGCTCCCTCTCACTAGCTGGCGCAAGGGGGCGGGCCCAACTTCCTGCCGGGTCCAGCGTGGTTGTGCACAATCAGGTGCACCGGGTACAAGAATTGTTGGGGGCAATTGTTGTTGGGGGCAACAGGGATAATGCTGCTCCCAGTTCCACTGCCCCAACGCTCATCTCTCCCAGCGAACCTACTCATGCTGCACCTCAGCACCCTAGACAAGGTAGGTGTAACGGATCCTCGAATACTCCGGCTGAGTATATCCGCTAAAGAGCCTCCCAAGTCCAGCAGAGTGAAAGTATGATATAACTCTTGTATCCCCATGCATCAGCCAAGACTTGATAAGGTGTAAGTCAACTGATTTATTATGGCAAAGTTGCCTGTTTATATACACAGATCCAGACCCTGGGGTCTCCAGCAAAAATATAGGTAAGTCCGCCCAGGCGTCTCTGTGTCTGGGCGATAAGTGAGTTTGCTTTGGCTTAAACTAATTATCTCCCAGGCACTCGAGGTACAATACAAAAAACATTAAACACCCCAAAATACATACAAGATCGATAGGAACCCCCACAAGTATTATATCCCCGGATAGCCTGGATTTGAGCACCCAAGTTGTCCAAATAGCGCTCAGATCCATGGAGTATAGCCGAATCATCACTGGGGTAAAGCATTGACCAAGTGGACACGTGACTGTTGCCCAAAATAGTTCCAGAGGAAAAGAGGTAGCGACCATTCAACTTTCAGGAGGTTACTATACAAATATAAACAAAGGCTCCCCCTGGCTTGTAGGGAGCAAATGTTCTCCCTGTTCGGGAGTGTCTTTTCTCCAAAAAGCTGACTGCGTTCGTGAGACAAAATGGCCACTATTTTCGGTTATACGAATGCCGGCCACCTAGAGAGAGCACTTGTTTCTTTTTTACGAGCCCGGGGGGTGGTCAGTGTTCAGTCAAACAAAAATACTGAAGCACTGGGAAATCTATTGTGTTCGGGTAAACTGGTAATACCAAATAGGGATGCTCTTCACTAACGTCTGTTAAAAGTGAGTCCATCACATTGTTTGTTACGGTACGGTGCGTGAGTCTTCTCTCCTGTCTGCCCTTGTGACCCTACCCTGCCCTGCTGACTTACCTGCTGAACTTGGTGGGCAGTTGGTAGGGATAGGTCTCTCTTATGTTTCCTCTATAGGATCTATGATACTAGATGAGGATGCTGCTCCTGTAGGAGGATTTCATCTAATTTCCGCATTCCTTCTACTTCTGGAAAAGTTTTGTTGTGAAGGCTAATCTACGTTCCCCTGCATGATCACCTGGAGGTAGCTTTAAAGAAGGTTGAGAAAGATATTGGATTGGGTAGGATGGCTGCCCATTTTCTCTTCCCTCTTTGCCTGATTTTTGGGTATCTACTTTGGGTCTTGTAACTAAAAATGAGCAGGGGAATTCCATCTTATTCACCATGTGTCTCATTCTAGAGGTGGATCTGAGAATGATGGAAAAGACCTGGAGCTTTGTGTGGTTAGTTATACCTCATTCGATTTTGTGGTTGATTTGGTTAAGAAGGCAGGTGCATTGATGGCTTTTCACTTGCTTCCTGTTCACCCTGACTGTGTGCATCTCTTGGACTTCCATCTTGCTGGTATTTTTTTGTGCCTATCTATGGGGTGTACGATATCTTGTTTTTATTTTTACACTTTTAGTACTTTTTTGAAATGGGTCATCAGGGACGAATCAGGAGTTGACTTTATAATACATTATTTAAACAACTTTTTATGTGTCGGCCCATGAGACTCCAAAGTATGTCTTACCTTATTAGAAACTGTTTTTAGGTTTATGGTATATTTTGGGGTACCTCTTTCTACTGAGAAAATGGAGGGCCCCACGTTTATGATTAATTTTCTTGGGATTCATATAGATTGTAAACAGCACTTGTGCAGCTTGCTGCTGGACAAATGAGATAATCTTCAGGCATCCGTTCACTTTTCTGATGGCTAAAAAGGTGACTTAGAAACTTTGTCTGTCGTGATTTGCCCATTGGGTGCATTTTATTGCATTGTTATTATTAACGACTGCAGGGATACTTATGCCTCATCATTTTGTTAGACTGTCCGCTGAATTGAAAGATGACAATGTTCGCGGTAAGTAAGGTAGAATATTGCTGGGGGGATTCTAACCCATCTTATCTCCCCCACAAGATTATATAGGAGGATGTATTGTGTCTATCTGTATATATTTAATCTTCACATTCATTTTTTTGGATATGTGAGACCTATATTTTAGACCTGTTTTGTAGCATATAAATAATACACACCAATATAAAGTAAAAATAATGTAAGTTTGGTTGATTTTATTTCTTATTATCAATCATGTTTACTTGTTGAATTGAAGTCACATCAATGTTGTTTATTTTTCCTTATTCTTATTCTTGGTCATTGTATTCTCAACGAGATCTGTCACAATTTTCATTGAAAACACAGATTTAGGAAGTAGTAAATCTATGGCGTAGCTCTATTAAATAAAAGGAAATTAAAATTAAATTAAAAAGAAAACAAAATTAATTATGACATAGTCAAAAAGAAATGTTTCACTGCAATGCTAATAATGGTAATGTTTCTAGCTAACTGTGCAGAAAATAAACCCTGCAAAAGAAAAAATTAGTTTTTTAAATATAATTTGAAACCATTTTTTAAATTGAACTTAATAATAAAAGCCTAACAATCCTGAATTTTTATGTGCTCAAGGCAATCTGCATGTAGCTTAAGCATTCATTCATTTTTGCAAATATTGGGAGGTAATTAGTCCACCTGTAAAAATGGCAAGTTCTGGTTGACTACTGACTTTACATACACTTAGAAGATTTTTTTGATCAGAAATTCTCTCTGAGAGTTTAAAAATGAAAATGCAATTCCACACAAAATTTTAAAGGACCAATAGTAATTAATGTAATAATATAATAGAATTTTGTCATTAATGGAATTTTGTCATAGTTAATATTTTGAAAATTCTTCATTACTGACTGATGTCTATACCATGTATATCGCACGTCTTCCATATTGATACATTCCGCGAGGAGACAGTTTCCTATCATTATTTTCTTTACAAGGGAAATGCATGCAAGATTTAACTGGTGACTCACTGTGACAGTAAAACACATATTGTTTTTTTTTTTACTCTGAAAAACACTTTGTTTTAACAGTATGTTTGGTGATATTTTGCTTCTGTAGGATCTCATATCTTTCAGAGGAGTTTGAGGCATTTGACTGGATGTGAGTTTTAGGATTTCTCTGTGACGGACCATCGAACCCAAGTACATGTTTCCCCAACTCACACCCTCTCTATAAAATGTTATCACTATAGAGTGACCCTCCAACCCGTGTCTCCCAGCCCAACACCCCTTGTTCCCGGCCCAAGAGTCATCCTTCCCCAGCGAGGGAGCCACTGAGACACTGTGAGCCTGACCGGGAGTAACTCTGGACTCCTCTGGAACTCTAAAGCGGATTGCCGAGCCTCCGCAGTCCGCTGAAACTTCAATCAGAGTGCTCTCCGTCCCAGGACGAGCAATCAAGGCACTTTTTGGAGGGTTAACAGAGGGGGTGATGAGTCATCCAACAACACCAAGAACTTGGGGGAGTCCATGTACTCACGGAAAGTGCTGTGTTTTTAGGTAACCAGGGATCTCTACCCAGCTTGTTGCGTCCCGCTGAACTTTGGACTTCCATGTAAGCATGGCTAGCCATATCTGATCCGGGCCCTTTTTTGGACAGAATGGGCGCTCCCGAGAGACCTTCAGGGGATGTATGGCATGTGAGAGTGCTCCTGTATATTACAGAGGCAACTGGGTGGGCTTGTGTCTTTTTCAATAGAACCCATGCTGGGGTCTGTGTATAAAGGCTTGCGCTTTGTCCTAATAAATTAGTTTTTCTTCACCCTTCACTAAGTCTCGATTAGTGTTTGGGTGAGACAGCGGTACTTCGTGCAGGATTGTTTTATCACTTTGGTGCTGTATTCACTGGGAATGGCGGTAGTAACCCATCTTCTAGAAGGTGATACTACCACATTGTCTTTAGACATCAGGATTAATTTTGCTACTATATTGTCATATCAATAAAGACAAGCTAGTTTTAATCATTGACGTGAATGTCTTACCTCCCACTAAGATTGTTTTTTTATTCCACTCTCGGGAGTTGACTAAAATGCCTTTAACTAAAGCAGTTATTGAGTTAATGATATTATTTGCAAGCCAAATACAAACAGTACTGAATACAAACAATATTTATAATGTCTGCAGCTTTTGATATAGGGGACCACCTCCATCGTAACATTAAAGGGCCACTATAGTCACCTAGACCACTTCAGCTTCAGGTTTTAACCCTTCAGATGTAAACATAGCAGGTTCAGAGAAACTGCTATGTTTACATTGCAGGGTTAATCCAGCCTCTAGTGGCTGCCTTCCTGATAGCCGCTAGAGGCGCTTACCCGACGTTCAATGTGAAAATTGCATTGAGCACGCAGAACATCCATAGGAAAGCTTTGAGTAATGCTTTCCTATGGGCGGTTTGAATGTGCGTGTGGCTCTGGTCGCGCATGCGCGTTCGGCTCCACTCGGGAGCTGACGTCGGAGGAGAGGCCACCAGCGCCGAGGGAGCCCGGTGCTGCATTAAGGTAAGGTTTTAACCTCTTCAGCCCAGCTGGAGGGGGGACCCTGAGGGGGGCTAAGGACTATATAGTGCCTGGAAAACAAGTTTGTTTCCTGGCAGTGTAGTGCTCCTTTAAACATTTTGTATGTGCTGTTTTCTGATTGTCTATTTTTTCCCTCCCACCACTTTTTTATCTTTTTTGTTGCCTTCTGTTGGATTACCCCAAGGTTCTGTTCTTGGCCCCCGTTTCTGTTCTTATTTTACACTGCTCTTTACAGGCCATCTAATATATTCCTTTTTTTTTATCCTGAAAAACATGTTTACTGATAGTGCTTACCTGATCTTTCTCCTGGATTGTATCTCTTCTGTCTCTAGTTAAACAACTGCTTCCTTCCCAAAACCATCTATACAAAACATAACTTTTTGTCTTACATTTCCTAAAGTAAACTTTCCTTTGTATTGGTATCGGCAACAGCTCCAGCAGAGACACTGAGTTCCTAAAGAATTACAAAATATATACCTGAAGGGAGTGAGCGAGACAGCCGCTGGTTCTGTTTGTGTAACCCACAGTGTTTAGAGCCTCCCGGGCAAAGTCATCAGCAGACTTAACAAAAAAGTCTGTTTTCATATGAGAAGTCATTGCTGTTGAAACATATAATGGCATCACACACTGGAAGAGAAGAACAGTAATTAGGTGTTGGAAGATATGAACATATGTCAGTTTGCTGCTTCATATATGAATCAAAGCCTACCAACCTGTTCTACTAGCCACAGCATTACTACTGGTGGTGAAACTGGTGCGACTGCACTTAACCCACAAATCTAGGAGCCACCCAAATCTCTGATCATGGATACATTAAAGGAACACTATAGGGTATTCCTGACCCTATAGTATTTAAACCACCACATTTTGGTGGCTCTCCTCCCCCCTGCCCCCTGCCCCCTGCCCCCTCCTTACACCCTCTAAAAGGGGTTAAAGCTCACCTTATTTCCAGCCCTAAACAAGTCCTGCGCAAGATTGGCTGAAATTGGCAAGGAGGTGTGATGGGGCGGGGCCAAACACTATTTTGGCCAATCAGCATCTCCTCATAGAGATGCATTGAATTAATGCATCTCTTTGAGGTAAATTCAGCGTCTCCATGCTCTGAACGGCCATCTGGGAGTGGCCACTTGGAGGTGTCCCTAGGGGGCAATGTAAACACTGCTTTTCTCTGAAAAGGCAGTGTTTGCATGAAAATGCCTGAAGGGAATGATTATACTCACCAGAACAACTACATTAAGATGTAGTTGTTCTGGTGACTATAGTGTCCCTTTAAGGGTGTTGTGTTCCTTTAACAGCTTGAATGAACCCACAAGTTGGGGTCATCAGGTGGCCACCTGATGGGTATCTCTGAACAGGGTCCTGGACTAAGTGCTATGGCCCTTTATCAGTGTTACTGGGCTCCTGTCAGATCGTCAGCTCGGTCATGGTGTTTGGAGGAAGTAAATTCAGGTTACGTTCTCTCAGCTTACAGAAAGCCGCATGGGGAAGGGATGGAGGATGGGCTAGTGTTGAGGGTGGGAGCCTGTACCATCTTAGGACTTGACCCCAGTGAAGCCACCATTCTGCACCAAGAAGGTATGAAAATAGGTGGGTGGCTAAAAATATGTAAAATATGACTTCTTTTTGTTTGTGTACAGGTTTCATAAAGTGTAAGCCATATTTATCACACTTATGACAAATCCCAGCTTGAACTATCTTGCTTTGCGTGTAATGCGTCTATCTCATATAATAGTTTCCCATTTTACGTTGCATTACTGAAATAAATGAACTTTTGCACTATATTCTAATTCTTCAAGTATCACCTGTACAAACGCCAACACGGCACACAAATACACCCATGCATTTAAATAGCAAGAGTACATACAAACACACAACTGCATTCAAACGCCAACACTATATTCAAATACAAAAACATACCTATATTCAAACTAGAGGTGCCCAAAAAATGTACCTCTACATGACATGACTCCTATGTCTAAGGACCCCATTACGTCATATGGATTTGGAGTTCCTTGCCTGGCACCCTGAGTCCCAAAGGGGTAAGTGGGGACCTTTTTCTTTACCCCACTTTTAGTTTTTTCCTTTGACCTTCAAATTTATTTGTACGTCACAGCACAGTGGTATTAGCTCCCTGGTTTCTATGTACTTTCTTTCCTCCACTGTCTACTAGTATTGTGACAAAAAATAAAAAAAATATCAACTAAACTTTTATTCACTTAGCAACAATTTTAAATAAAAATAACTGAATTTCAACCAAATTTAGTAAAGATAAATGTGGTTGGTATGAATTTATATCAACAGACTCAGCATGCATATAGCATTCGCATATTTATAAAACTTCGAGTTTCAGCTGAATTCACGTGAGCAAATCTGGATGTGGGCAAATTTGCAAACTAAAATGATTTGCTTTTTGCTATTTGCCTTAAACGATACCTGAACAATGATTCCCTTTGACTGGTATTCTGTGTGCAGACCTCTTGAAAAGAAATCCACAAAGGCCTGTGAAAAAAAATATAAATGAGAACAATCAGTTTATGTTACTGCTCATACACCATATATGGATAATTTCTGTTATAAACATAATCCGAGCCTTATGCACTGACCACAAACGAGCTTCCATTTAGTGCAAAATATAATACTGAACAATATATGAAAACCTCATATTTTATCATTACTTTATGCCCACTGTCTCCTGCTTACCTTAGTAGCACTGTACACGATTAAGAAAGGAAATGGACGATTACCAGCTTCCGAGGAGAGGTTTATAATCAGACCTTTGTTTCTGGGTGAAATAAAGACAGAGGGCTGAATGAGACCAAATACATGTTGTTCTGAATTGTTTCATATAATATACGAAGTACTGAGAGAATACTTGATATAATAATAGCCAATTAGTAGGGTGCTATTCCTTAAAGGTACTCCCTCAAATACCAAAACAATCAATAGTAAGTAACAAAGAATGCACACCATATAGTATAGAGTCTCTATCTATATTTATTACATCACATATACATATACATCACAAATAACATAATTAGTGACTCACTAGGCAATTAATATACAAAATTCCATATTTACCACATTCCACAAGTCTAAATGGGCAGAAACACGAGTCAAAACTAACCCCCAACGTTTTGGCTCCTCCTGGTAGCCTTTATCAAGGGTATCTGAATTGTTTCAACATGTCAGTGGATAGAAATGATTTTACCTGAATTAGGACAAATTCTCTTTAATTCTATTATGCAATATTTCTATATGCTGGCATGATATCTTTTGGTTTTAATGTTCTACCAGGCTATGAATACATATTACCAAGCTAAATCAACATGCCAGTCTAGCATGTGGAATGTATGATTTTTAAATGGAAACAATTGCCAAACAAACAAACAAATAAAAATTAGTATATGGAATGTTTTGCAGGCATAGCCAGCATTAATTCAAAAATCATCCCAGTGAAGTAGTAAAAAGTGTAACTACTTTTGTCCCGGGGGGCTGACACCCCTGGGGCCCTCAATCTTGCTGCTTTAAAAGGGAATCCTAAGACTCCGCTATACGGGAGTTGGGATACATAATGTTGGCATTACGTCCACCTGACTGGGCTTCTATGGCAAGAGTGGCTTTCCCAGACATTAACATAATAAATAACTAACATAGACATAAATTAAAGGATAATGACAGGTAAAGATAAGGCAAGTAATATGGTACCTCACTAAACACATCACACTCTGACTAACCAGGCCCAGTACCCTCCCAACCTTCCTGGGAACCCACCCTCAGAATTCACCCTCATAGATTATGGGTACCAGTTGGTGCATAGAAGCATTTGGGCTCTTTAAAGTAATAAACAAGGTGAAAGTAGTTGAAACAGGAAGATTGTTACTGCCATCCACAGGGAGGGCTGAATAACTCTTTATCAGTGTCTGATGAATAGAATGCCTTATCAGCATGACATGGGGAAGAGGATACTCCTTACCACTCTATTCAGCTGCACAAGGCGCTCCTGGGTCTGTCAGCTATTTGTTGTGTCTCAATCCAGCTCCATAGTATTTTCACTGGACCAGGCGTCCACTGGATCAAGCTAATCAGAGGGATGCTGTAGCTGTACCCTGTTTCACAAATGAGGTGGTCTCTGTGTAGCCCCTCTCACAGCCAGACCTCAACACCAACTTTTACTGCTGCCTCATATACCCCTGTGTCTCATCCTGTTTTCTAGTGTTCCAACTCAGGACTTTTTTCCTATTGGCTGAATTGGTCACAGGACCACCCAACCTCAGAAATACCTAGAGAACTTCCCCTGCCAATCACTGGTGGCAAACTTCACCTATTCAGGTGGCAAACTTCAACAGTACGAGTGGTGCAGTGGGGAAAATCTAAATGGGCTACGAAGCCTTTATAGAAACTGCAATGTCTACATTGCATTGTAGTGGCTGTATTCCAGAGTGAAACACAATCAAGTGAGGTTATAGCTCATTGGAAACATTGAATACGTTTGTATGAGGAGCACTGGATTGACCATCGGCTTGAGAGCCACATGATGTCATGGGAGGCCCCCTCTGCCCTGAAAAAAAGTAAAAACCTTTTTTTAGCATTTTTGCTGAAAACAGAGGGAAGCGGGGTGGGGGGGGGTCTAAAAATACTTTGCAACTAGGTCAAGTTTATATTAATAACGCTGTAGTGTTTCTATTATATATCTATATAGAGAGAGAGAGAGAGATCGTCTTGCTCAGAATGTCCTTGGATAATTATTTGAAGGTAATCTTTATGGGATCTACGACAGTGCTAGGCTTTCCATTCTTTGCTCTATGTTACTTTTAGATAAAGAACATAAAGTTTACCTTTGTACCATCTGTGGGAGAACAATTCGAGTCATCTGAAAGGAAAGGTAATTGTCATGGATACAAGGTTTTATTGCCAGGTTTTATGCATTAGAAGAATAATGGTGATTAAAAAACTTACTAATTCTAGAATAGGATTTATCCTAGAGCAACAGTTTAATAGAGTAATCTAGAATTGCAGCTTAGAGATTGATGAACGCTAAATCTGTACGTTAATGAGTAGATAGATAAACATAAACAAATACAAGAAGGATAAGCACTAATTAATGATACAATAAATAACCTGCAGCAGCAATCACTGCAAAGGGGATTCCTTCAGTTACCCTTTAGACAGATACATGGAAACACAAACAGAAGTATTGGGAAGTGCCTAATGTTAATGGAATATTTGAAATTGGTGGTCAAATGATATCATGGTCACATGGTCCCAATGGCGGTCAGGTCACCAGGGACATCATTTTACAGCCAATTTCAAATTTTATATTGCCATATATAACCGAGTGTGTTTGGAACCTCTGTGATTCACTTGATAAAGTCTATTGCATAGGTGAAATGTGTTGTGAATTTTTCTTTGTTGAAAACATTTTTACAGACACAGAAATGTTGCAAGTATTTTTTTGCAATAAGTGGATATGACACATATTTCTGTGTTTCAGCAATAGATTTTACTTCCTTCTATATATTTTTTTTTAACCACTTCAATTTGTTTTACTGGTTACTATCATCCTGCAGAAGATTCCACGAGAAGTTACCTAGGCAATTTATCCATGGTGGGTATAATAACATGTATGCTAAAAATACTGAGCAGTCCTACTGCTCCAAAATATGTGAATACAGTTTCTATCTTATTTTTTAACTCATCTTATCAGAGAGCATTATTTTAGTTTCTTCCATTTTTCATGCTTTATGTTTCTACTGATGAAGAACCTGTGACATCAGAGATATCCACTAGGTGAGGAAGAAACCAGGAGACTTCCGCCCTGTGGTCAAGCTGCGTGTCCTCAACGCATATGTCGTCTACTGACGTGTCAAGATGGAGGGCATCCATCTCCTCAGGGACCTGCTTTGCGAGGGGGACTGATTCTCCCGACTGGATCTAAGGACGCTTATCTCACGGTACCGATCCACAGAGAAGACAGGTGTTTTCCTCCAGTTCCCCTGGCAGGGACGCATCTGGCAGTTCACGTGCCTTCCGTTTGGCCTCAGCTCGGCGCTTTGATATTTCACCTAGTTGTTGAAGCCAGTCAGGGCGACTCTGAAGGTCAGAGGGATCAGATCGATCGTCTATCTGGACAATGTTCTATTGATGGTGGAAGATCCGGTCATCCTGCATCGGCAAATGTCGTTCACAATCCGCCTGTTCCAGGTCCTGGGGTTCGTCTTCAATGTGGAGAAATCAGACCTGACTTCCTCTAAACCAGGGGTTCTCAACGTTAGTCCTCAGGACCCCCTACCAGTCCAGGGTTTAGGGATTACCTGGGTGTGTCTAAGGTGTTTAGAAAAAAAAAACACCTTAGAGTCTAAGGTGCTTTTTTCCCTTTTTCTAAACACCTGAGACACACCCAGGTAATCCCCAAATCCTGGACTGGTAGGGGGTCCTGAGGACTGGGTTGAGAACCCCTGCTCTAAACGGTCAGTCCAGTTTCTGATTTTCGTGGTGGATTCAGTTCAGGTGGTGCTTTGTCTTCCAATGTTCGATATATCTACTATCAGGAAGAATATCAGATGCCTGCTCTGAAACCCACAGGCCACGTTAAGGGATTTGGCTCGGACGATAGGACTGCGGTCATCCTCCATTCAGGTCATATTCCCGGGACTCCTATACTATCGGCCTCTCCAATGTCTGAAGGCGCACGATCTCAGGTCATCATGACACATTCATCAACACATGAAGGCCTGGAATGGCAAGGCGATATTCAGATCCCAGCCGGTCTTCGTCCTGGAATCGGACAACACTTTTCTGCTTGCGATGGCGTGGTGACAGGAAGACTCTGGACTCCGGAGGAGAAGACACTTCACATCACCTGTTGGGGAACTGTTTGCGGGGTTGTTTGCCAATCAGAATTTCACCAAAGGGATGAGTCATTGATTGCTGTTTCTACGCATGGGCAACGTCTCAGCTGTCCACTATGTAAACTAGTTGGGGGGTTCCGTTCCAAACTTCTGTCAGATCTGACAAAGGATCTCTACCAGTATTGGCTGGACAAGAACTTATCACTTGTGACGGAATACCTTTCAGACCGGGGACATGGCAGACTGTTTTTTTCTCGACACTGGAGAGACGCCAGCATTTAGCAACTACATCCTTCGGTGTTTCAGATGCTTGACTCCAGTTGAAGTCCCCTCCACCTGGGATCTATCTGCAACCAGGGCGCATCACCAGACAGATTTATTCTTCCGTTGGCTCCCGGATCCGCCTGCGAAGCGGTGGACGCATTCTTCGAGGAATGGCCTCCCTCGAGAGCGTATGCACTTCCCCTCTTCTCCAGACATTGCACCGGCTCAAGCTTCTGAAGGTATCGACGTGGTTCCCTCTACTGATGGAATTATCGTACGCAGACTCGCTACTTCTCCCTGTCTCCGAGTTTCTCCTGCGGGCTGAAGCGGGGAATCCACACCCGTTGGTATCTAAGGGTCATCTGTCACTGGTGGCCTGGACCGTTTCCGCGGTTCCTGGGATGTGTAAGGCCTATCAACAACGGCTAGAGAGTTACTCTGGGACTTTTGGGCGCCTGACACCAGACGATCATATGTGCACGTCTGGTGATCCTGGTATGGCTGTTGTCTGGAGAGACATTTGGATCCCTTTACGGCCCCTATCATGGCCGTACTGGACTTCCTGGACAAATTGTTTTCTCAGGGTAAGTCATTTAGGACTATTATGTATTCCGATCGGCTATCTTGGCGGCTCATGTGCCTTCTCAAGGTTCTTGCGTTGGTGAGGACCCCTCAGTCTGCAGACTGTTACGAGATGTGTGCCTTTCAAGGCCGCCTTCTTCTTGCTATTCCTCATTTTGGGATGTTTTGCTTGTGTTGCGCTTCCTTGAGAAATGGCTGGATAATAGGGACTTATCGCTATGCCAGCTTTCTGCTAAGATGGCCCAACTGTTATGTAAAAATTGCAAATATAAAGCCTCCTGTCTTGCCTTCAAATTAGGGATTATTCTAGCCTCTGTGAGGGAATAATCTAAATTTTATTAAAGACAGGAAGAGAATATTTGCTTTACTTTCTTTACTGAAAACCTCCAGCAGCAAAGAAACAGTTAACATAACTTTTCAGAACAACCAATCAGAACTGTTCTGATTGGTTGTTCTGAAAAGTTATGTTAACTGTTTCTTTGCTGCTGGAGGTTTTCAGTAAAGAAAGTAAAGCAAATATTCTCTTCCTGTCTTTAATAAAATGTAGATTATTCCCTCTAGAATAATTCCTAACCTTTTTCAAAACCGTCTATAGAATCTGGTAAAGACAACTTCTTTAGCATTGTGATTGTATTCACTAGTAGAGGTGTGGATTGGCACTTACCTGCAATACTGACAGTATGTTACAGTTAATCGTATCCGTAATAGCCTGGTAGAGATGAAAAAACATCTTTTAGATTTTTGGTTTGTTTTTGTTTTTTCAATGACATTTTTGATGTAATGTGCATCAATAATATACATAATATCATGCAAACAAGGTATATAGAGACATTGTCATGTAAGATGCCAAAAGAAGATGAGCTACATTCTGTGGGTATCACAAGTACAATGTGGTTTATTCACTACAGTCTGAATGCCCCCTCTCCAAATTAGCAAAATTAATGCAGCTGTTCCATGTCTATTGGAACAGGAAAACTCTGTCTTTGTTCCAAAGATTTACCAGTGTCTGGATTTTGCAATACAGCCTCCAAATTATAGAGAATGGAGACTGGATTTCTGCCTGTTTAGTTAAAATAGAATAGCTGAATTATGGAACTGAATTATGGAAATACAGACTGCACAAAATACAGTAATAATTAGCAATAAGTAACATTGCATAATTCCTGCAATTTTGTTGCACCAAATTTGCAAAATTCACCTGGACCAAATTTGTGGCCAGACAATTGCCAATTCTAAAGCCAGCTAAAATTCTGAGAAAGCAGGAGAATGTATTTTTTACAAATTTGCATTCTACCAGATTTTTTGAGAGTGAACGGGAAATTTAATGTTTAATAAAATATGTATGTGGCGAAACTGGCCTCGCACGTGTCCTTGGAGGGGGCTGCTTGCCCGCCTCTTGCCTTTGGACTATGGACCAGACTTTATGTGAATGTGTTAACCCAGATAGCTATGCCATGGAGCCCATTTGTGTAGTTAAAGACTTCGGCTCCATGGCAATTGAACTGTGTGAATAGGATCTGAGCGCTATTCGGTAGTTTTGTGCGCTCAGATCCCAGCTATCTGGGGATATGTGACATGTCTGTGTTTTATGTATAAAATGTGACTTTGTGTATTTTATAATATTTTAATGCTTTGTGCTCACCATGTGCATAATGGAGTCTTGTGTCTGTCCTGGGAGATAATTGAATTACTTCTCAATTCAATCTCCAGGATAGAAGACTCTGAAACTGGTTTGGGACGGAAGGCCATGCTTCATTTAGTCACTAAAAGCACAAAGCACTTTCCCTTAACTTTTGATCCCCTGGTCTGATTCGTGCCATTTTTTAATATGTTGTTCCCCTGAATGGATTGATTATGAAAATGTATGTTTTATGTTTGTGACATGTATATTTTAGAAGTTATAAATATTGTGTAAAAACTGTATTCCTCTGCCGGTGATAATGAGATTACCCATTGTGTTCAGTAATCATATCACAGGCAGAGGGGAGGAGTTTGTGTGGGAGTGTCTGGGTGTATTGTACGGATTGATTGGTTGTTTTGTAACGCCCTGTGGGCTGTACTATGTTTGTGGATTGGGAATAAAAGAGACTGTATGTGACAGTACAGGGAGTTCCTGTTTTAACCCTGTGAAGTGTCGTCTCATTATTGGGGGAAGGATTTATTGTATGCTGTTCCAGTTTGACTGCTAGGAGAGTAAACCTATTCGTATGGTTCTTATTCTTCTGTCTACAGCATTGATATGCTTGGAAGAATTTATTTGTTTCTCCGGTTCGGTGATTGTGGTGTCTGCCAGAGTGCTTGGAGTCCTTATGAAGCTCTAGGAGCATCCTTCAATGGAGGTACCCAGTCGGGGTGCCAGGTGATCCGTTACAATGTAAATTACTGATTCTAAAGTAGAAAAAAATGTGCCCACTTTGCTAAAAAATGAAAACAAACTAATTTCAATCAGTTTTGCCTTTCAGAAATGAGAATTGCAAGTTCGGTTGTAATTCAGTTATTGAAACTTAAGTTTGTTAATCCCAACTGCATTCAGACAGTGAAAAGACCTCAATTAATATTTAAATGGCTGAGAACTAACCTTGTTAATATTAGGGGTATCCAGAAATCGCTCAAAAGGATCACATACTGTCATACCTACATTGTTCACTGTGAAGGAGAATAGGAATAACAGAATAACTGTCTCCTGCCAGACAACAGCACATTATATCATAACCTACAATTTAAATATAAATATCCCATTATGCACTATATAAAATTAACACTGACTGATCCTGCCTTGATAGCCCACAGTGAGGAATAGACATGACATTATACATATATAAAGCAAAACTGTCCAAGCCTGTCCCAATAAGATGCATTCAGATGTTAGCAGGATATTAACCCCTTAAGGACCAAAGCTTTTGTGAGATGCAACGCGTTTGTGACCAAGGCTTTTTTGGTACTTTTGTCATACGTTAATTCTACCACAAATTCTCTTTTTCTGTTGAAATTAACACATACATATTATATATAATTTTTTTTTAAAGAAGTCATAGGATACCCTATAGCTGTACCTAACACAATATTAAATAGGAAGAAAATATTTTAAAAATGGGAAAGAAATTAAATTACATTTTTTTAACATTTAATAATTTCTACATGCGAAGTGCAAATAAATACATTTACCATTTGATCATAAACCGAAGTCAGATTAGTTTGTTATAAAATTTCACACAAGTTTGAGGAAATTCATAGACCATGTGTTTTCCACTACTGCAAACACCCCAAATTTGTATTCTTCTATTGTTCACAAGTACAATGATACCTCATATGCATACCTTTTCCTCTAATCCTACTCCTAATGTTGACCCTAATTCAACCCTTAATGCAACCCCTAATCCAAAATCTAATCCTACCTATAATCCAACCCACAATTGTCTGTGAGTACTCTGTACTGTGTGATTCCAGCATTTCAGGGAGAGCTGCAACTCCAACACACAGAGAATGGTGCTGGACACCTGGCAAAGTCCAGCACCAATTCTGCAGCAGGTGGCAATCAAGGAGACCTACCCAGGTTCTTTTCAGACACTAGATGGAGACAGTGCCAGATTATGGGTGGGATTGCATATTCAGATTTATTGATCAGTAGCTGTATTTAAATCCATTTAAAGGGCAATGAGCAGCGTTGCTCAGAGCTCTTCTGTAAATCTTGGGCCACTGACTCTGTCCCCAGCTGACAGAAGAGACCCCCAGGTATTGAAAGATGCCTGAGGTTCCTTGTTACCACAAAGGATTTTACACCTGCTGGTACCTTTAATGAATGACAGTTAATGCCATAATCGGACATTAAAGCCCTGCACTGTATGATAGACCGTCATGTGGTCCTTTGGAGGTTAAATATGAACGCAGCATACTTTCCAGCCTGTCCTGATAATCTGCCATTAGTTGGTATCCGGTCCTGATAAACTCTACCCTAGAGGTCTCACATCATCATTATTGCAAATATATATTACCCAGAATTCCTATTTCCATCCCTTTCAGGTCATCCTCAATTGACTGATACATTTCTGATCCTCTTGTGAAATCTGCTTGGATGATTTTAGTTTTGCGACCATATTTTTGCTCTGTAAAAAAAAAAAAAAAAAGAGTGTCAATGTTACGTCTTAATGTTAGTGGACTCATCCAGTAAGGTCTGAATGCTAATCTTTTAAATTCCCTTTAATGTAGGGCACACACAGAATATACATTTTGTAATAACAGTAGTATTACTACTTTAGAGGCTAAAACGTATGTAAAATACACGTTTAGGGAATAGCACGCAGTAAGTACTTAGCATGTTTTGTTTCCATGTTACCATTTGCATAGGGCCAAAAAGTTTGCGGTACTTTCAAATTAGTTGTGGATTTATACACAGCATGGCTGTATTGTGTCACTAAATCCCAATTTTTATTTGCATAACCTAGGTGATTTTAAGTAGCCAATTGGAAACAGGCAATTAACCTCTGCACTACAAGTCCATCTTTGGACTTCATTGATAGGCCGCAAATTCTACACTAACCCTCTCATCTTGCATGGGGATTGGCCCACAAAAAAACAGGTCTAGAATGTCTGGAAAATATGTTAACATAAATGAATACATTTCCATTGTGGCAAAAATACTTTAAATCAAGTATATAATTTTTTAAGTCAGTACATTGAATGTTTGTTCTACGTTTTTAAAATCAGTAGAATTTTCATAGAGTTATACTGAACTGAAAGAAATAGATTTTACCTATCTCAGATGCCACATTCTTGAGCTTCTCCACAGTGCGGCTGATCAGGACAACATCAAAACCTCTTTTGGCAAGCTGTGACCAGGAACGAGACAGGGATATTGACAATGGTTATTCCATTAGTGGGTTAGCTTTTGACAGTTATATGGTTATTTAACATCAGTTTCTGACATAACTCACAACTCTAGTGCCATGAGGAAAGTAAACAGAACCCCTATTTAACCTGCAGTTCAGCAATGTCAGGCCATTCATAGAAGTATAGGTTTGAAGTAGCAGTAGCATTGTTCATTACATATCATGTCTCACGTGCTGCTTCTCACTCACTGGAACTCTAGATCATAACATGGGCCATTTGAAAGTGACACTCCAGAGCCCTAAAGCACTTTAGCTTGCTGAAGTGCTTTATGTGTAAAGAGTCTGCCCTCTTTTTTTAATTTTACATTTTATTAACCTTGTTACACCCTCTCCTCCCCCCCTGGCTGTCAATCAGACAACAAGTCCTATTACTTCCTGGTTTGGTTATCTCAATGGAGCTAAACTCAATTGGCAGCTATCACCCAGAGCACCTGCCTTGCAAAGACTTCTCATTGAGCTGCATTGGAAAGTCTGTGATTGGACTGGCAGAGTAAGTCTGGGAATGAATTAGAAAGGAAGGGCTTACAAAGAGATCTGCAGCTTTTGCAAGTTTTTTATTTTCTTTATCCCTAATTTAAAAAATGCATAAAGGCATGCATGTTTTCATTGGGGATATATCTAGTTTTGGATTGTTTAGTGCTGATACTTCCTGTTTTCATATAAGCGTTGGCAGGGCTTGCTGAGGTCCAAGGAAGTAGCATGGAAAATATTTTTGAAATGCAGCATTGTTGCAAAAATGGTTGTAAGGCCACCTTTTGATTTTGACATCTAGATGCTTGTGTCCAAAATCGAGTACACTCATGAAAAATGATGAAGGTGCCATAAGGGCGTAAGACCCAGCAACGTCTCTGACCTTGACTTTATCCTGTTCAGTCAGGGCCGTATCTCCCATGAGGCTAACAAGACTATTTGCCTTGGGCGGCACTTTCGGGGGGCGTTTTTTTGCCGCCCCCTTGAAAGTGACGCCCATGGCAAATGCCTCCAAAATATACCACTGTGTCCAGTGTTCCTGTGTACCAGATCCAACTTCATCCCTGACCTATTTCTGTCTTCTATTTTTCAAATTTTTTCATTTTTCATTAGCAAAGACATTAAAACATGAAATCTCTTGTACGAATTTTTACTTCTACAAAAATATCTAATAGCTTTATCCCATGGGGGTTATGCCTGGAGAAGCCTACAACAGGCGGGAGGCATTTAAAGTGTTGCTTTAATTTACTTCAGATATACGTTATTTTTATTTGGATATGTCATTTTTTTCCTACAGTTGTAACTGCATTAAAATGAAGCCACAAATAATCCAATCAGCACAGATTTATCATTGGGATCTTCAGCTAAAACGAAACAGGTAGATTTACCCATATGAACCTTAAAAAATTACTTCTTCCTGAGAAATTTATAAAGCTTACCTCTCGAGCGTATGATTTACCAATTCCATCTGACGCTCCTGTTACCACTGCAAAGCGAGATATAACAATACATCATATACATTATACAGCTACTGAACAATTCATCTAGACCACTCTGTAGAAACCCAACTTTGCCATTCCTCTTCTTCCCTTATCCCTAATCACAATCCTCATGCGCACGTTGAATCCTACGTTATCTGTACATGAGTTGTTGGAATATATTACTGAAAGTCCAAAAAGGTAATTTCAGAATCAATATTTGTTACTTTATGTCAAATGTACCCATTCTCTAATTGTATATAGTACAGAATATGTTTATGCTATATATATGATAATAGTAGTAATAATAATTACAAGAAATTATACCGATATGCATTTGAAATATCACTGTTAGATAATCATGCTGTTAAAAAATACCACTGCAGGTGCAAAGGTATGGGTTAGGAAGGCTAAGGATTACCTCTAGACAATTTACATGGTTACATAGTTTTTTAGGCTGAAAAATGACTTGTGTCCGTCAAGTGCAGCCTTTCTCAGATCTGTTTGCTGTTGATTCAAAAGACAACAGAAAAACAGGTTGAAGTGCTTTCCAATTTTGCAACAAATTGGCAGTCAAATACCTCCTTGGATTACATCAAAATATTTTGACATAAAGAAAGCGCATAAAGTAGTGCATAACCATTTTATAGTACCAATACCACAATAATAATAAAGTGCTAAATGCAAACACCCATTAAAAAAGGTTTACTGACCAAGAACAGGAGAAATGAAAACCCCCAACGTTTCGGCTATGAAGCCTTCTTCTGGGGGACCAGGGGCTCTTGGTGCCAAGAGCCCCTGAAAGAGGTGTGTGACAGCAGCAATCAATGTACACACTATTAATTGTTGCTTGAGAACTCTGCAGCACCCTCTGCTGGCTGAATGGAAATTTGTTAATTTAAATAATGCAGTATGCAAATGATGACCACTAAATATGGGGTTAACTGCATATATTGTTGCTTTTTGTTGTGTTTGAAAATGTTATTTGTATTATATAGTTCATGTATTAATTGTAATTGCTAATTTGCAAATGTTCTATATATTTGTATTTTAAATGTGTGTCACCACATACTTAAAGACTAGTACCCAAAAGCAAGTCCTTGTCCAAAAATAAAGAATGCAAGAAGAATTAGTGGAGTGTCAAGAATGAAGGAACTGCTTCGAGAAGGGGCCATCAGCCCTGCAGCTGGGCCTGCTGAGGTCCAAGAGATCAACATGAAAAATGATTTTGAAATGAAACATTAAATAATCTGATGTGTCAAATCTAATACACTCACAAAAAATTCCGAAGTTGCTGCAATTCTGCCAAATACGCATTCAGCCAGTCATCGCTCCCATTAGGGACAGATTAAGAGCCCATTGATGCTGACAATTATGATGTTCCTAATTACAAAATATTATCAACTCATAGGATATATCTATAAGAAAACACATACCCTATCCTAATCTCTCCCTTTCATCTTTCAAGTAAGTCCATACTCCATAGCAGCAGGTCCGGTGAAGCAGAATGTCGGTTGGCGGGGTGAAAGGATGGGCCACTGACGCAAGTCATGTAACTAGAACTGTCCAAAAAGGGGGCCCGAAGAATTAGAAGGTCAGCCTGGTGTAAATGCTTGACAGGCTGCCTGCCAATCATGCATGCTGGCCAACAAAGGACATGCCATGCAGATAGCACTTGAGTTTGGCATAAATGCGTCTAATGATGCGCCCACTCCACGTTTTCTAAGGGCTGTCCCCTTGCACTCACATGTCCACTTGTCTCCTTACCTTCTTACTAGCAGGCAGAAGCTTCTGTTATACAGTCTGGGACAGAGAAAAGGTGTATGTTGTGAGTATAGAAGAAATGGAGCATGCCAGTGTAAGAGAGACCGAGGCACCAAGAGTATTTGCATAGTGCACACAGTCAGCTTTACCTTAACTAATTTCATTGTCAACCAGTCTAAACAAGTTGTGTTCCCCTACATCCCTCTTAAGTTTCCATACTTAAGAAAAGTAGTAATTTCTTTTATTTTTTTTATCAATGGGCCTATTCCATGGGTGTGTGCAGCTCCATCAGCCCTATGTTAATCTGGCCTTGGCTCCCATATTGACAAACCTGCATCAATTCAGTCATGGTTGAGGCAATTGTGACACAGGTTCACTTTCACTTGATCATAGTCATATCATTCTGGCTTTGAACTAATTTTAATGACGCATGCCGGACATTAAAACCTTTTTATAGGTTTTCTGTTTTTGGCTGGTGTTCTAATTGGCACAGTAGCACACGCAGAGATGAAACAAACACGACAGAAGTGCATAGGCCTATATAAACACCTGTCAGCTTCAGCTCAGTGTGCTTTCATGGTCTCACAGCCCTTAAGGGCATAACTCTGTATCATTCTCGTGGCGGAGCCTGCGCCGGACCAGCGGATTACCTGATGCAGTACTCCAAATTATAACTTCTCTAGGACGGTAGTCACCATCTCCAAGAGAGTAAGATGGACAATTCAATTAGGATTCTGGATGGCTAGAATGTTTAAGTCACCCAGTGCCCTTTGTGGGTGCAGGGTGTGTGTAATGTGGTTGTTTAGGGTTAAAGAGATACTATAGACACCCAGAACACTTAAGCTCAGTGAAGTGGTCTGGGTGCAGTGTCCGATGCCCCTTAACCCCCTCAATTCTAATTATTGTAGTTTTTGATAAACTGCAATAATTACATTACAAGGTTAACTCTACCTCTAGTGGCTGTCAACCAGATAGCCACTAGAGGGACTTCCAGGTGGTTAGACAACTTCTGGTTTGCATGAGGACATTTATCATCACCTAAAACCCCATAGGAAAGCATTATACAATGGGGGAAGTCCTAATGCAAGTGCAACGCTACCTACATCAGCGGAGGAGGAGCAAAGGCAAAGGAGGAGGCTGAACCAGCAGCGATGTGTCTCGTATGTCCCAGGTAACTGATAAAGGGTTTTTTAACCCCTTCATCATCATGGGGAGGGAGGGTGGAGTGCCTGGGTGGGGGCACTATAGGTTACTATAGTGCTAGCTAAACAACTTTGTTTTCCTAACACTATAGTTTTCTCTTAAATGTTCGTGTGCTCTCCTGTCTTCCTGATGCTTGTAATCACCAAGCTGGATTTCACTGTTGACTCTGTACAGCTCCACCTATTGGTTGCAAGGATTTTGAAACAGCTATATGCACTATGTGAATAGCAATGCTTGTTAATTTGCATATTCAGTTTAGATTTGCATATTATGAATTCTGCGAGCAGGGGAGATATTTTGTGTTAGTTATTGTCTTCCCCACCTCTTTATAAATATGTTATTATAAGTTCCTGTATGTTTTCTGACGTGTTGGTTATTTGTATTTTATTAAGTTTCTCACAGCAAATAAAAATAGAGCTTAGTATGTTAGTTCCTTTTGGAGTTGTGGATATTTACAAATATGGGATACAGCTGTATTTAAGGGGGAAAAAAAGTTAACAACTCATAGTGATGTACTGTGATTTGAAACAAATGTGGAGTGATCTGAGTAGAAAAATACACCACTTCAAATAGGTACATTGGAGCGCTAATGTTAATTAAACTTAAACACTTACCCTTAATAATTTATAAGGGAAATAACTAAAATAAAACAAATTGACAAAATTTGGTGCAGTGTATAACGATAATTGGAGTGGTTAGAATGTATATGTGTAACACACTCACATGGCATAGAGCCTAGGGAGGATAGGCTCAGGTCACAATTGCAGGGGTATTTATAGATAATACCAAACTTCTTTTGTATGAGGACCCAGGTGCTCAGGAGAAATAAAAAGATGGAACAAATGCGCCTAGTCTATTCTCCTCAGTGTATAAACATTCATTAAAATAATGCAGATAACTGCTCACCTTTTAGAGAGCCAAATAAGCTGGGCTCTCTGTGTTATGGACACTGTGCCTTTAAGGTGGCACAAGTCTTCTTTAAAAGCAGGAAAGTTACATCACACACCACAGGACTCTGGTCAATACAAGTGTAAACATTACTCTGTTATTAATTTGTACTTTTCTGTTATTCTTGGCGACCCATACGTTCTGTGGGACCAAGACGTAAAATGCTGTGGGAATGCATGTCAGATACCAGGATGCAGAAAGTTCCTTGCGCTAACCAAATGACTTCTTCTTTTCTATAAACGCACTGCCACAAATATGATGATCTGGCTTCTGTGCAAGCCGCATACACTCGAAATACACTTCAGAGAAGGGCCACTAAACTGGTTCATGGATTGCAGGATAAAACTTACCAGGAAAGATAAAGGATCTTAACATGTATAGCTTGGAGGAAAGACGAGACAGTGGGGATATGATAGAAACATTTAACTACATAAAGGGAATCAACACAGTAAAGGAGGAGACTATATTTAAAAGAAGAAACACTACCACAACAAGAGGACATAGTCTTAAATTAGAGGGGCAAAGGTTTAAAAATAATATCAGGAAGTATTACTTTACTGAGAGGGTAGTGGATGCATGGCATAGCCTTCCAGCTGAAGTGGTAGAGGTTAACACAGTAAAGGGTTTAAGCATGCGTGGGATAGGCATAAGGCTATCCTAACTATAAGATAAGACTAGGGACTAATGAAAGTATTTAGAAAATTGGGCAGACTAGATGGGCCGAATGGTTCTTATCTGCCGTCACATTCTATGTTTCTATGTTTCTACATTGATCTGATACTCCCCTGTGAATGGATACATCCTCTAACCACTATTTTTCCTATCTGTAAATCCTATGACTAAAATGATACAAAACAGCTTCTGCGAAAGCCCAAACTGCCACATCAATGCATTCCATATGGTACAAAAATAAACATAAAAAATACAATCTATGGTAAAGGAAAAGAACTTAAAAACAGCGTGGATAAGGAATGTGATGAACCGTGGGTAACAAATAGTTACTCACAGGTGATAAACTGGTAACAGGCAGGTAAAGGTTTCTTTATGAGATGTTAAACTTCTGTCCTTGCATAGTGTGACAGATGAACTGTACCAAACCTCCTTGGAAGCGGAGTAAAGAGAGTCCTTTAAACAATCCTGGGTCAGAGTCCAGTTACGGAATCGAAGGCAGGAATACCAAGGAATAACCAGGAAGCCAGGTGTCGGAACTTTAAATCCAACCAGAACATGAAACCAACAACAGCCGGGTCCAACTAAAAGTCAGGAACAAGTTCTCCTTTTCATATACTGAATCGCAGAAAATCAGGCAAGGTTCGCTGGGGATACCTGAGTGAGACAACAATCTCTGCGATTGTTGTTGGTTTCATGTTCTGGTCGGATTTAAAGTTCCGACACCTGGCTTCCTGCCCATGCATTTTTGTGTCTGGGAGATAAGTGAGTTTGTTTTTGCTTAAACTAATTATCTCCCAGGCACTAGGGGTACAGTACATAATACATAAAACACCCCAAAACACATATATTATTGATAGGAACCCCCAAAGTCTTATATCCCCGGATAGCTTGGATCTGAGTGCTCAAGTTGTCCAAATAGCGCTCATATCCATGCACTGGCACATTAGTGCTGCCCAAAATAGTTCCACAATAAAAGGGGTAGCGGCCGGTCAATCTTCGGGAGTTCCTAGTCGAATTCAAATGAAAGATTTCCCTGGCTCATATGGAGCGAATGTTCCCCTTGTTTGGGAGTGTCTTTTCCCTGAACAGCACTCTCCTGTCTTGTCTGTGAGAGAAGCAAGCGAAGGTAAAATCCGGGAGTTCATGAGTTACGGTATCTGTCATACAGTTCCACGAACTTGACGGCCATGTACCGCTGCCTGGCGGCCACCCAGAGAGAGCACTTGAGTTAAGTGTTTCTTTTTAAGTTAATGAGCCGGGGGGTGGTTGGTGTTCAGTAGTTTAAAATACCGAACTAAAGGGAAAACGGATTGGGTTCGGTGAAATGGGGCAGGTTAAAACAGGAAAGTTCTTCACACTATTGTCTCTATATATACACAGCTGTTTGGTGACAGTAAATTGTTGTTCTTGTACCCTTCACTATGTGTCATCTAGTGTTTATAACCTTCTACAAAGTCACTAAAGTCGACTTTCTCCTGCTTGAAGAAAACTATAGACAGAGTACTGAGCTCTACTACACCCTAGAAAGCCCAGCGGTGTTATTTCTAACTAAAAAGGTTATATTGTACAATCATAGCATTGTAGTTATCTTATATCTAATGTATGATAATCCCAAGTAATACTGAATAGCTGGGGATGGTGCTTGCTTTATGAATTATACACTCGATACGGTATCAGACAATCTGTCAGTTTACCATTTATTACCAGCGTTTCTCCTCAGAGTGGTAAGTAGATTTCAAAACATACTTTTTAAACCTGTCATATGTTTTTATACATTTTGAGGGGTGTACAAAAACCCTAAAATATCTATGAAATCAGAAATAAACAAACAAAATCATTCCTCTTATCAGTGGTTAATCCTTCTTACCTGCCCAGTGTCCATATCGTTTTAAGTCTGTCTGAAACCACCCAGACAATATGTGATTTCTTATACCTCGAATCAGTTTCCATCCTTGGGACAATACGAGGTAAATTGTGACCACTTTACCAAACAGGGCAAATGCCTGAGTATAGTCTGCCTTTGCCTCCATCGTGTTTTCAGTTGAATATCCGACACACCTTCTGGAGATAGTGTAGTCACAATTGCTGTTTGCTCTGAAATACTATCCTACCTGCCAGTCCCATTTCTGTATATCTACACAGCCTTTATCTAGTAACTGTAGTACAAAGATACAGAGTGCAAGAGGCTGCTATGCCAAATAACACTGCTGAGTGGAACAAGAGGACAATGTTTACTACTGAAGAAATAGAGATTTAAATGGAGCTATTGCTGCTCTGGAAATTACAACACTGAATAAAGGTTTCTTAGTTTTTTTTGTTTTTTATAAAATATATGTAAAAGAGTTATAAAAAAAACTTATCCCTGCCTTTAGTATCCAATAGGATCCTTCGGCCATATATTTTATCAAGCCACAAGAATGGCCCCTGTTCTAAGGGGGAAGAGGGAGAACGTGGTATGTACTCCGCTATTCTGGATTAGAGTGATCCCGCAGGTTACCACGGCAGCGCTCTAATACATTTCCCAGCACTGGCCAGAAGTAGCTGTCTGCACCTGCTGAGGGTGTAGACAAGCTGCATTTCCCACCGGGCCACCAGGTATCAAGTTTCCCCCCTTCCTGGCCCAAGGTAAGCCTCAGGGAAGGGGTATGAAACTGCATTTAATTTTTTATCTAGCCTACTACACCACTTAACCCCCACTTCAGCCTCTAATCCCCCCCACTACTCTCAACTAACCTCTCACTTCAGCCTCTAAACCCTTACTACATTCACTTACCGGCCACTACTATTACTACCTCGGTGACAATAGTCACCATCACTGGGAGCTGAAGATGGACAATTTATGCAGGTCCCCAGATTACTCCTATGTTTTAGTCACCCTGTGCTCATAATAGGTACAGGGTGTGTAATGTATTTCTTTGCTAGTTATTCGACACTTTTCTGGCAAGACAGATCATTGTCATGGTAAGTCGCAAACTTTCTGAATCTCCAAGGTAGTTCGGAAAGCGGGAGAGAGTTAACTGTGTGTCTGCACCCACTGGAGGCTTCCTTGAGCACACAAAGGGGCACTGGGAAGATCCTCTTCTCTCCCCAATAGGTCCATTTTGGTCCAGCAGCTTCCTGTGCCATGCATGGTTTTAACATACAGAAGTGCAATGTGGCTGTGGGGAATCACGTAGACCGTTGAAATGTATTTTTTCAGTGTTGGTTTCTATCTACATATATATATATATATATATATATATATATATATATAAATGCAAACTAGAGGTCATCTTGCATTTGGTGAGTACATTGTACATTTAGCGCCCTATGGATGTTGAAACACACTGTGATACGCTTGTGTTTGTTGGTACACATTATATGTACTACATGAGATTGTATCCATAGACTCATCAGCTGTTGCATTTACAGCACTTGGAATGACCCCTTCAACTGATCTCTAGGCCAGTGGTAGCCAACTCAGTACTCAAGATACAAAGGTTATTTAATAAAATCCTAATAGTCCTGTGCCGAATGGGATTAAGCCAGTTCCCTACAAAAACATTCAGACTGCAGTAATAAACAATGTCTGGATTTTGCCTTCCTGGCTCAGAATTACTCTCTTATGCCCCCATCTGCCATACTGCTGATATATCTACAAAAAATAGCAAATATAAGGAAGGTTTTAAACCTCCCTATAATTAAAAGGATCCTCATCTGGTTCTATTTGATATATCTATTTATTTATTTTCCTTTTTTGGGGGCAACTGGCTAGCAACCATTGGTTAGTCAGCACATAGTTAACCCTCATGTCTTACAAGTATTTGCCTGGTGGATGATAGCACTGACAATGGGCAAAAAGATCGGGTCTATATAACTCGTTTGACCAGAGGCAAGTGAATTATATTGAGTAAATGTGCACCTGATGCATTCAGTGCCAAATTTCTTTAGCATTTGTGTTTGGTTATTGTCTAGATACGATATTTTATATAAGGTACAGATGAGAAAAGCATTACATTTTGACTGGATTTGACTTCATTAAATATAAGAATAGCCAGTCTAGTTGGAATCTGGTCATTTTCACTGACTTTAGTTTATGCAGAAAAAATTTGGAGTTAAGTGAGTAACTCTGCAAGATTCTAGAACAGCGTTTCCCAATTGGTGTTCCGCGGAACCCCAGAGAACACAAATGGAGTTCCCCCAAAATTTCAGGAAACAAAATGGCCACCGCAATAATTGAGGCGGGCAGCGAGTGAGAGGAGCAGGGGAGAGTGCTCCCTCGCTGCCTGCCTTAATTATCGCGGCGGCCATTATCACAGCGCACACAGCAGTGGTGCTGGAGCCCGAATATGATGTCACTCCAGCTCCGGCATCACTAAGAGGCACGCAAGGGAGCTGAGCAGGAAGATCACTACTCCCTCGCCGCCCGCATGCCAGCCACTCAGCCCAGCAGCCACACTGGACCCCAGGTACTGCATGCCAGCTGCCCAGTCTAGCAGCCCCACTGGACCCCAGGTAAAAAGAGACTCCATGCCAGCACTCCCAAAGGTAGGGAGGCTGGTTGGAGTGAAATATAAAAAACTAAAGTGTGTGTGTTTCTGTTAAGGAGTTAGTATGTGTGTTTGTCAGTGAGTGTGTGTGATTCTGATGATTCTGGGAGGATGCCATCAGGTCGATCTGGGGCAGGCCCCACCGATGGGCAATCCATGCAAAGACTGCCGGGTGAAGTTTCCATTCTCCCGGAAGAATTTCCTTCCTGCTGAGGAAGTCTGCAGTCACGTTCTCTGAACCTGGAAGATAGATCGCCTTCAGACCCTGGAGATTGGTCATGGCGATTGTCATCAAGGGAGCTATTTCCTTCAAGAGCAATCTGCTTCTTGTGCCACCTTGGTTGTTCAGATATGGTCGTCCGTTTTGATCAGTACCCAAGAATTTAAGATCCTTGGTGGGAACACCAAGATGGCCTTGGAAACAGCTCTCAGTTCTCTTATATTTGAGTGTAGCTGACTCTCTTCTCAGGTCCACTTCCCTTGAGTCCATGTGGAATTGAAGTAGGCACCCCATCAAAAAGAACTGGCATCTGTTGTAATAACCTTCCATGGAGGTTCCTCCAATGGGAAGAAGGCTGCCAAATTCCTCTTGTCCTTCCACCAGTTCAACCCTTTCCTCAGGGGTAGAGAGAGATCCTTTGCTCCCAATCTGTTCCCACTCTGTCGAACTGGAGAAGGAAGCAATTCTGGATCGGACGAAAGTTACACTGGGCCCATTTTACCAACCTTATAGGTGATGTCAAAGAACCCAGGAGACTCATGACTTCTGTTGCAGAGGCAGTCTCGAGCCCTTGTAGCTTCCCTACTTTGTCTCTGATTTTTGTGACCCTTTCTGGAGACAGGAACACATGGGCAGATACAGTGTTTATCACTGCTCCGAGGATTACGATCGTCTGAGAAGGAATCAGGGAGCTTTTTTCCACGTTCAGAAGCCAACCGTGGTCTTGAAGAATGTTCATTGCCACCAATGTGTGATGAGCTACTATCCTTTGAGATGGACCTATGATAAGGATGTCGTCCAATTAATGGAAGATCTCGATACCTTTCTCCCTTACGAAGGCTATCAAAGTAACAAGAACTTTTGATAACGTTCTTGGCGCCAAGCTGAGGCCAAACGGCAGTCCCCGGAACTGAAAGGGCCTTCCTAGCGCCCAGACCCTGAGAAACTGCATATGGTCTCGGTTTATAGGGATTTGGTAGTAGGCGTCCCTCAAGTCTATGGAGGTCATCCAGTCTCCTCTTTTGACGCTCTTCAAGAAGGTCTGTAAAGATTCCATTTTGAATGTTCTTACATCGAGCATGGAGTTCACACCCTTCTAGTTCAAGATGAGACGCCACTTTCCCTGGGGTTTTGGGGCCAAGAACACTGTGGAGTAAACCCCAGGAACCTTTCCTGTCTTGGAACTTCTTCCACCACTTCCTGTTCCAGGAGAGTAGAAATGCAGGTCCTCGTGGCCCTTCGTTTGATGCCTACCAACACCCTGGATTTCTTGAAGAAAGCGGATTTTGGGCGAGAGGATTCTATCCTGTAACCCTCTTTTATGATAGATGTGACCCACACGTCCGTAATATTTTTGGCCCACACGGGGTAGAAGAACTTCAGTCTTCCTCCCACAGTCCCCAAACGGGCCTGAAGACCTTCAGAAGGTCTTCCCAGAGGTTCTAGCTACTCTTCCTCTGGAACCCTTATTGGCAGAAGAGTGTGAGAAGGATTTCCATGAAGAATTTCTGGAATACTCCCTTCCTGGTTTATAGCTTCTGCTGTCCTGAAAGGACCGATCCTTGAAGCGCTTAGTCTTCCATGAGGAGGGAAAGCTCTTTCTGCTTACTTGAGGTAAAAATGCTTGTTCCCCATCAGCAGCTTTTTGAATAGCCTCCTCCAGAATCTTACCAAATAGGAGATCTCCCTGGAAGGGAAGGCCACACAAGAATGCCTAAGAGGCATAGTCCGCTCTCCACGAATGAAGCCATAAGGCCCTTCTAGAAGCCACAGACAGGGCCATACTCTTGGCAATCATGCAAGTGATGTCTAGGGAGGCTTCTGAACAGAATTCCATGGCAAGTCTAAAGTCTTTGAGGCTCTCCAAGAGATGTTCCCTACAGACACCCCGATCAATGTCCTCCTCCAAATTAGCGAGCCACACTCTTAAGGCCCTGGAGAGAGTGGACAGTGCCACTGCCAGATGAAGGGCAGAGCCCAGGGCCAAGTAGGCTTTAATCAAATCTCCATCCATACGCTTTTCCATAGGCTCCCTGAGATATGCCATGGAGTCAATAGGCAGCGTAGTTTTCTTTGCCATATGAATTACAGCAGCGTCAATCTTAGGAACTGAATTCCATAGGCAACAGTCCACGGCAGAGAAAGGATAAATCCTTGTGAATTTATTTTTCAAGGTGGATTTCCTTTCTGGCTTATTCCATTCTTCAAGGATCATGTCCCTGATCGAGGAATGCACCGGGAAGGTAGGTCTATTCGGTTTTAGGTCCTCAAAGAACCTGTCAGCCTCTCTCAATTCAGACTTTTCTTCCATGAGACTAAGAGTGTCTCTGAGAAGGGTAATAAGTCTATCAATAGACTTTGAGTCAAGGGACCTGGAGGTATATTCAACTTTCTCCTCACCATCATCTAAGACCTCCCACACATCAGGGTCTTCTCCAGAGCTGGAAGACTGAGGTTCCGCTCTGCGTCTCTTACTCGGACCACTAGACACCGTGGTCGTCCTGTGGGGAACCCCTACTGGGGACATCTGCCGCTTCCAAAAAGCATTCCATGCAAAGGTTCCTTCCATGCGAAGCAGGTGACGAACAGTTAATGCATTTATTGGTCTTTTCCCTTGATTTCCTTGCTGGAGAATCCAGATGCTTGCTGGGGCTGAAATAAAGCCATATATGACATATATTACAGGCTTAGTTTGGCACTCTTTTAACAACCCCCCATTAAAAAATTAACACAGAAGAACTGGTAATCCTACCTTATGACAATAAAAACCTCCAGGCAGCCAAGAAGGCAGCCAGTGCACAGGCAGAGTGTCTGTATCTTCAAGTTTAATTAGAGCCGGGGAAAAGCTCCGGTCCGCGCATGAGCACACCGCTGGAACACGCGATGCGTTCCAAACGCTCGCACCCGATGCAAATCACTTCCGGGTTCTGTCGCGATTACATTTGCGACTGCTGGAACGCATACCGTGTTCCAGCCAACAATGCTGGCACCCCCAGGAAGCCACAGTAAGTCGGCAAAGTGCCCCCACGGCCGCAGGAAACACACTGCCCGCCAAGAACCCAGGAGACACCCCAGGGAACCACCTGAAAACCAGACAAAGAGCAAAAAACTACAGGTCTGTGCAGGGCCTCCCCACAGGAGAACCCCCTAGTATGGATTCCAAAGAACTGCCATCAAGGTATGGGGGTGATTATAGACCCCAATTACTAGGGGCAAACCAATAATAAGGGGAATTTTTAAGGATAACCAACCCCATTAATAAACTAGAACAGTGTCTCCCTCAGAACACCTTCCATCTAAGTCCCACACTGCAGTTCAGTACTTACACTGAACCTGACCCAGTTAGTCCTGCTCATGCAGGCTGTTTACTGGATCCTTCAAATGAAGAGAGGCTGAACTTCATTTGGAATGAACCCAGGACAAACGCAGGAAGGTGGCCAGAAAATAAAATGTAAAAAGTCCTGTAGAACTTGCTAAGGACAGGAAAAAAGACTGAGTTGTAAGGGGAGGAGGGACTCTTTATACCTATCAGTCTAATTAATTCCTGTCCTGTGACTGCTAAGGGAGGAGCTACCCATAAGTGATGCTGCCATGATTAGCCAGGAAATACATTTTATTATGCTGTTCTCTAGAACCATCAAAGACAAACAGTGATATTCACTATAATGTGAGAATTGCCAGGAATTGAAAGCAAATTTCAAAATTGAGGTCAAATAGCTGAATTTGTAAACATTTCCAAGTCAAAAGGGTATGATCTGCCCTTTTATTACACACATCTATATCTCTATGAAGCACCCAAGCTTGGGACTCTATACACAGTGTTCATTCTCAATCCGTTTATACCACTGTTAGACGATTTGTTGAATTTACTTGTTGACATTTTTAGCATTCTATTTGGAAAAGGAAAATATTAGATGTTAGGAGGATTAGGAAGCATCACCCCTGCTACCCAGAATATACAGTATATCACTGTTACGGTACCCTCAGCATCAAATGCACAAACCGCCGTTTAGTGAATCCTCCCCTCTATAATAACATAGGCTGCATGCGTATCAAGTACAATCATACGAACCGCAAGCAGGGGAACGCTGTAAACTCATGAACGGGATCCGTACGGGCACTTCACTTCACAAGCTCCAAACTCACGAATCGCCAATAGTAGCCGAACGCATATATCTCCCAAGCGGCTAATAATCCCATCCAGCAGTCTCTAGTCATCGGTAATAAATCCCCCCAATAACGAAACCAAGCTCTGCATTGAGGGTAAAACATGAACTGGCTTTACTGTGGATTACCTGCCCGTATTTATGCAGGTCTCCCACTTGGTGGACACTCCCCTAGGGGACCAAATGGGAGACTGTAACAATAGACAGACATATGGCAGGTTAGGACCCACAGACACAGAATATTCCCAGCATGCATTAGTATTTCCTCCCCTCTGCCATGAAGATAATTGAGAAGTAATTCAATTATCTTCAGGACAGAGGCAAATCGCCATTTTAAATTCAACACAGAAAAGCATATAAAAATATATAACTTTACATTTGTCGAATGTTACCCATTCGTACCACATATCCCCAGATAGCCTGGATCTGATTGCAAATTATTGACGAATAGCGCTCAGATCCCATACGCATAGTTTAATCGCCATGGAGTCAATGGGAAGGCTATCTAGTGTAAGTCCATTCGTGCGTTTAAAACTCCCGAACGGCCGGTGTTCGTATACTTCTGTCGATTGAGAAGGGAGGTCGGCGGCTTCAGCGGTGTTCGGCAGAAAAAGTGTCCGTTTTCAGTTCCATGAAATCAATGCCGAACACCGCTGGTCTTTCGCATGGTTTAAAATGGCCGCCGCCTTGTGGTCGATATACGAACGACGACCACCCTGTATTCGGTTTTAATTGAGAAGTGTCTGCGGTTAACCACAACGTTCTAATTGGGATCAAGAGGTTAACCAGCAGCACACTTCTCTTCTGGGTGGCCGTCCGTTCGATAGTTTTGTGCGGCGGAAAAGTCAATTCACTGAACAGGGGCATACAAACGGGTAATTCCACGAAAAGGCAAAACAGACGAACCAGCAATCCCAGTCTATACAGATGGATCTGTCACACTCACAAAAGTGAGTACACCCCTCACATTTTTGTAAATATTTTATTATATCTTTTAATGTCACAACACTGAAGAAATAACACTCTGCTACAATGTAAAGTAGTAAGTGTACAGCCTGTATAACAGTGTATATTTGCTGTCCCCTCAAAATAACTCAGCAGACAGCCATTAATGTCTATACCGTTGGCAACAAAAGTGAGTACACTCCTAAGTGGAAATGTCCAAATTGGGCCCAAAGTGTCATTATTTTGTGTGGCCACCATTATTTTCCAGCACTGCCTTAACCCTCATGGGCATGGAGTTCACCAGAGCTTCACAGGTTGCCACTGGAGTCCTCTTCCACTCCTCCATGACGACATCACAGAGCTGGTGGATGTTAGAGACCTTGCGCTCCCCCACCTTCCGTTTGAGGATGCCCCATATATGCTCAATAGGGTTTAGGTCTGGAGACATGCTTGGCCAGTCCATCACCTTAACGTTCAGCTTGTTTAGCAAGGCAGTGGTTGTCTTGGAGATGTGTTTGGGGTCATTATCATATTGGAATACTGCCCTGCGGCCCAGTCTCAGAAGGGAGGGGATCATGCTCTGCTTCAGTACATCACAGTACCTGTTGGTATTCATGGTTCCCAGAACATGACACTCCCACCACCATGCTTGACTGTAGGCAAGACACACTTGTCTTTGTACTCCTCACCTGGTTGCCTGGTCACACACACTTGACACCATCTGAACCAAATAAGTTTATCTTGGTCTCATCAGACCAAAGAACATGGTTACAGTAATCCATGTCCTTAGTCTGCTTGTCTTCAGCAAACTGTTAGCAGGCTTTCTTGTGCATCATCTTTAGAAGAGGTTTCCTTGTGGGACGACAGCCATTCAGACAAATTTGATGCAGTTTGCGGCGTATGGTCTGGCCACTGACAGGCTGACCCCCCACCCCTTCAACCTCTGCAGCAATGCTGGCAGCACTCTTATGTCTATTTCCCAAAGAAAACCTCCGGATTAGACGCTGAGCACGTGCACTCAACACTTTGGTCGACCATGGCGAGGCCTGAGTTGAGCCTGCCCTGTGAAACCGCTGTATGGTCTTGCCCACCATGCTGCAGCTCAGTTTCAGGGTCTTGGCAATCTTCTTATAGCCGTTGATTGATTAAGCAAGGACACGGCCCGAGGATGTATACTATTCCATCTACCATTGGTCTGGTTTATTACCAATTGATTCCATCTCTCAAGTGAGAGATTCAGAGAGAGGTCTCGTGGTCAGAGAGAGACCCACATCAGGATCTCAGTCTTATGCTGATATTAGTAAATGGTGTACCCCGCAGTTGGTCACCCTGAGTCTCTAATGGACTCTAGTTTGGATTACAAGAGGGTGTGGCCCTCCATCGCCTCGGCCTGAGACTGATATTTTTATTTTCACGAGTAGAGAGTGAACCCCTCTCATAGACTGACCCGGACGCTAATTCATGATTAGAGGGGGTGGCCCTCCCTCAACCTCAGCCCGTTACTGAGCTGGATACAGAGGACATGTCTTGAGTGACACATTCTCATAGAGGGAACCGGACACGGATGTAGACTCTAATGTTTGGTTATTAACAGGCGTGGCCCACTCATGCTATCAGCCGGACGCTGACACAGAGTTTGGTCACATTATTAGAGAGTGCGGCTTTCTCATACACTCAACGCACTACGGTGCCGTCCATTTGTTCATCACACAGGCTTGTACATGTACAGGACAACGATGACTGAATAGAGGGGCGTCCCTCCTGTATTCTATTAGATCTAATGACCGGGCTACCGATTTCGTTATAGAGGGCTGCCTGATCGTGCAGGGTATACATGTTTAGACTGGATCCCTCTATTTCACCTCCTATAATGGATCCACTCTATCCCACGTGAGAAATACTCACAGAGGTATTACTGGGGGAGATTCCCCGCTTATTTACACACATTCCTGGAGATGGTACGGCTAATGGAAGAGCCCCAGTTGTTACAAGAGTGCAGGTTTTGGTATAATCTGCGCTATATCAAACAGGCAATTGCACTCTGTTTAAGATATTCAGACCATTGCGAACAAACTGTGCAGACAGTTTTTCCCATGTCAAGGTGACATGAGATCCTGAGACCTTCACAGAGCAAACGGGCACTGCCTTGCTCGGGTAACAAGACTAGGGAAGGCCCACAACCCGGTCTGCAGATACATCGTATGCATGGATCACATGGAAAGACCGGAATCCTCGGTCGACTTGGGTTCTCTGGTCATTACAATCTTGGGGTGAGATGACAGGACTGCCCCTACACCTCTGAGCACATATCTGGAGAACAGGGTTCGGATATGGAGGGCCCTCCTTCTATACTTGATATCCCTCACGGGAACCGTCTTGGTTTGGGTTCTCGCTAACCCATCTATTCAACTACCATCAAGGACACCTACTGTGGACTCTATGGAGGAACCCTGTGTGTCCCCGGTTCCTACACGGACGTCACAAGTTGGGACACAACCTACCACTGGAGTACTGCTCAGGATGCGTAGCAGGCTCGGATATGGCTGCCGACGTTCTCAAACGGGACAACACCTGCTTCGGACGGTTGAAGCTAGGCCCTTATTTTTTCGTTATACCTGTCGTGAGTGAAGGGACTTTACATCTTGTCTGCGTATTCGAGAACACTATGTGTTTGCGGGACTCCAAGCTAAGAAGGGAGGTATCCCTCTATAGGGAGGCCTTGACTTCGGTTCTCGAATTCACATTCCTGGGTCCCTTGACGTAGGGCCTACTCTGGGAGTTACGTGCCCGGACAGTCAGGGGTACAGGGACCTAGGGGTCTCACTATATTATACCCTATCTCGTAGGTGCCGTGTAGACCAGGAACGCCTACACGAATTTTGACAGGTCGGGCATGGAACAGGATCGTACAAACGGGTAATCGGATTATTTCACTCTCTCACTACAGCACGTGAGGGCTCTTCTTTGTTATACAGGTCCCAATCACCATTGGACATCTTATCACTCTTAGACGATGATATATCTGGATGGAAATCTCAACCCCGGTTTACATTCCCATCCTTTTAAATATTTCCGGGATTCACAATCCCCAGAATAGTCGACCACCGTTTCACCACACAAGTTCAGTTTGGACCTCGATTGGACGTCCTTTGGGAGTCTTTTCTCTACCGCAGCTGCGGATTACACAGTCCATTTGGAATACTAGAACCACTTAGGATACGGCTAGTCTTGACCCTGGCACGATAGGAGAAGCCACCTTCCACATCAAGAGTTGAGACATGGTGGCAATTTCTTCTCGAGGCCCTAAGTCCGCAAATGACCTTCAGCATTTTACACCTATAGGAAAATGGCTAATAGGGCAGCTTGGCAGCTCATGGACGGGCTGTTAGGAAACAGGTCGCAACCCCACGTACAATGGATCTATCAGCGGATGGTGTTTTTCCGAATTTGGGGTGCTTCATCAGCTGGCATCTTCATCGATCTGTCTACTGTCACTTCTCGCAGTTGGAAGGTCCATTTGGGATTGCTCTAATATCTCACGGAATAGGTACCAGCTTTGGATTTGTTGGCTGAGCGTTAAAACAGCAAATACAAAGCCTCCTGTCATGTTATAAAATTGTAGATTATGCTAGCTTTAGTGTACCTATAATCTTAATTTTATTAATGACAGGAGGCGAGTATTTCCCACCCATTCTTATCCCTCCCTTGTTTAATTTTATAGTTTGAGTTCATCAGGTACGTATACAACTCTGCTTGTTGTCTCTGCTAACTGTCACTTGTTCTTATGTCTGTTTTTCATAAATCGGGTTGGGATTTATGCAGGTTACGGTAATTTTGGTTGCTACATTGGGTACTTACATATTTGTTCAGTGTACATTTCATTGGCTAAGCAACCTGTTCGATTCTGTTTTTTCTCTCGTTTCAGTTTACAGTCGATCAACACTATGTGGTTCGGCAGTTCTTCTCGGATGGTGGACATTGTCGTATTCATTACATCTAGGACTTCGTTTCTTCCCCATTATATTTTCTGCCTTTTGTTCTGTTTTGTCGCAGCTTGAAAGAGGAAATGATGCACGGGGAGGGGAGTTTTATAGTACCTAACTTTTTTCTGATTGGTTGTTTTTCTGTGCTGCTGTGGAGTTCTAGTAAAGAGAGACTTAAGCAAATACTCACCTCCTGTCATTAATAAAATTAAGATTATAGGTACACTAAAGCTAGCATAATCTACAATTTAACACACCTGCTTCCCATTCACACCTGAGACCTTGTAACACTAACGAGTTACATGACATCGGGGAAGGAAAATGGCTAGTTGGGCCCAATTTGGACAATTCCACTTAGGGGTGTACTCACTTTTGTTGCCGATGGTTTAGACATTAATGGCTGTGTGTTGAGTTATTTTGAGGGGACAGCAAAGTTACACTGTTATACAGGCTGTACACTTACTATAGTGTTGTCACATGAAAAGATATAAAATATTTACAAAAATTTGAGGGCTGTACTCACTTTTGTGAGATACTGTAGTTATCTCCTGCACACTATACTATCTAATGGGCGCAATCTACTAAATAGTGCGCACAACATAGAATAACATGCAATACACTTGGGAGATTCCATTTTATGCTATTTTATGCAAATAAAGTTTGTTCCTGTATTACTTGATTTGGTATTTTAATCCAATATACAAGAGAATTTCTACAGTGATCAACTAAACCTGCTTTTTCCAGCATCGTGGTCTCCAAGAATATCTTAAAAGGCGCTTATAGTCTGAGCCACTATTTACAGCTCAGCACCATGTGAGTGGGCAATTTTATATTTATTTTTATTTTTTGTCTATTTTATACAGGCTATACTATGTTTTTTATGTTTTATTTTTAGGACATTCCAAATATATGGTAATATTGCTTGTTTTTTACATCTGTTTTACATTTGGTGTATAGAGTTTGCTCTCACTATACTATTTATGCTATTTTACTATAGAATAACATGCGCATGATTTTAAAAAAATATTTTGTATGTCACCTGTCACCTGTGGGGCTCCGTAGATTTACACTTGTCCAGTATAATATGAGTCAAATTGTAGTTACCATAGATGTTGTAATTGAATAATTTAATAAACATGCATTCAACAGTGAATAAACTTTGTTTGCAAAAAAACAAGAGTAAAATGCACACACTAAAAAGGGGGACAATAGTTCCTGCAGGGTTCTCCAGAAAGGGAGGGCCAATCCCTGAAGACATTAAATGAACAAAAAAAAATGAAATATTAAGGCACACCTGAGCTTTCTTCTAAAAGGCAGTCTTTATTTGAAACAAGGAAGTGGAGACAACATTTCGACTCCTCCCTGAGCCTTTGTCAAAACTTGATAAAGGCTCAGAGAAGAGCCGAAACATTTTCTACGCTTCCTTGGATATTTCTTTTTTTCCAATGAATAAACTCTGACATCCTACAAACTTCATGATCTATGGCCTGGAACCTATATTTCCTACAGTTTCATATGTTTGATGATTGCACTTGCAATAAGAATTAATAATGCCAAAGCTTTGTTAAATGCTTAAATGATCTTTAATTAATAGTGCTCTGTAACATTTTGAGAAGGACTAAAATTGTTCAAACGGTATTTGCTATGGCGATCTAATTAGTTGTAAATCAGTATTAATTAGTTTTAACATTTAAAAACACAAGCTAAAGCTCTAAGAAACAGAAAAGCTTCAGTTTAAGATCATTTTCTATACAAAAGAACATTTACAGAAATAAAAATATAAAAGTTTAAAAATTTGACAATACTTTTATTTTTACAGAAAGTTTTTATTTTAGAGCAGATAGGGACCTGCTTTTTGTTATTTTTAAGTAGAGATGTCGCGAACGGTTCGCCGCAAACTTTTTACGAACGGTTCTCCGCAGTTCGCGGCGAACCGCGGTCAGCTGACACATCCCGGCCAATCTCCAGCAGACCCTCCCTCCCAGACCCTCCCACCTCCTGGATAGCAACCATGTTGAAGCTGCCTTCAACATGGATGCTATCCAGGAGGTGCGAGGGTCTGGGAGGGTCTGCTTGAGATTGGACGGGATGTGTCAGCTGACCGCGGTTCGCCGCGAACTGTTCGCGGCAAACCGCGGCGAACTGTTCGCGACAAAGTTCGCGAACGGTTCGCAACATCTCTATTCTTAAGCTGACCTTACATGTATGTCCCATAACTGAATTGTGTACATTTGATTTCTTCTGTTTCTTTCAGAATTACATAAACACCATTTATATTGGGATATTTCATTGAACCTTTCTGTGAATCTGGCATTTATTACACACGTAATTTTACCAGTCTTTTATTAGTACCTTAAGTCATTAAAGGGCCAATTTCAATGAAATGGTCTGGGTGCAGTGGTCCTGTCTTTTTCCTGCTGTTTTCTTAACAGCCACTAGAGGTCATTCCTACTCCAGAACTGAGTAAAACTTGGTCCTGGAATTATATGCTGCAATTAGCAGTACTTAATATGATGAACGTAATATTTGGCCACTCATGCCTAGTTCCAATCTATTGCTTCTCTATGAATATATCTAGTTCTTGTTGGACTGCATGCAGTTTTTGATCTTTTTATTACATTGAACTTTTTATTAAGTTGAAAACATTACCTGAAAAACCCAATAACGACCATGGTTCTACATCTGAACTACTCCAATTTCTCAATATCTTTTTAATTATAGCTATGCTTTAATACACATTCTTATCCTCACATCCATTTACGGGTAAAGTGAAGCAAGTCAATGTGTTTGATATACAAGGTATTAGGTTGACATTTTTGCTTTTTTTTTTAAATCTAGCACTTAATATTTTTTTTTAAATTCATCTACCCTCTTTCATATATCCAAAAATAAGATATAATAAAACACAACCTAGAATCACTGTAATAAGTAACCAAATTAACTAAATTGACTTTAAACTGGAATTAATGCTCAACTTTGGAGTAAAATGATCAATAAACAATTCTGTTTTATGGGTAATGGAATTATCAACACAAATTTACAATATAAAATATATATTTGTTAATATTGATTTTAATTCTAATGGATTATCATTAAAGTATAACATTATCAACCAAAAAATTGCAATTAGATTTTTTTTTAAAATGAAGAGAGAGAGAGAGAGAGAGAGAGAGAGAGAGAGAGAGAAATGTCCCGCAGCTCTGTAGTTTGTGTTTTTCCTTTCATTCAGAATCCCCAATTTCGGCTGTCACCACACTGAATGTAGATGCACATCTACTGGGAACGCGATTAATTCTTGCATATCCCTTTTCCCCCCATTCATTGCCCCAGCTGTAAAGAAACATATATATGAGTAAATGCAATTATTCATAGCAGCAGCACTTTACTGAAGGATTGTATGCAGCGCTCTGTACAGCAGCCTAAGGGACACTCCACTGTCCAAATACAAAATAAATATCACTGTTTAGTAGATATAAGCCAAATGGAAACACGCATGCATCTAATTATGCATTATTTAATTGGGGGTATATCTAAAATTAGCTTGCAAAAACTGCAGATCTTTTTGACTGCTGCCTTTCCAAGCCCTCCCCTTCTAACCACGCCCAGACTTTATGTGGCTGTCGAATCACACACTTCCCAATGCAGCTCAATGAGAAATCTTTGCAAGGCAGCTGCTCTGAGCAATTATCTGATTTGAAAACATTTCTCCCAACTTAGCTATAGTCATAGTTGGGTTTTTGTAGCCTAATGTTTGCTGTTTGATTTTTAGGTCACTACACTTCATGTTCAATGAAAAGTGCTATATGAATTCATGCACATATACATCCCTTCCATAAAGCGACATCTAAATGTTCTCCTGACCTAGCCTATTTAACAGGTGCTGCAGTAGCCAAGAGCAGTGACATATACAATGTTTCCCACGACCAGGAGCCTTGTTTCATGAGATGTGTAAACATAAGTTTGGTAGATCAGAACTTTTCCTCTTTCTTAACTTACCTGTTTTTTAATAGCCAATAGTCTGTTCCACATTCAGATCCATATCCTATGAAAGTCACTGCTTGTACTATAGAATTAGAACACTCGTCTTCACTATCACCATAGATTCCTTAAATAAGAAACACAAGAAAAATTAGTTACATCTAATTCTATCAATCATTTAAAAAAGCACTGGCACAGCCAAAGGGGAACCGTAATCACTATGAACTGAGACAGATATATGACTGACATCCAAGAAATCCTGCTGCAACATTTTTAATCAGGACCCTATCACATATAGAAAGCAAATTAAGGACAATTCTCAAACCAGCATTTGTAAAACAAGATTTATATATTACAACCAGTTAGTGGTCTTGCAACCACTAAGGACTCCAGTCCATCTTTTGGTCATGATAAATAAGATGTCCTTCATAGACTGTTGTAAGAGCATTGCATAGAGCCTTATATGGTATTGTTATATAATCACAACATTTTATAGGAGCTTGCTTTACGCAGTGCGAAGTCCAAGATTGGCTGTAAATACTCAGCCGTTTTTCTATAAACAAAAGAGGAACCAGAATCCTGGATGCGAGGACTGCAAATATAAGAGGAAGGATGCCAGCATATATTTTCTCACATTACCCACTTTCCAATAGTGGTTAAATCCTTAGGTTTGAGTGGACATTGGCTGTAACCAAAAAAAACTGAGTATGAGAACTGGGCTGTAACTACCTGATCTAAAACATGCAAGTTAAAAAATGGGGGCGGAGCCTGGCCGCCGAACTGCAGACATGGGCAGCACGAGCTCCTGCCTGGCGGTCAGAATTTGGGGTAAAATTGTCGGCTACATAGCCCAAAAATGTACTAGGGTGCACTACCCACGGCAGGGGTGCACTGCTGAAGCGAGTGACACCTCTCTGTAGCCCATTGAGACTGGAAACACGGAACACCACTTGCAACTATTAGAGTTGGCGCTGGGGAGAGGCAGCCGCTCTCCCCTACACCGGACTCACCAAGCGACTCTTCTGGTCTCCTACACCCCCACCCTCCCTTGGACCGGTGGGGGTTATCCCGGGCCCCACTTGGCAAACGGACTAATGCACTCTCTGCTGCCTCAAAGTACCGCTGACAGCAGATACCTCACGGAGCTCCGACCTCTCAAGATGGCGTAAGCCCTTCCACAAGCATCAGAAAACTCCACACAGTCTAGACACCCACAAATCCAGGCTGGACTCATTATTGCAGGCCTTCTGGGACAGGTTACAGGCACATTCCACTGGTCCAACCAGAGAACGGAGAACAGATCACGGAGGGCAATGGGAGAGACCCCTCCGGGCAACGCACTCACCCAAATGCCTCACCGCACCAACTACTGCCTGCCTAGGCCGAATGCCACTAAAGACATCAACCATACAGGGGGAAGATCTCACGCCTCTGGCGGATGCCCCCTCGCTCTTCTGGGGGCCAGGACTTGTCCGTACACAAGTCCGTGGATGGAGGATGTATGCTCTGATAAAGACCTGGGGCTGGAGGAAAATCTCTCATACATGTCGCCCCCCGACTGATCCCTACAATCAACCCGCACAACCGAATACTCACCATGCTGTTCGCCATCCCTGGCTGAATGCATCTCGAGGCACTGCCTCCTCCCTGCATCTGCTGCACAAGCTGAGAAACACCCGCCGTGGACGCCGCGTGCCATTGCAACCCTCTGCATATCCCAGTCATGGGAGGGGCTTGGTCCCAAAGAGCACCCAAAACCACGGACTAGCAATGCTTACCCTCGCACAGGCCCGGGGCTGGAGGAGAACCCAATACCGCTACACTTTGGTAGATGCTCACTGGGACTTCCCTACGCTTGTACTACCTCTACCGCTGTTGGGGATCGGCTGACCAGGTAACCAAACCTGCAATCGAGGCTCCTCATTCATAGGAGATACCGAATAATTGGACATACCCGATAAGAAACTGTCAGGGCTTACCTGGGTTGGGAGTCCTGGAGGCAGAGATATATGCTCACTCTTGCAAGAAAACACAGGCCGAGGTGGTCAGGTGAGAATTCACCTGGCCTGTGAGTCGGTGCACGGGGGCTGTGCAGGGTAAACTCCAAGTCGCGGTACAGGAACGGATAAAGCAGGAGAATAGTCGTGGAAAGCCAAAGGTCAGAGGATGCCCGAAGTCAGAATCAACGAAATAACAAGCCAGGGTCAAGAGAAACACTGGAGAACAGGCGACAGTAAACCGATAACCAGAGTCAAGGAACTGACGCTGCCTTCTGGGAGAGGCAGTGTTTTATACCTTGCTAACGAGACTATCCACAACAGGTGTACCAGGAGTAATTCCAATTAATGTCCAGCCCCCGGTGCTGGATACTAGACAGGGCAGGAATGAACTTACCGACTGAAAGCAAGAACCGAATGTGGTTCAGAGGCAGAGACACAGACCTGGAAATGCACAAGATCTCAGGTTTAAGTCCCCTGTTGGGCTTTTCCAGGGCGACCATGTCTGTATGTCGCTGTATAACTGTGACAGTACTCCCTCTTTAAGAACGACCTCTAGGCGTGACTAGGTTGTTCATCATTGTTTTCCAGATTGGAAGTACCTTACTGCTCCAAGAGATCAAAGATATCATCTGGCAGCGGGTACGTATTTCCATAGTCATCCATACCATACGTACAGCCCTCCTCCAGAAAAGAAGGAAACACAGCACCAACTGCAACTTTTGCTCTAGCAGTTCTCATAGGAGAGGCAGTCGCAGCTTTCAATGCTTCCTCGAACACCTTTAAATCCTGTTTCCATACAACTGTGCCATTTGAGGCATACGTGCAGTCAGGTGGTAGAACTTTCTTGGCCAGGCAGGAAGTGGTGATGGTGCTTGCTTGAACAGTAATGTCTTCAGGAAGTGGTACAGATGTTTCTGGAGCAGGAGGTGGAGATTCTTTAAGGGTAATTGTAGCTGATTCTAGAGGAACACAGGTTACATTGACTACAGTAGTTTGGGTACCTTTTTGTGTCACAGAACGTGGCCTGGGCTGGCAGTAACCTTGGCGGATTCTTGACTGTGTCGTCAGGATGACAGGATGGGAGCAGACAGTGCCTACTTGAACCGTTTGAGGCAGAGGTGGGCGAGTGGGACAGAGGGAGATAAAGTGCCCTTTTTCTCCACAGTAGAAACAAAGCCCACAACCCCTCCTTCGGTCGCTCTCTTTGGATGACAATATAGTACAGATGAAGCCGATCTCCATTGGCTCCTCTTTTTCCTCTGGAGTCTCCCTCTGGACCGGATCATAAGGAGGCAACAAGGAGGCCTGACGTCGGTACAGGGTCTTGCTCTTCCTGGGAACCTGGGGTTTTCTGGGACGTGGAGCAGGCTTAGTACCAGTAGTCTTGCACTGCGAGTCCATAGCTGTCATGAATGACCCCTAGCTGTCGAGGACAGGACTATTAGCCAGTATCATTTGGTGTGCCCATGACTTGATCCCTCCAGACAGCAGGTTGATAGCCGCACGTACCATAATAAAGTCACTGGCATAGGTACACGGCTTTAAGGCAAATAATATTTCACAGTCCACCTTAAAGCACTGGAAGGATGTACGGCTACCATCGAATCTTTCTGGCATAATGAGGAATGGTTCAGGATAACCAGGTTCCGGGGCTGGGTGTACTGCGCCTTTAAGAAGCACTAATTCTTGCTGTACGCTTGAAATGGTCTGAACCAGACTGGACACTTGCTGGGACAGGGGTGAGAACATCTCTGCGGACTCCATTGGTCAGTTCCTTTTGTCAGGACTTACCTGGGTTGGGAGTCCGGCAGGCAGGGATATATGCTCACCCTTGCAAGAAAACACAGGCCGAGGTGGTCAGGTGAGAATTCACCTGGCCTGTGAGTCGGTGCACGGGGGCTGTGCAGGGTAAACTCCAAGTCGCGGTAGAGGAACGGATAAAGCAGGAGAATAGTCGCGGAAAGCCAAAAGTCAGAGGATGCCAGAAGTCAGAATCAACAAAATAACAAGCCGGGGTCAAGAGAAACACTGGAGAACTGGAGACAGCAAACCGATAACCAGAGTCAAGGAATGGATGCTGCCTTCTGGGAGAGGCTAACAAGACTATCCACCTGGCTAACAAGACTATCCACAACAGGTGTACCAGGAGTAATTCCAATTAATAAGAAACACATCACTGGTTAGGAATGGAACAAGTCCATCCGCCAGGTTGTGATGGTTGAGAGATACAATGGGGCCTAACCCCTAGACGTGCAAAGAGAAAATAGGACTAATGGGTTGCAGATTATAAACAATCTGCCTCCCAAAAAGACCTTGTATCCTTATGTGAAAAAAGCTACTCTGCAATTATAAATATAAAAGTGGAGCGCAGAGAGCAAAAAACGAAAAACTCTTTATTAATCCCTCTTGGGGGAGAAACACACAGATACTAAACAAACAAGTAATAAAATTAGGATCTAATTGGATAGAATCGACTAGTCCAAAAATAATAGTAATATGGTCAGAAGAAATGCTATAAGTATGTGTGTGGCAAATTTGCCATAAATAGTAGCAAATAAATATGACCAAAAGGGGGGAGATACATTAAATGTAGCAAACTGAAGATCTCTAAATGCAAAAGTAAATAGACTCTATAATTAGAACAAAGAGTAAATAACTGCAAATATATATATATATATATATATATATAGATAAATACATATAATTACATAAAAGATTACATTAGTATACACGTAGAATTTAAGTACCTATAAATGCATATATATTAAAATGCTACATGTATATTTGAGTAATCTTTTAACATAATTATGTGATTTGATTAATTTGATTGACATGCCTGACAACACAGTGAGAAAGTGCAAGCACTATATTTGACCCTGCAACTCTCCAAGACACCATAAAACCTGTACATAGGGGTACTGTTTTACTCAGGAGTAGTGATGTCCCGAACGGTTCGCGAACGGTTCGCCACGAACAGTTCGCCACGGACTCATCATTGAGTAAACTTTGACCCTGTACCTCACAGTCAGCAGACACATTCCAGCCAATCAGCAGAAGACCCTCCCTCCCAGACCCTCCCACCTTCTGGACAGCTCACTAAGAATGCAGCTTCAAAATGGATGCTGTCCAGGAGGTGGGAGGGTCTGGTAGGGAGGGTCTGCTGCTGATTGGCTGGAATGTGTCTGCTGACTGTGAGGTACAGGGTCAAAGTTTACTCAATGATGAGTCCGTGGCGAACCGTTCGCGAACCGCTCGGCGAACCATTCTGGGCATCACTACACTATTAGCTGAACTCAAATATTAGTGTTTCAAACTGGTGAATTGTATTACATTGATGATATTTTAAGTAAAAGTGAAGTTTTTTTCATTTTTTTACAAACGAACGGCACTTTTATGGACTATATTTTTGTTGTAATATGTTTTACTGTTTTAAAACACTAATATTTGTGTTTAGTGAAGTCTCCCAAGAATAACAGTACCCCCCATGTACACGTTTTATGGTGTTTTGGAAAGTTAGAGAGTCACATATAAGGCTTGCATTTCATTTTTTTGACATTGAAATGTTGCCTTTTGAGAGCGTATGGTAGCCCAGGAATGAGAATTACCCCCATGATGGCATACCATTTGCAAAAGTAGACAACCCAAGGTATTGCAAGTGGGGTATGTCCAGTCTTTCTTAGTAGCCACTTAGTCACAAACACTGGCCAAATATTAGTTTTTTGCTTTTTTCACACAAAAACAAAAATGAACGCTAACTTGTGCCAGTGTTTGTGACTAAGTGGCTACTAAAAAAGACTAAACATACCCCACTTTCAATACCTTGGGTTGTCTACTTTTGCAAATGGTATGCCATATGTAATTTGACCCACACTTACAGGGCATCAAACTTGCACTCAGGTGTCAAAGACCATCGGCTGACTTGTCCTTCTAGTTATTCCCCGTACCCCCACTGTCACTGTCTCCATTGTCTGATTTTCACTCTCAACGATTCTCTAGTTCTTTCTTCTCCCTTGTCATCGTCTGCATTCTTCTGACTTTTTATAATTTATTTGTGTTTTATGAAGCCCCCTTACTGCCTATCTGTTTCAGTGGATGGATGCATCATCTCTGGGGTCTAATGTGAACTGCACAGAGCTGGGCTGATATTAAGATACCAGCTTATTATAACTCACCTCACTATACGGTGGGGGTTGTGACTTTTATCTACTCAGTTATATCATACACATCTAACTGGGATTAATAATCTAATTGGAATTTTTGTTTTACATCACCTGTGTAATCCTTAGGATCCACATTATTGAGTTGGACTCTTTAGGGTGAATATTATACGTATGTAATTACTTTTTATACTGTTTATTTTTATTTGTAAATCTTTCAGTTTTTATGCTTTAATGTATATATTATAAATATATATACGAAGCAACAACCAAACCACTGATGGTGGGGAAAAAATTGTGATTGAAAACTCCTTCCACCTGAAGTCTGTGGATAGTTAATACAATGTTAAACAAAAATCTGCACACCAGTCAAGCCATAAGACTTGGCTTTTCCCACAGAAATCACAGATTTGCAGTGATGTTACTAACACAAATGATTCTGGGTGGGCATATACAAATTAGTTCAACAAAGAATCACATTTTTGCCTTATTCCATTTTAAACATGGATTAATTTGAGTCTGTGTTTGCTGTATACAACAGCTTTGAAACACAACTTAGAAAAAGATGCAAAGCCAGTGAACCACTCATGGACAGCTGTTTCATTGTTAATGCAAATCATCACCATGCGGTTGGTTACTGGCTTGTTATGGAGGCTTGCAGGTACAACCAAACAGTATTTTTTGTGGGAAAAGCAAGTCTTATGGCTTGACTGGTGTGCAGATTTTTGTTTAACATTGTATTAAATATATATATATATATATATATATATTTATTTGTGTTAGGGGCAAATAGCCGTATATGGAGTAAGGTTCCAGCATAAGCGTAGGATAGTATAAAGGAGCAAGTCGGTTGTGGTGTGCCGAGACCGACGATACGGTAGGCCTGTAAATAAAGAGGGCCCACCAAGGAGTAAGAAAAGAAAAGTAAATGGAAAGAAAGAAAAAAGTGTTGAGAATCTGGAGTGGTGGGAGGGTCATTCAGATGCTGACCTCGAGCGGTATGGAGTCAGGTAAGGGTTGTCCCTTATATAGGTAAGTGTATTTATCTTAAGCGGCCTTGTGATACGATGAGCATGGCAAAATTAAGGAACCTAGTAGGGATTGTAGTTCCTTGCGGTTGTAAGTACTAAGCAGGAGGTAGTGATGATGTTGTTGAGAATGTTACCTATTTTGTCCTGTGGTAACTTGCTTGTATGGATGCCGAGTCTAGTTGTATGCCCAGGAATGTGATGATAGTGTCTGGGCCTTCTTTTCTAATGGGATACTGGGACGCCCAAGTGGTCAACCAGACTAATGCTTCCTTGAAGCTTCTAGGGAAAAAGGGTGTTATCTTCGACCAACAAGTCATATAGATAGTGTATGACTGTGAGGGCTCTGGATATGTTATCACAACCAGCACAGAGTTCTGCGAATATCGAAAATTGTTGGACTAATCTTTGACCCGAGAGTTGAGCGGGAGAAGAATTAGTAACTACCTGCCCATTTAATGCCATGTAAGTGCCAGTGTGTAGGGTGGATGGTAGCCGTTTGAATGTGTTGATGATATCAGTCTTACTTAACCAAGCTGCAACCCATGCTTGAGTGGTAACTGTGAAGGTAGATCAATGGTGGCATATTGTAAGGAAAGTCCTCGGAGGGTATGAGGGAGTTTAGACTTGGGGAAGCAGAGGTGTGTGGTGCCGATAAGTCTATGGTTAGTCTATGTTTAGGGAAGATTTCCCTGTGACAATCTCAATGGGTTTGTGTGCCATTCTGTAAATGGTGGAGATTGGGAAAGCCCAAGTAAATCTTGGCTATGAGTGTGTTTACAGTCGATGGGTTCCGTTGTGCTGACTGCAAGTGAGGGCATGCTAGATTCCCTGAAGGTATATGTACGATACCTGCATAGGCGCCCTCTGAAACTCCAGAGCTTTAGTAACTCTACTACAAGTCAGTAGTGTTGAAAATGCATTGTTGTTTACAGATGGTGAGTATGGCTTTGTAAGTTGTATTGGAACACATGGTTTGTCATGTGCCCTGAATCATTTGAACATGTATGCAACAGTCTATATGCACTGCAACTACACATACCAATATTAACTTGTTACAAATCTGGGATTTGCCAAAAAGAAAATGGGATAACCCAATTGTCTCTAGTAGTTCGCTCCGTTCTACCAGAGGTGTTGGTACCTGGAGCCTGATAGTGATCGTCCGTTTGGTTGGAAGTAAATGTTTTGTTGTGTGGATATTGAGAGAGCATGATGCACAAGCTGGTGTTTTAAGACCTGCAAAGTGTCTGTAGAAAATCTCTGTATCCAGTCTGCTCCAGTTGATTCTGTTACCAAACTGGGAGAGAGCGCCAGACACCTTGGTAGAAAGTGACCTATGATAGTGGTAAAACTGGACCACCATATGTTTCCTAGGTCTACCAGCTTGTGCATATGGATCGAATGCTTCCCTTCTGTTAGGGTACATGCACAAATAAACATCTCTGTATATTCCAAATACCAAAACAACTCAGTGATGGTCAGTTTCCAATTTACCTGAAATCCCTGGATCTGATCACCACAGATACATCGTCGTACATATATATGCTTTGTTTCCCACTGTGCTGGGATCATATGTGCAGGGTTAACGTGCTGAGTGTCAGGAGAATTGATTGTACCAGGTAACCGAGTTTCGGTTGGTGCTGGTTGTACAGTAGCGGGCGGCCCAGCCTTGTGAGAGCTGTGGTGACCGACTCGAGATTGCCAGTATGTCGTTAATTTTTTGCTCAGAGAGGCTAGCATGGCCTGGGTGCTACCTGAGTTGGTGTTGCTGGGGCCTTCCTCCACCTCTGTGTTGTCCGTTGATGCGCGGAGGAGTTTAAATAACTCTGCTTTCTTTGCTGTGTCAGGGTAGGGGATTTGTCACCTCCTTAGCTCGCTGGTAATGTGTGGGATCGTCCAGGATCTGATTGATGCTGGACTAGCAACATCTCCTCTGCATGAAGGTGTATCGATTCTAGCCGGGGTGCTAGGAAGAGATAATTCTTTGCCACCTTCTTGAGACATACTTAAATAACAATAAAGATTGCAATTATTATTTGAACCCAGGGGTTTTGTACTGGCTTGCTAGCTAAGCCGTAAGGTGAAACAATTGGTGACTGGTGAGGCCCTGCTAGTTGCCAAGTGACTTGAGAGGCTCTATCTATGCGTTGGCGTGAGGGGATTTTTTGTGACCACTAGAGATGTCCCGAACAGTTCGCCGGCGAATAGTTCCTGGCGAACATCGCATGTTCGCATTCGCCACGGCGGGCGAACATATGCGATGTTCGGTCCGCCCCCTATTCCATATCATTGAGTAAACTTTGACAACCCCCCCACCCGCCGCTCGGGGGTGGGGGTTGTCAAAGTTTACTCAATGATATGGGGGGGACCTACTGTCCTCCCCCCGGCCCCCACCCCTGAGCGGTGGGTGGGGGCCCTAAAAAAAACAATAGGGGGGGAACTTCTGTCCTCCCCCCGGCCCCCACCCCTGAGTGGTGGGTGGGGGCCCTAAATACTAAGAAGGAGGGGGGACCTTGCCCAGCCCTGCAATTAGGCTCAGAGCACTCTGATTGATGGGTTTAAGCCATCCAATCAGAGTGCTCTGACAGGTAAATGAAGAGACTGACAGGTAAGTCTCTACATTTACCTGTCACAGCACTCTGATTGGTTGGTTTGAAATCCACCAATCAGAGTGCTCTGTGTCATTTTACACAGCGTGGGAAAGTTCTTTGGAATTTTCCCACGCTGTGTAATTTGACTCATAACAACGCTCTGATTGGTGGATTGAAAGTAACCAATCAGAGTTATGAGAGCTCAGTCTCTGCAGAGCTCAGTCTGCGCGGAGCCCTCGCCGGGTGAAGATGGATTTTTTTTTTTTAATTGCGTCGGTTATTATGGTTTTTTATTTGGCCTTTTTTGGGGCTGAAAAAAGAAGATTTAGAAGAAACAAAACATTGAATGGTAATTTTATTTTTTTTTTTTACAGGTACTTAGTTAAAGGTCCCCCCCTCATTATTTTTAGGGTGAGGGGGGTAGGTAGGGGTTTTTTTTGGGGGGGAGGAGGGGTGACTAGGGTTTGGGACCCTAGTCACCTGGGGACTTTTTAGGGCCCCACCCGGCCAGTCAGGTAATGGGGAGGACATTAGGCCCCCCTTAGTATTTAGGCCCCACCGCCAGGGGTGAAATGGGGAGTGACATTAGGTCCCCCTTTTAGTATTTAGGGCCCCCACCCGGGCCAGGTGGAATGGGGGGAGGACATTGTGGGTCCCCCTCCCTTTAGATGAATGCACCAGCCAGGGAATAGGGGAGGACAGTAGGTCCCCCTCATTATTTTTATGGCCCCACCCACCGCGCGCAGGGGTGGGGGCTGGGGAGGACAGTAGGTCCCCCCTTATTATCTTTATGGCCCCCACCCGCTGCCCAGGGGTGGGGGCCGGGGGGGAGGACAGTAGGTCCTCCCCCCATTGTAATTTATAGCCCCCACCCGTCGCACAGGGGTGGGGGCAATAGGTTTTTTTTGGGGGGGGGGTTTTACAGTGAGCAGCCACTGGCTGCTCACTGCTTACTAGACATGCCCCTACTCGCTGCATAGCGAGTAGGGGCAGAATTTACTAATACTAAGTAATTTGTACTTAGTATTAGTAAATGTGGCTGAAAGACCAATTTAGGTCTTTCAGCCTTTTAGTAGATAGCTCTCTAATACGGTGGGAATTAGGGAGTTATCTACTAAGCGGCTGCAAGATGCAGCCGCGGATTGAAGTTTGCATGCCACAGTCCAGGTGTTAGTCCCCTTGAAACAACTTTTCCATCACTATTGTGGCCAGAAAGAGTCCCTGTGTGTTTTAAAATTCGCCTGCCTATTGAAGTCTATGGCGGTTCACCCAGTTCGCGGGTTCGTGAACATTTGCCGAAATTCGCGTTCGCCATTCGCGAACCGAAAATTTCATGTTCGCGACATCACTAGTGACCACCAAATGTAGTGGCATGATGTTGGCCTCTCGGTGACAGTAACCAGAAAATAGAAAGGGGAGTGACAGGTGAGGCCCTCTCTATGATACAATGGAGGCAGCTAGCTCATGAGTGGCCCGAGGGGTTTATGCCTCCGAGTGTGCGGGGTGTTGGCCTCGCGGGACCACTAAACCGAAGCGTAATGTAGAGAAAAGGGGGGGTAATACCTATTGGACCCTAGAACCCTAATTGCCAGTACGTTATTACTATTCCAGGGAAGGTAAGATATGGATATACTAAGTGAGCAGGTGTACGTACCTGGTAGTATGGTATTGAACCTTACAATCCGTATAGGTTTTTTTAGTAGTACCTGTAACCTAAATAGAAAAAAAATGTATGGCATAGACCAGGCTTATCTTAATAGGTGCAGTATGTGCGAAAAGTAAAGTGCTGTGATGTGTAAATATTTAAACATCGTAGCCATACTGGTTAGGGTTAAATATGTATAAATCTTAACCCATTACGTGCTGTATGTACAAGTGATAAAGTGGTCTGTTCCCACTTTGTATGTTGTATGTCCCCTTGCTAGAGGAAAAGTCTGTTGTGTGAGCAGCATACTTTGTGAAAAATGTGTTTACCGGTTATATTACCGGTTACATATATGCAGATGTGCCTGCTACTGTGTAATAATATGTGTACTTATACCAGATGTTGATATACTACTTGCTATGTGAATTGCTGTATGAATTGCTGTATGTCTTATTGACCGGTAGGGGTCAGCGAACATGGTGTTGCAAAAATGCAAGTGCACTTGAGATCTGCAGAGTGCCCTGTAGGTGGCAGTGTAGTTAGAAACTGTTGTTTGTGAGTTATTTGTCCCGACCGTAATTATCTGTATGGAACAAAATACAAGCTGAGCCCATTCAGGAGGTTGTAACTATGCGAAAAACGTGTAGCCTGGTGTAACCGGCAGTGGGTCAAAAACAGTGGTCCCATTCAAGGGTTTTTTAAGCCCGAAACGTGAGCTATTTAACCTGGGAAATGCTGTGACAAGCTGTCATGTATGCATGAACAGAGAAACGAATGACAGACAGAAAAGTAAAACACATGGATTTGCTGTTTGTGCGGTTGTAACACATGAACGGCAATGCCTACATAGAATGAATGATACTGAATATGTTCTCGTTCGGGAGTCTGCAGCCTTATTACTGAAAATGTGAAACACATGTGTCACGGCAAGGGTGCATAATTTATTATTACACTATGGAATATTATCCTTTAATGTAATTTGTGTAGTAAATGGCACAAATTACAGAGATGGTATTGTTGAGGTCAAACAAGGTTACATCTTTTGAAGCTGGGACCCCCACAGAGGTCAGATGACAGAAGGGGTAGTATGAATGGCATAGCAATGTGAAAGCGATTTTACTATATGTGAAGTAATCAAGGCTCTGCAAGGTTTGAGGTTCTACACTTGGAAAAAGTCTGAATATCTATTCATCCATTTGGCATGTACCTTGTAAGGGATGAGCAAATCTCTTTTATATGTAAATGCCATTAGCCTTGTTCCAGTATCATATCCAAAGGAAAGACAGAAACATTCAAATTTACCCCCACAGAATAATAATAAAGCCTCATTTTTGTTATATTTAGAATGTGACAAGCGCCATCTTCTAACCAAGTCCAAACATGATTGGCCTAACTTGACCATAGGGGAAGGAATTGTGATGTCCATCCTATCGGATCGCAAGGCCGGCATGCAACATATGTATAGGATGGGAAAATAATAACAAATTCATAGAGGCAATTATTATTTCTGTGGTGGGTACATAAGAGAAGATAGAACCAAATGTTTCCATTTGGATTGATCTGGGTCTGGACACAAGGGGGTGGTCACTTATTATTATTTCTGTAGGTACGCCTTAACTCCACTTCTGGATGAGGCGTGGTAATCCACAGGTTATAGCTCTAATGATCCTGAAGGGTGCTAGTGTACTTGCTTGGGACCAAGATCTAATTTTGAGTGAGTCACCATCATCCTTCCTTGCCAGAGACCCCCTTGACAGAAGTTGTACTTTGAAAACCCAAGTGAGTAATTAGGACTTCTGTATTTTATCCTTTATCTGTATTTTTATCTGTTGTTGGTGTAAATAATTTGTTTATCATATATTTTTATATGCACTGAAGAGACTAATTAATATTTTTGCAATTCCTTAATATTGTCCTAAGTAATATTAGGTGGATTTTATTATTGATTTACCTGGGGGACCAAGGCACCCCATTTATAACTTGTCTTGGTGGTGGCAGCATTAAAATAGTAATAGTTATATTATTATGTTTAAGTATGGGTGGTGTTAAAAGGGACAATTGAAAATGTTGTCTCCAGGTTACTTACCTCCATTATAGAAATGGAAATCATTACCAACTTTTAAGAACACAGCAACTGGTCCATCCACTGCCAGCACCTTGGCGATGTTGCCACTTCGGTTTAGAGAGTAGAACTTGGTAATGTTAATTTTAACTGCATCTTCTGGATTGTACAGACAAGTAAACGCCTTAGAAAAAGTAAAGAGAATGGAGATTGCGTGTCAGAACAACTTTTGTTGTTGAAAGTGATTTCTTGGATAGTGGCACGGGGAAAACCTGTGCAATTTAACAATTACTACTACACTCCAATCCACCACAATAAGGTTGGTACAGGAAGAGTTAGAGACCATTTGTCACGTCCCAGGTAAATTGAGCCTCATCTCTAATCCCATATACATAGACTGGTGGAAAAGGGGAGGCCATTCATCTATCTGGTTAATCATGGAGACTCTTTGGTTATATGTATCAACACAACATTCGCTTTAAGAAACACTACACCGTTAGGAATACAAAAATGTTTGTATTCCTGGCACTATAGTTTCCCTTTACACACAGGAGGCACATGAGGGCTTTAGCAGGCTGTTAATAGAGCAAGAGATAGGAAATTCTAAATTAAGCAGAATGTGCAATTAAGGAACCTAGAATATCTGGGTTCCTTTTCAGGAAGTGTTTAGGAAAGCTGCAGGGAGGCAAGTCTAGGTCTGTATAAACAAAGTGATTTAATTTCTAAATGGTAGAGACTTAAGCAGTGAGACTGCACGGGCCACGATCTGTATACCAAAACTGCATTATTAAGCTAAGGTTGTTTTGGTGACTATAGTATCCATTTAATCATGGGGTACAATAGAAGGCAAAAGAATATGACATTGTATCATGGTGCCCCTGTCTATCATTGTGTAATGTGATAGTCTTTACTGAGAATGGAGAGAGAATTAACACATCAACCTTTAACTTTCTCTACAGGCTCAAGGTCAGAAAAACAGTGAATGTCTCTGTTTCAAACAGAACTTGCAGTCCCAAAATTAATATTTTTTTTTTTTTTTTAAGTTTCCTGCTTTGACCTGTCCACCAAAATCTGATGATGAAAAAGTTCCTTTAAGTAATGTTTACTCATCTCATTTCCACTATAAAAACACATATGCTGCAGCCGCCCACTACACCTCTGTTTTGTCAGGAATTCTTCTGACATCTCCCACCTCCTCGGCCAATCCAATGCTTCTCAGAGAAGCACCGGGCATAAGATATGCTTGCGCGGCAATACTTCACACATATCCAGTCAAATGCTCTCTATTTTATTGAAAAACTGAGTCTAACTTGGTTCTCACAGGGGAAGCACCTTTAGTGGCTTTCAGGAACACAGCCGTATGAGGTGTGTTTAACCCTACAATGAAAAAAAATGTGGTTTATATAGAATGGCAATGTTTTACATTGCAGGGTTAAAACAGGGGCACTGCACCCAGACCATATCATTGGCCCCCAAGCCATGTATATCATTGTATATAATTTAGTGTTTTAATACAGGGGTGTGTTTGAATGTAATGTTCTCTTTTAAATGCGGGTAGGCGCTGTGTAATTTGTTTGCGCTTTATAAATGCCAGCAATAAATAAAAAATGTACATTTTGTGTTAAGTATTGGTGTTTTAGTGAAGGGGTGTGTTTGTATGTACTATTTGTGTTAGATTGCAGGAGTGTGTTTGAATGTTGTCCTGGTGTTTGACTGCTTGGAGGTATGCACATACATTACCACATACATACATACATACAGATATATATAAACTGACACATACACACAAATTCATAGACACTGACACATACACACACACACACACACATATATACTCACACACCTTAACACAAGCATACAACAACATATACATACACACACAAATGCACACACTGACACAGATACACGCACCCTGACACACGCAAACACTGACACATGCACACACTATGACACAGTTACACACACTGACATAAACACACACACACACAGATGCATATACACAGATGTACATCCTGACACATCGATGTGTGGGCTCACATACACTCACTGACACACAGATAAATACACTGACATATATAGACACAAACACTGATGCACACCCTGACAAACAGATGCACACACACAGGTGCACATCCTGACACACACAATCTGACTTACACATAAACACATACAAGTCATATTTTTTATATCTGCAGGCACCCTCCTGTTAGCTTACCTTATGTCCAGGAGGGTGGCTTGATTTTACTCCTGGTCCTCTTCTGGCTGGTAGGAATGTGGGGTCTGGAGCAGCATTTCGTGCTCCTCTCCACTCATGCTGAATCTGCCTGAGCAGCTGCCGCCTTCCTCCTGCGCTTTGTCTCTGCAAGAAGCTGGGAGGACGTGACGGACTGTCACTTCCTCCAAGCCGGCCGACTCTACAGGTGCCCGGTTGCTGTCTTAAAGGGCCTCGGCACCCAACCGGGCCCCTATTCAGCAGAAATGTTTCCCGGTGCTATGATCATAGCACCAGGGAAACATTTCACGGTGCCCCTGTGTGCCCATCAGTTTAGGAACCGCAGCTCTAGACAGTATGCAATATCATTTATCTAGAGTCCCTTTACTCCTCCACTCTTCCTGACTGTAACAATGATATGATCCATTAAAACTTCCTGTACTGTTTGGAAGCAGGGTGTGAGCTTACATTTTAATTTATATTTTAAATTTGCATTATTTAAGTGACTAGAGGCATCTGACAAAGAAGTTCATTCCTCTACAGGCTGGTAATCATGACTACAGTATATATAAGGGTCAGTGAGGCTTTATGACCTACATTTCAGACTGCTAAATACATGAAAGTCAAACGTGTACCTCTCTTGTTTTCTGTGGCTTTTGCATTCTTCTTGTAGTTTTGTATTTCTCTTGAAACCTTCCTGTCCCTTTGGTTAATGTTATCATCCTCTTCTGATCCCCTCATTCCATATATTTACCACCCCATGACCTCCACATACATATTGTTGTTGCTTTTGGACTTTTCCCTTGTCCAATCTCTCTCAACATACTTCACAGCGGCTTCAGCGTGTAGATCCACACATTGCTCCCTTCTTGCTGAATAACCCACCCTTTAATTTATACCTCATTTCCCGCTTCTGCAATCTATCGGTGGGAGAATAAAATGCTTCTATCTCCTGAAACCCACACGTTGCTTTAGAATTCAATCACTAGGAACCCAGATAGACTTTTCTTTCATCACACAACATGAGTATGAATCACGATTACTATTTTTTAGTCAAATGGATAATAAATCCATGTTGACAAGAGAGGCCTGAAATATATAAAAACAATTACTACCACAAACCCTGTGAAATAGAAAAATGTTAAAGCTTAGTGTGTTCAACACATTTCATATGGCTCTTGTATGGTAAGCTGTTAGAAATATTAAGTTATTTTATTTTCTAATAAAAACATAAGTCCGGTACCGTCTGAGTGTATTCATAGTCCTTGCTCTGCATGAGTCCTACTTCATCAACATGTTCAAAGGAAAGTTCAGGGTCTCCTCCACAGCAGCTACCAAGACAGTCAATTAGTTGCTGCTCACTAAAACTAAATAGCTCATTGTTTTTGAGGCAGTAACGGCTCTCAAGGACGCCCACCTACAAAAATAAAACAGAACAAGATTATCATGCGAACGTTATTTAAATAATAGAACATTCATCCTGCAGTGGAGGCTCATCCAGAAGGACACTTTGTGCAATGCCCCACCAGTTTTTATGTGGGAAAAAAAAACAAACATTTGAAGTAGTTTAGAAACAATAAGATTAGTGGTTAGCCAAAAAATATGGAGGGGAAAAAATAGTGTCTCTTTTTCTGTAATAGGTCTCAGTTCTCCAGTTTTTCAGTTTTCCCCTTGTTTGTAGAGTGAGATCATCAAGATTGATTGCGATGGCTAAGGTGAGTAAAAATGCTGGAGGAGTAACCTAAACAGTTAGTAGGACACTATACCGTTAGGAACACATGTTTGCATTCCTAAAGCAATAGTGGTGTGTAATAAGATTAAAAAAACAACCTTAGCTATCTTTTAATAAGTTACTGAGATGTGCAAAAAGATTCCTCTACAAGCAGTTCTTTCCTGGTCATTTGTGGGTAAAAACATATGTATACAGACAAACACATATATAAAAGTACAGATATAAATGATAATAAACACAACAAATAAACACCAATCTAATTTTTCTTTAGGAGTGCAATAATCCCCAAAAAAGGTTTTTAAAAAAGTGCTTTATTTAATTGCTTCTTTTAATCCTAAACAAGCTAGTAAATTAGGTGGACAGCGCTAAGAATTATTATAATAAAATCATACATACACAGGTAGCTGCAGATTTCGCAATTATGTGTCTTACTCTTAAAAAAAGGAAATAAAAAGTATAACGATAGTGCAGTATGTTATGAATAATATGGTGATAAAGATATATTCCAAAGGGGCACTCACGTTTTCCAGAGCTTAAAAAGCTCTATTTTAGGAGCCTGGACGGAACAATCCTCGTCTAAGGATTTCTTTTGTTGGTATCAGATTCCCAAGGTAGAGCTTTTTAAGCTCTGGAAAACGTGAGTGCCCCTTTGGAATATATCTTTATCACCATATTATTCATAACATACTGCACTATCATTGTACTTTTTATTTCCTTTTTTTAAGAGTAAGACACATAATTGCGAAATCTGCTGCAACCTGTGTATGTATGATTTTATTATAATAATTCTTAGCACTGTCCACCTAATTTACTAGCTTGTTTTGTTCTATTGTTCACAAGGTAAAAGGAACTCCTTGTTGGTGAATAGCTGCTTTATTGGATAGAGAGCACATATCACTTTTTTCACTATCTGTTTTCTTTTAATCCTAAATTGATGACATATTCATTGCTTACCGCTGAAAATGCCCAAGATACATCACAAAAGTCCCCCTCATTTTTTACAGGACTGACACACCCAGAATTCCTCCAGTCAACTTCCTCTGGAATCTCTGGATAACCAGACATTCCTTTGGCAGGTTTTCCTTGAAAAACTGCTGCTTTTGGAGCATTTAGCTTTGGACAAGGCATTCTGCTTTTCTGTGTACGTTCTTGCGAGGTCTGAAATAAATTGATCACAGACCAATGTGAATTCAAAGAAAGGTCATACATTTAAATACACTTTTTATTTTTGTTTATCATTAATTCAATAATTGACACCTGCAGTTGTATCATGTTGCACTTTGCTGCTGACACACGCATTTCAAAACTTGTAAAAACACACAAAATAAAATATGCTCTATCCAATGGCCGCTCACCATTCCAAACATCTAAGACTGTGATTCTTAATATTCTTTTTTTTACAGGGACCCGAATTACAATGCATAATTTAATTTTAAATGTACTCTTAAATTGTGAGAATAGACAGACAGACAGACGAAGGGATAGACAGACAAATAGATACACAATATGTTCAGCAAACCCCTAACTAGATTCTTCTTTGAAGTTTTAAAGGGTTTCCATTACACTGGGGAAGGCATTGCTGCTACAATCAATATTTACGTTGCAGGGTTAAAACTGCCTCTACCAGACAGCCACTAGAGGTCCTTCCTACATTTTCACAGAGTTTGCGTAATATGTACCCCTCAGGTAATCAGGAAAAGAATCAGGTAAGTGTTTAACGCGTTTTTAAGCCTTTTGTTGTTGCTGGGGGAGGGGGCAGAGGGACACTGTAGTGTTCAGAATACAGCTTTGTATTACTATATACACAGGTCTCCCAATGTATTATACAATGGACCTCAAAAGAAACAGAAACAACAAAAAAATAATAGTGCAATACAGTAGATGAAGCGTATAAGTGGTAGGTAATTAAGTGTCACTGCCACTCACATTCTTTTGAGCTAATTCAGAGCTCTGCTGTTTTGCGCATGGACAGAACAATCCCCATCTAAGGATCTAAGTTGGTGTGGTCACCACAGGTATCTCAGATAAGGTGCAAGGTGCAGAACATATGTGGGAGCAAATGCAAACAGAAAAACTCCAATGGTGAAGTAGGTACCGATTGATAAATCAGATTAATCAGTATAGTCTTGTACTCACTTTTGCTAGAGCAGGACATACTCTAGTATAACCAGCATGGGTGGTATAATCACCACCTATGGACATGATGATACCAGGAATCAGTGGATAAATTAAAAAAGTAATATGTAAAAATATGTAAACTTTAATATAGCTAACAAAAAAAATAATAAAGGAGTATAAAAAAACAGTATGTAAAATACTATAATGAGTTCCACTTTACGCATTTATCAATCGGTACCAACTTCACCATTGGAGTTGTTCTGTTTGCATTTGCTTCCACATATGTTCTACAGCAACAAATACATGTTTGTGTTCATGACTCTATAGTGTTCTCTCTGTTTTCATTCATTCTGTTCTTGGCTTATTGCCTGTTTCTACTTACTGCTCGGTAATTTAACTGCACATTTGGTTTCTTCACTAAAATTACATAAAATGTGGACAGCAGACATTGTTCATTTCTTCTTTATGAGCAGTTTCATTTTAAAGAACAATATAGAACTACATGATTGAATAACTACATAGAACCCCTACACCCCAGGTGCTCTATATACGGTGCCTGCACAGGAAAAAGACTTGTGATGTCACATCCAGTTTATCATCAATACGCTGACTGGGGCTTTACATGTATATGCGCATGTTATCTTACCCCTAGATTATCTTGCTTAATGCCAAAGAAGAGGACAACAAGAGGACATAGTCTTAAATTAGAGGGACAAAGGTTCAAAAATAATATCAAGAAGTATTACTTTACTGAGAGGGTAGTGGATGCATGGAATAGCCTTCCAGCTGAAGTGGTAGAGGTTAACACAGTAAAGGAGTTTAAGCATGCGTGGGATAGGCATAAGGCAATCCTAGCTATAAGATAAGACTAGGGACTAATGAAAGTATTTAGAAAATTGGGCAGACTAGATGGGCCGAATGGTTCTTATCTGCCGTCACATTCTTCAGACAGCAAGATAAGCACACACAAAAAATACAAGCTATTCCATTTTTATCTATACATATATCTATTTGACATCAAATACACAGGAATGCCAAATGTTGACAGTTCATGCAGTAACAAACCTTTAAATGGCTTAAATCAGTATGGCCTTGGCTAATTGTTTGTAAACAGCTATGCATGCTTGTAGATGATGACATACCTGTATATGAATTCACCAGACTCCTTCTACCAAACTGATATGTATATATGGAGTTTTCCGTAACGATCTTCAAAATAACAAAATAACTAGTGACTCACCATATCAGCAAAATGGTTCGCAATCAGAGTATACTTCTTCAAACCCTGATTGGCCAATGTATTGTGTTTGTGGATTGTCCGCCAATTTTCCTCCCAAACATTTCTACGAAAATGTTCTTCCTCCTCATTTTTATACTGCTTTCCTATATATAATAAAAATAGAGATCAAATTGACCTTCCAATAAAATGGAGTATATAGAGAGAATGCAGAAAAAAAATCAGCAAAGATTTCAGTAAGAAGTAGGATATTTTATATTTATGAAATAAGAGAAAACAAGTTGTAAGGTTTTCACAATATTACAAATCTAATAATGTTGCAGTTTGATTTCACTACCTGGTTTCACTCCTGTTTTACCTTCTGATTGTTCCTTTGTGCATGTAGTACCTTTGATTTCCTCTAGAAGGTGCTAACTGCCCAGTGCTTAAAGTCTGTCATTGTAGTCCAACGTTGAATAGGTTAGTGCGGAAATTTACTTCTGCATAAGCTAAGCTGCACAAGAGGATCCAGGCAGGGGTATGCAACCTTCAGCACTCAAGATGTCGTGGACTACATCTCTCATAATGCCCTTACAGCTACAATACTGGCAAAGCATCAGGGGAGATGTAGTCCAAAACGTCTATTGTAGAAGGTTGTCTATCCCTGGTGTAGGAGCTTTTGGTGCACCATAACCACTTCAATATGCTGTAGTGGATATGTTGCACAGAACACGCCTTTACTATAACTTACTTCATGCACTTTCACCCAAAGGTCCACTGCAGTTGTGATGGGCAGAAGTTCCCTTGCTTTTGTGTAGTTAGGTAATTGGCAATGTGTCTGTGATTTGCATATTATAATTTTTTCCTGGATAAATGTAAAAGCTGCATAAGTTTCAACAAATGAACAAAAATGAATAATTTAAAAGAAAGCAGATCAAATGGTGAACAGTGTATTAAAGGAGACGAATGCCATTTTACGGTTCTTCAAGATAAGATTTGAAATTCACTTCTAATTTGCAGCAATTCTCACAGCAGCTAATAAACCTGATAAAATCAGGTTATTGCTTAATTTACACCTCATACCTCTCCCATTGATTCTCAATCAAATACCTGTGGAAATAAAGGGTTTAAAATGCACACAAAGCAAAATGAAAGATTTTATTATTTTTTCAGATTTTGCATTATAGCTTTTCTTTGCATTGTATTTGTGGGTCATATTTGTTGCTAATATTTATTATAATAGTGGTATTCTATGCTTACCATATTTGGATTTCCAAAGTTTCCACTCATCATCGAGAAAGTTTGAAGCAGAGCAAATAACTGCTATTACCGAAAAAACAAGCCAATTTTTCTCCAAATTCATAGTAGAAGTAGCAGTTATACACCTAATAAGAGAAGTACACATTTATTGAGATTAAAGGAAAGGTAAAGAGCATCTTACAATTAGTATTTGTAATCATGGGGGAACTGTAATTTTTCTTGAATTTACATCTTTGCGAAAAAACAATGACATTCACCTGTAACTTGCGTTATTTTTTTCCATTTTCTTTTCTTATAAACGTCTAATAAAATATTAGCAAATCACATCACAATGTACATCAGACTGTCAGAGAGCTAAGATGGAAAAACTCAGTTGCAGAATAGAGAGGTATAGAATTCTACAGTTCCTTTCATTTTCCACACCTCACAAACAAATATTTGGTAAATATAGGGGATACATTATTTTAAAAGTCCTGGCAGCTGACAGTTCCTTTTTAAAGGTTATGCAGCTCAAAAGTCCAGTTTATTGGTGGTACAAGATTAAAGGGTTACTCAAAGCACCATAACCACTATAGTCTGCTGTACAGACACAGGGAGCTAATCCTCTCGGCCATTGAATGAGTGTCTGTGCAAATAAATATGCACAAAATGAATATTCTTGTTCTGAGCATGATATTAAACCTGTCAGATATGCATTTACATTTCTGGCAGATAGCTTTACTCTCTCGGTATGCTCATCGGCTCACACTGAAATGCTGCACATACAGGTTCTTTGCACCATGACCACTTTAAAACACCATAGTGGTCATGGTGCTTTGAGTAACCCTTTAAATCAGAATTTAGCTAATTTAGTAAAAGATATCACATTATTGGCAAAGTCCAAGCTAAGTGTGGGCTATTGTTCTATTAACGTTAGATTCAAAAGTGAGCGAGAGTGTATTACAGGCATTGATTGTGTTAATCTACTAAGATTATTTCTAAAGATTAAATCTATAAAAAGAAAGACAGTTATTAAAGGGACACTCCACTGTCCAAAGCTGCAGTTCTCTTGTCTGCTGCCTTTGCAAGCCCTCCCCTTCTAACCACGCCCAGACTTTTTGTGGCTATCCAATCACAGACTCAATAAGAAGTCTGTGCAAGGCAGGTGCTCTGGGCAATTGCTGCCTCTTGAGATTAGCTCCACTGAGCTAACCAAACCAGGAAGTAAAAGGACTGTTGTCTGATTTACAGGGGGTGTAAAAGAAAGTTCATTTATTAAAGGTCCTATTTTTGTACATTTTGTAAAATGAAAAAAAAAAGGACACACTCTTAACACATAACGCACTTCTGCAAGCATCAACGTCTACTGTCCCGCTGAGAGTGGTTTAAAACTACATTGACATGGTTTTATGGGATAAGATCTGACTCCATAGATCAGAATGAGAGGTTCTTGATTGGTGAAGTCTCTTTCTTTTAAACAAGGATGAAGACTGTCTCTCATAGCTCCACAATGGCAGGAATTTTGAAAGTGATTAGGTTTTTGCATTTTAATGATTCTTAAAGACATTTTTACATCATTCTTAATGCATGTTTGTTCTAATGCATGAAAAATAAGGGGTCAATTCCTGCCTATTCTGTCCAGTTAAGAAAATGAAGTTAAGAAAATTATACGGCTGTCAAATATAGTCACCCATGTGCTTGCACGTATTAGCTATGTTCTTTTATATAGAAATGAGGAATATTCAGGGGGTGGGGTTACCAAAAAGTTGAACTTGATCATGAAGAGATCAACATGTGAATTTTTCATTTTGTAATAATTCAGTAGATTGATTTTGGCATCATTTAACCTTCGTCAACAGATGAAGATTAATATTGTTGTGAAGGAATCTCTCACTGTCAGTATTCCCTATGATGTTCATGGAATGTGCAGAACACAGATGCTAACCATTACACAGCTTGAAGATGCCCGGAACAAGTGGTTACATAAATCTTAAAGCCTTTAGCCGGAGAGAAAATGTTTGTTTTTTAAATCCAGAATAATAACAGAAAATCCATTTCCCAGTTTGTCACATATTATTCTTCTGGACTTGATTACTGAGTGTTCTCTGATAAATCGATTATTAAACCAAATCACTTTACCAGACTATAATCAAGTTCGAAAGAATAACATAGCAATTTTGTTGGGATTTTTGTATATATTTTCTATGAAATACAGACTTTGAATTTGATCCAGTAATCGTCCATCAATCAAATAACCTTTTGTTAGCAGCTAATTGTGGCAAATCCCTTTGTTTTTATGTTGTTTGTCTTTTTTTTTTTGTTTTCTCCATTTGCATGTTGGGAATACGTTATGGCAGATAGTGGTAAAAAAAAAACAAAAAAAACACACTGTTTTTTAAAAGGTATAATAATGGATATTGTAGATACTGATTACCATAAACATTATTTAATCATAAAAAAGAAAACCACTTAAACTCTGAACATTCTGCTAATAAAAATCTAATAATGTTGGCGCATCCAATATTCACTAAAGCTATGGACACATATATGCAAATGCTCACAGGTTAATCTACCGTTAACTGAAAAAAGTACTTTAGAGTTAGAGTTTAGAGTTAAAAAATTATGTAACTATGCCTACTGATTTTTATTTTACTTCGAAACTATCTTTTTTCTATCTAGGTTTTGAGAACAAATAGATAGTTGTCCCAAATGACTGTTGCATGACTTTGTTGAATACCAAACCTCACTCGCTGTAATGATGTTTTGCTAAATATGTCTCGATTTATAGTTACTTTATAATACTTCTATGTTAAGTATGATGTATCACTTACCTGATTGTTCAGTCTGTCTGGTTTGACTTATACATATCACAGTCAGATTTCTGCCTATTTAAAGGCAATTTTGCTGCCAAATAACATATATTATCATCATCAGATCTGCAATCATAACAGTTGTAGGAAGCTGTTTAACACTCACTGTTCTGATAAAGACTACCAACTGACCTAAGCTCAGTTACTCTTTTTTTTTTTCAAGGAAGTTGGCATTTGTATGTAGAACCTTTAATACAATGTTTTCAAATGTCAGTAACTTTTGCATTTTTCAGACACTAGGTTACAATTATGCTAATCGAATTCTGAGTTATTCCCAGATATTATGTACAGGAATAAGATCCCAATGCAGGTTAGCAGGTTATCATTCGGTTCTTCACTTAGAAACCTACTATCTTTATACTAGTAACAGCTAGCTTGGGTTTGGATTTCTATTGGATGTGAGTACAAAAACCCAAAAAGCAATGAAATAGGAAGTCATTGACCACAGAAACACCATACACAGAAACAAACACTGCTTTGCAGGATCGTAGATAATCACTAACATAGTAAGGAAACCTAGAATCTATAGTGTAAACAGGCATTTTGCCATCCAGGATGTGCATGATGTGGCACCATGTAGGTCAGGGGTAGGCAACCTTGTCCAATGTTGTGGACTACATCTACCATAATGTACTTTCAGCCATAAAGCTGGCGAAGCATCAAGGGAGATGTACTCTACAACATCTAAAGTGCTAAATGTTGCCTACCCCTGATCTAGGTCACCAAAGGGTTATAGTTCAAGGGACACTATAGGCACTAAAACCATTTACCTCATTGACTTAGTTATTGCCCTAAAGTCCCCCTGCTATCATCACTTCCACCATCAATTTTTGACAAGTTTAACACCGACAGGGTTATCACTAAAGTCCAAATGGCCCAATACTGCTAAAGTTAGTTCTTCCTTAGTTTAAGCAGCACAGAGGGCATAGGCTGTGCAGGGCCTCTTGTTGAGCAAAAATAGTTTAACACTGAACTGAAGGTCAGCCCAAGGCAACTCCAGATAGTGTAGCCACTTCAATGACATTAATAAGATACAGTGCCTACAGTGTCCCATTAAATGTTATCAGAACACTCTTGGAAAAAAAGTAGAGGACAAACTGTTTCTTAATTTTTAAGCTTAAATTCGTTTTTTGCAGTTGTTTTCATGTACCTTACTATCATTGTGTTATTATTATTATTTATTAATAAAGCGTCAGCATACTCCACACGCCATATTCTGTTTATGGGTACAATTGTTGCAATTAAAAAGATGGTGCAATACATCTGAGAGACAATACAAAATTTGACAAACAAGGAGTTGAGGGCTGCACTCCTGTGGGAACTTACCATCTAGATGGTTAGGTTATTGGCTGCCCTACTAACTTGTCCTGTGAAGAGGCGCCCATAAGTTTAATTTTCCCCTCCTGCAGCTGCATGTCCTGTCCTCTCGCGAGCCATGGCAACGCTCTGGCATGCATTACATACCACGCACAGCGTTGCTATGGCAACCTCTGACACAGCTCACGCCGCTCATGAGAGGACAAGACATGCAGCCGCAGGAGGGGAAAATTAAACTTCTGGGCCCCTCTTTACAGGACAGAGCATAATGTGCCACTTGACTAACAGGGAAACCTGTGTCCCCCCTCCTGACAGGGGGGGAATAAACTTAATTGTAAATTTGAAAAAAGAAAATCACCCCTCACATCCCTCTACACACACAGAACACACTACACATACACAGACACTGCATCCACTACACAGATACACTCTCTGCATACACTACACACAGTCACTACATCCACAACACACACACTGCATCCACTACATACACACTGCTTCTACTACACACAGACTCTGCATCCACTACACAAACACATTCTTTGCATACACTACACACACACTGCATCCATTGCACACACACTCTGCATCCACAATGAACACACTCTGCATCCACAACACACACACACAATGCATCCCCTACATAGACCCTGCATTCACTACACACTGCATAACATAATGGATGTGCGCATGGTTTTGGTGAGGGAGGGCAGCATTTCATCTTTGGACTCAGGCAGCACAATGTCTTGGGGTGGCCATGGGTGAGAGGTCAACCAAGAAGAAAAGCCAGATAAGCAGCCATTTACATGAGAAAGGACAGATGGACAGAGATCGGTGGTGGAGAGGTAGAGCTGAGTGTCATCAACATAAGATGATATTTGAAGAAGTATTTTGCAGACATATCTAATTTTTTTGGAAAGAGATAGAAGATTTTTTTTATAAAGGTTACGTAGTTTGGTCAGTTAGATTAAAAAAAAAGCAGTTAGAAAATCATGTGGTTAGTATTCAATTATTGAGTATCTTGATAGCAGTCACGTTCCTTACAACCACCAAACTCATATCTCTTGATGAAATGGAATTTACTGACTGTCCAGTTAAATAATACAAGTAATACAAGTGAAAACAAATACATTGAAAACACATACAAGGTCATATGTGGTACGAGGTTTATCAAAATACTGGAGACCAAATTCTTTAAAATAGGATATCTGCTATTTTATATCTGCTACAGTGTCACTTTTTCATGTCCTTTAGATCTAGCTGTTTGCTAATGTGCCTCTGTATTTCTCTTTTTATGTGATTTAATTCTTCTTGTCCACAGTTTCAGTGTTCGTCTCGTACATGAGTGAATTGATCGCAAAGGATGCACCATTCTGTCTGAAAGGATCCCATTGCAAACACATTCACACCAACTAAATGTATTTATTGGCAAAACCGTATTAAAATAACCCACTTTTAGCTATATATACCCACTTTTAGCTATGTATATTTTTGAGTGTGCCTGTGCCTGAAAGTGTTTGTGACAGAGAGTATCCTAGTGTGTGAATGTATGTCTTTGTGAGCATATGTGTGGGGTAGCTGCTTGCGGTGTGTTGTGTTTATGGGGGTTGCCTGTGGCCTTTGTGCATTGAGTTATGACAACTTTACATTTCATGACTGTGTGTGTCTATGATGAATTACTTCAGTTAGCGGCTGTGACTGGGTGAGTAAAGGGGTAACTATGGCAGGGTAAGGGGGGTAAATGGGACTAGGAGGATTGGAGAAGGATTTGAGGAGGTTAATGTGATAGGGTGTGTGTGGCACAGTTAAGGAATGTATCACAGGGTTGGGGTGAATGTGCCAAGTTTGGAGGAGGAAGTGTGGCAAGGTTGTCAGTGTGTGCCAAATCAGTGAGAGTGTGTCTGTCAGACACACACTCACTTGGTAAAGACAAGAAGGAATTGGGACACACTCAGATCATGCATTTTGTAGAAATGGTAGTGACCAACATTAATACATAATACAGATTCATTAAAAAAAAAGTAGATTTTCAACTTACAAATGGAAGTTGGCAATTCAATATAGAATAACAAACAAAATACTAAGAAAGATAGGTATTTGTAAAGTGGTATATAGCTCCATTAGATATATGTATCCAGAAACTTTAGTATTAGTTACACTTATATATTGTTCAATCTAGAAAATCGTAGCTGAATAAACATTAAAGGGACACTGTAGGCATTCAGACTACTTCAGCTCATTGAAGTGGTCTGGGTGCTGTGTCCCTTTTGTACTTAGTGCTGCAATGTTTACATTGCAGCACTAGGTCTGCCCATAGTGGCTTCCAGAATCGTAACAGACTTTTGTTCCGTTATTTGATGCTGGACGTCCTCACGCTCTGCATGAGGACCTCCAGCGACAGATTTTCACCGATAGGAACGCATTGATCCGCGCATGGGGAAAGGGGGGCGCGAGAGAGAGGGGGAGGCAGAGGGATCGGTAGTGCCAGGAATACACCTTTGTTTTCCTGGCACTACAGTATCCCTTTAATATTGCCTATTTTATATCAGAATAACACAATTATATATTGATCTAATGTAGCCCTATTCAAAAATATTATATCCATAAATAGACAAAACAGACACAATTATAAAGACAAATGATATGATGGTCAATGTGGGGAGACCTATTAAGGGGAAAATGAAGATCTATTTAGAGTTTATAAATATTTCAGAATAATGATTACGGGGGACCACTCTGCTTACAGATCAAAACAAAACATTAAAGACAGCGCTGAACGGTTTATTTGAGTTCTAATTTCTGCTATAATTGGAATTTCGTATTTACTCCAGTATCTATAAATACAAGGTTTAGTAGCCATAAGGATATGGGCTATTAAACAAGATGTTGTTTTGGGTAATACGCGAAGGTCAAGATGAAATAAAAACTTTTCTGCTGTTAGTTCAGATATGTTTATATTTAGATCTGCAAAAAGCTACAATAAATCTTATTTAACAATACTTAAATGGTCACTATAGGGTCAGGTACACAAACATGTATTCCTGACCCTATAGTGTTAAAACCACCTTCTAGCCCCCCTGGGCCCTCATGTCTCCATAAATATAGCATAATCTTACTGTATTCAAGCCTAAAGCTGTAGATCTGCATGCAGTTTGCCTGAAAAAAACAAGCAGTCTGCTGACATCATCAGAAGTGGTAGCCTGATCCAATCACAGTGCTTCCCCATAGGATTGGCTGAGACTGACAAAGAGGCAGATCAGGGGCAGAGCCAGCATGATTCAAATACAGCCCTGGCCAATCAGCATCTCCTTATAGAGATGAATTGAATCAATGAATCTCTATGAGGAAAGTTCAGTGTCTGCATGCAGAGGGTGGAGATACTGAATGTGTGGATGCATTTTAGGCAGCCATGGCCCAGGAAGGATCTCTAACAGCCATCTGAGGAGTGGCCAGTAAAGTTATCACTAGGCTGTAATGTAAACACTGCATTTTCTCTGAAAAGACCGTGTTTACAGCAAAAAGCCTGACGGTAATGATTCTACTCACCAGAACAAATTCAATAAGCTGTAGTTGTTCTGGTGACTACCCTTTAAACTGGCACAGTCTCACAAGATATGTTTGCGTGTTCCGGTTATAGTATTACACCTCCAGCATAAATCAGAGCTTGAAGTCTGAAATTGACATAGCTTAGTGGGGACTAAGTACCATCTATTAAGAAGTTTAAAATGGGATTTCTGTATATTTATAAAATGTATTGATTTTCTAGTTCAATCTATAGATTTAAACCAAGTTGTTAAAGGAAGTCTCCTGTTCAGATCTTCTTCCCATTTTATAATAGATTTCATCTTCGTATCATATTCCCTTCCATTAACTAATTTTCAGATTTTTTATGATTTCTTGGGATGACTATTAAGTAGTATTCTATCTAACGGAAATTGTGTATTTACATGGGTTTTAGCTAGAAAGTTTATTACCCTCAAGTATAGAAATAGATCTTTATTGGATAATACAAACTTCATCTGAATTTCTGAAAACGTAATAATCTTCATATTTGAATATAGGTCCATTATACCAGCCGACCAGTCAAACTTAAATCTTGAATATACAATTTTAATATATGTAGAGGGTCACTGCCACTAAGTACCATGCCCACTGAATATTCACATGTTTTTCCTTGAATTTTGTGTTCCCAATGTTTATTCTCACAATGTTCCCTTTTACTCTGTGGCTCCCCATGTATCCATATGTATTTGTGTTGTATTTGTGTGTTTTACCTGCTCCCCGTTCATACGAATGGGTTCTGTTCGGCTCCTCATTTAGAATGTCTATTTAGAACGAGGTGTGAAAACCACAAACCACAAGGGAAACAAGTGGCCACCAATTCGTATAACCAAACACCAACCAGAGGCAGCATTCGTATCCCGAACCGGCATACGCACATTGTCTCAGGACCCCATGTCAGGGACGTCCTACCCGTTCCCAACGCAGCATTGGTCCCTCTCTCCCCACCTACGTGGGGATATCCACCGGAGAGAGGGACGTGCGCCAGCAGGGAATCAATGGAGCTTTGAGTCGGCCTCAAGGTGGCAGAGTCCCGCTGGCCGCATGGAAGTCCATGTGGACCAATGGGAGAGGGCGCATCCATTCAAACTGGATTTGCGCCATTCTCCTGATTGGTCGGCATGAACACTGGGCGCTGAATGGTCGCCTGTGCCCTGCAGCGACCAATCAGAGAACAAGCGCTCTTTCAAATGGGGTTTCACACCCTTTTTCCTGATTGGGCGGCAAAACTCCTCTCCTCCCTGCGAGCTGATTGGCGCGATTTGATTTCACGCATTTCAGCTGATTGGTTATTGCTTGTTTTAGGCGCGATATTTGAATTCGCCAGACTAAACCAAGCAGTGTCATGGAACTAATTTCGCGGATGTACATAGCCGCGAGCCCCGAACTTTAAACAATGATATCTTGGGCTCTGTACATCCGATCGCCCCACTATTTGCAGGGATCCTAGTGGTGACCTGGGGCTATCTAGCAGTGTATGGTTCAACCCTATATCCCCTTCCCTTCCTGGGGCGCAGAGTCCCAAAGTTTACCCCTTGGATGTAATGTGTCTTAATGTGAATCCCTGTGTACTGTTGGTATCTCCCAGAGTGGGAGATGGCTCTTTGTAACCCAGCCCCTCTTGCCTGGGATTGTGTTTTCCAGAATGGAGACCCCTGCGGTGGTCTTATGATACATTTAATCTTGCTATTCCAATTCCTCTTTTAATCTACACCTACCCTGTTCTATGATAATTGATGCATTAAGAAGACATCCAAAATATAATTTTAACCCCTTGGAAAAGCCTTTTGACTAAGACTGACAAGTGCAACAACTTTAAAGAACTTTGTAAAGGCAGACAACACTGTATTGAGCAAGTGGAACGCATGTGCGTTCCATTTTCGGCAAAACCGAAAGTACATCACTACTAGGTGGAACGCATATGCGTTCCACTGACGGAATGAAACCCGGAACCGGAAGTGACGACGGAACCCGGAAGTAATGAAGATCGAACAGATGTCCAGCATTTACCCATTAAAAGGGGTATAAAAGGATGAGAGGCAACAGAGCAACACTAGGAGCAACTGAGGAAGCCCATATATTGGGCAAAACGCGTTTTGCTGAACTTTCCCAGAGTAGATTATTGACTTTTTGTCCCTTTGTGGACTATCTCATATAAAGAGACTTCTGAGTTGTTTTTATCTATTTTTTATACATTTTTCTGCACTTTTTACCCTAAGTGGGATTGTACTTTTTATGTATTTTCCTTTTCCATTAAAGAAGAATTTAGATCTGTGGATATGGTCCCTTCTCCTTATTTAACATAAGGGATACAGAACAAGCTGCTACACAGAGAGGGAGTGGGAACCCCAATAACTATCCCACAGGCGTCCAAATTGAGCCAGTTTCGTTTGGCTCGTAAGTACCCACTACAAACTATATTTAAAGCCACTATTGCACTTTACGATATTGCACTAGATTGTGTCTTTTCTGTCTTTACAGTCTTTAATATATTTTATATGCCATTGTACAACGAACCAAGATTCTCCACCTATTTTGTATGTATGTGCATAAAAGAAGCCTGTTTTTAATAAAGAGTGTCAGTGATTTAACCTCCAGAACTGTGTCTTGTCTGGTTACTGGAGGGAAGGAAGATTTAACCCCTGTGTCTGCTGTTTCAGCTTGCAGGGGATGCAGCGGAGAAAGTCCTTGTAAGGACTAAGCTTTCAGGACTGAGTGCCGTCCAGCCCTGGGAGCGCATGGAGCTAAGTCCCCTAACCCTGTAAGAGTTCCTGATCGGCTGAAGGAAGGGAACTAGCGGAGGTAACCGGTTGGGTTACCAGGTGGTCCACTACAATATATAATACAGATGAATACATAATACAGATTAAGGAACAGCACACACATACAAAATTTTTAGGCTACTTAAAATCACCTATGTCAGCAAATAAATATGGAATTCAATTCCACCACATGGCCATATTGTATTAAGCCCACCACTACTTCACAGTACCCTAATATAGGTGGGTCCTACACTAACTACAACATGTTCCGGGTGCATATTCCGAGCTGGCCCCTAATTCCTTTTTGTTTTTATTATATAATTTTGGAATCCAGACCAGATTCTTTTTGGGTTGAGCAACCCACCCAGTCCCCCAGCTTCAGAGGCCCCTTTAGAGGTGACCACAAGAAGGTATTCATTTGAGGAGGTTTTGCATAGTAATGTCACTTTTATTATAATTTTTGTAGAGCAGATATATCATATGCATTGTGAGTATATACATCAAAGCACAATCATTTTAATAGTTTAGTTTTGACACTGCATTTTTTAAATTGCGCTTATCACATTAATTTTGCATCATTTATATTCACAATGCTATTACAACAGATTATTAAAATACACTTTGGGTTATTTAGCACTAGCACTATTTAATTTGTCTCCCATGTTTTAACTCGTTTAGGACCCACCAATATTGGGGTACTGTGAAGCAATGGTGGGCTTACTACAATATGTCCATATGGTACAACTGAATCCCTATATATGTTTGTTAGGTGAGGAGACAGGTGATATTAATTAGACTTATAAAATTTAAAAAAGTATTTTTATGTGTGCTGTCCTTGATCTGTATTATAGACACTCACTGACAGACATTCACTGATTTGACACACACTGACAGACACACAACTCTTTTTAGTTATGTCCACCTGTAGCGGCCCCTTTATCATCGAGTAAATAACGAGAGGAGAGCTTCTGACGGGTACAATACTTTTATTCTTTTGCATCAATGGTGTGCAGGAGGGTTGAGCACCGTGAACCATAAGCACCGTGAAAACTGTAAAATGACATACAATACATTTGTTTACAGAGATCACCAAAAGGGGGTTACAACAGAATTACAAATGTGGAGTTCAGTTTTCTGCACACATATCTAAATTACATTAAACATCTAAGGAAACATTACTATATGTAAGGGTTTGGGTTACAATACTTAATATACAAACATTTAGAATATCTACAGCATATTTTTTTAACTAACATGTGTGGCATTGGGCTGGTACAACAGTAGGTTTGATCATCTCTGCTGGGAGTAAATTCAAAGCTGGGTCACCTGCTAATAAACCTAGGTGTCTGCCTAGGACCTGGCTGGTGATGGTAAGCATGAATGGTGGTCTTGTGTTTAAGCACAGGGAGATCAGCTGCAGCAATTTCCAATTTAGCAATTTATGCCTAAGAACATATATACTTTTATAGACAATGCACTTTAACTGCGTACCTCGTTTTCGCTTGCCGAGGGGTGCAACTTTAACCCTTTAAGGACACATGACATGTGTGACATGTCATGATTCCCTTTTATTCCACAAGTTTGGTCCTTAAGGGGTTAAACTTTAGAAAAACCTCAATGACAATCGCCTTCCCACGAGGTGCTGCTGGCTGGCTTTGCATCTGAATGCTGAGTCACAGAGCTTTTTGCCTCCAAAGCAAGAGGAAGGATGATCTGATGATCAAACATTCCACAGGTAAAACAAGAGGAAGGCAGAAAGGTTCCCCCAGTGGCAGTCAGTGCTGAACAAGGATTTAAAGTATTAAGCGGACAGTTACACCACCTTTGGGAGCAATATTACTCTGTTGGCATTAGATTATAATGTAGTAACATTGTTGCAATCAAGAATAAAGCGGGATGACATCACTGTTGACAACTGTGACATTTACATCAATCAAGCATAAGGGCACTGTTAGAGTAATGTCAGGTTTAAAGTGCGTAGTTAGATTAAGGTTATGTTTAGAGTGGGAGGTTAAGAAAAGTCTTGGCATAGAGTTGGAGGTTGTTAGGTGCGATTTAAAGTCCAGGATTAGGGTTAAGTTATGTTTCGATTGGGAGGTTGTTAGGTGGGTGTAGAGTTGGAGGCTAGGTTTGATTTAAAGTACAAGTATAGGGTTAAGTTATGTTTAGATTGGGAGGTTAGGGTAAGGTTTTCTCTAAAGCTAATGTACGTTTTCTTCATACCAGCCAAACGATCAGCGACATCATTAGTTCTCATGTGAATACATGTCAGATGGCTGCCCGCGGTACAATCCTTGTACCTGAAGGTTATTGTTACAACAAGAGCAGGGACAGCTATTATTACAACAGGGTTAGGGTTAGGGGTTAGGGAATTGCCAAAGTCCAGAAGTGCCGAATTGACGAATTCCCGAACAGAACCAAAGTGCCGAAGTCCGGAATTGCCAAAGTCCCAAATTTCAGAAGTGCCGAACCAAATTGTTTGCCCATGCACATCCCTATCACACATTATTATAATGGGTATGATTGTGATTTAAAAAATTAATAATATCACAGAACAGAGTGTTAAGAACACACAATATTGCTTATTTTTTTTACATGTGATTTGTCAACGTGCTAAAAAAGTTCTGATTTACAAATGTATTTGCACATCTCACACTTTAATTGTAATTTATTACTAGTGTTAGATAAAAAACATAATTATGTATTAATATCTATTTTTACATGCATTACATATATATTTATATATCTATCACGTCCTATTTTCAGAATTGTTAACTCATTTGCCAGAATATAACTTATTTAATTTATCTCTTTTTTTTTTAATCACTGTTAAACTATCTGCTAACTATCTGCTATTGTTACTTTTGGCAGTTTAAGATATTGATCTACAGTTTTCATGATCGATATCGGATATTTTATTTCTTTTCTTTGCATTAATTTATTAGTAAATTATTTATTCATTTATTAACTTCAATCCTACTTCTTTTCCACTCTCTCTCCTTGTGACAACCTACCAGTTGGTTTCCTTTGAGAGGAACTCAGTTGCAGTGGAACGGGAACCCCCTTACAGACATGACTTTCCCAGGTGCCTGAGAGTGTACCTAAGAGGTCTGTGAGGGCACAGGTGTCTTTATTTGCAGAAGAAGCAATGAAGCCAGAAAAGAGCAGACAGGAAGCGGTGTCAGGCGGTCCTTTCAGGTGACGGGGACCTCTACCCAGCACTCTGGAACCCTGCGGCCTGCTGAAACTTCACCTTCTCGGGCTAGACACCTCCAATCCAAGCACTTTTTGGCCAGAATAGACTCGGGGAGTGCTAATGGTCCAGGGGTTAGGGGGCACAATACTTGTTTTGCCTTGGGCGCTGGCAACCCACACTCTACCATTGCATATTTGTGTTTCTTTATCCCCTATATCATCACTTTGACCTTGTATCTCTCTATCTCCAAGTCGTTCCTTGCCTCTGTGTGTCTCTCTCCATCTGCAAAAAGCCCAAGTGCATCCTGCCACCTGAAGGATTCCAGGGTTAATAAGTTTAAAGGGACACTGTATACACGCAGACAACTTCAGTCCATTAAAAGTAGTCTGGGTGCTGTGTTCCTTTTGCACCTAGTGCTGCAATATAAAACATTGCAGTTCCAGAGAACTGCAATGTTTACATTGCAGCTCTAAGTCTGCCCTCAGTGCAGGGGCGGACTGACCGGTCGGGCACTTCGGACACGGTCCGAGGGCCCGGCCGGGAGGGGGGCCCGCCGCCAGGGCCGCCTTCAGGGGGCCCGGCGGCAGGGCTGGATTGGGGGGGACTGCAGGTGCCACCGGGTGGCCGGTCCGGTGGCACACTGTGAGGGGGCCGGCCAATTTCATGCTGCAGCTGCCGGACCGGGTGACAGCCTCGCCGGTCCGGCGGCATTCCGCTCACTAACACTGGAGGAGGAGCATGTGTCTGTCATGCTCCCTGCGGTTCCCACAATTCCCAGCACAGGATGTGGGAACCGCAAAGGAGCATGACAGACACATGCTCCTCCTCCTCCTCCTTCTTCAGTGTTATTGAGAGGAATGCCGCCGGACCGGCGAGGCTGCCACCCGGTCCGGCGGCTCTAGAAATGAAACGGCCGGCCCCCTCTGACTAGTAAGAGGGGGGAGAGATGGGGAGGGGAGGGGGGAGAAAGAGAGGGGAGAGATGGGGAGGGGAGGGGGGAGAAAGAGAGGGGG
>OW240914.1:39325414-39437943 GCA_933207985.1 Pelobates cultripes
GGGGAATAGAGAGATGGGGAGGGGGAGAAAGAGACAGAGAGGGAAGAATGAGACACGGGGAATAGAGAGATGGGGAGACAGAGAGGGAAGAATGAGACACGGCGAGAAAGAGGGGGAATAGAGAGATGGGGAGGGGGGAGAAAGAGAGGGAAGAATGCCCCCCCTCCCCTGTCCGCAGGCACCGTGCGGGCAGTGGAGGAAGAGAGGACCTGGGAGCTCACCCTGCAGCTCCTCTGGGTCCTTCTTGCGCGAGCACAGAGCGTTGCCGCGGTTACCATGGCAACGTTACTGCTCTTGCGAGAGTCAACTCTAGCCCTGGAGCTACGGGCTAGAGTTCACTCTCAACACTGTAACCCCCATGGATTCCTGGTGGTCGCAGTGGTGAGAGTGAACTCTAGCCCCATAAACACACTGCCCCCACACACACACCATACACATTCACACACTGCCCCCATACACACCATACACATTTACACACATTGCCTCACACACACACATACACTGCCCACCCATATACACACAGACCCCCATACACAGCCCCCCATACTAACATTGCCACACACATACACTGCCCACACACCCTACACATTCACACACTACACCCCCACACACACACTGAACCTTTCACACACATTGCACCACTGCTCCTATTCCCTACTACAGCCTCATATCCCAGCAGACCCCAGGTAAGTTGTCAAACTGTTCTTAAACGGTTTGACTACTTACTCTGGAGCAGTAGTGGTTATTGTGCATGGATTATTTCTTTAAATAATCTACAAGTGCCCCAGTAGCCAGCCAGCCAACCCACAGGCTGGCCAGTAGCCAGCCCACAGGCCAGTAGCCAGCCCACAGGCCAGTAGCCAGCCCACAGGCCAGTAGCCAGCCCACAGGCCTACAGCAAGCCACAGGCCTACAGCCAGCAAGCCATAGCCTGCCAGCTGCAGTCAGCAAGCCCACAGCCTGCCGGCAGTAGCCAGCAAGCCCACAGCCTGCCAGCCGCAGCCAGCAAGCCCACAGACTGCCAGCCAGCAACAGTAATTAAGGTAAGAGGAGCCAACTTGGCTTAGGTATCAGCGAGCTATGTTGTGTTGCTATATTGTGAATAGGAACCAGAGTGTTGGAGAGACCACCCTCCAGGCCCCATTAGACTCTAGCCTCTGCTAGAAATCCCCTCCATGGCCCATTAGCCCTCAATTGTAGTTTCTACTGGGGCCTGGAGGCGACTGTTTCCAGCAGGGGATATCTAATGGACGCTGAGATGGCCTCTGTTAGAAAGACCCCCTTCCAAGCCTTTTAGACTCCATTGTAGTCTCTAATGGGGCTTGGAGGGGATTCTTTCTAACACACCCTCTAAAGGACACTGAGATAGCCTCCGCTAGAAAGACCCCCCTCCATGGCCCATTAGCCCTCAATTGTAGTCTCTACTGGGGCCTCGAAGGGCTTATTGCCCTTTTGTTCCTTGTGTCTAAAGATTGTGTACGGTGTGGCTGGAGGCGGGACAAGGGTGGCGCTTGCTGCAGAGTATGGGTGGGGCCTGTAAGGGGGCCCTTGATTTATTTTGCCCGGGGGCCCTGAGGGTTCTCAGTCCGCCCCTGCCTCAGTGGCTACCAGACAACCACTAGAGGGCTTCCTGGTTTGAAACTAACTTTTGGTCCGTTATCTGACGCTGGACATCCTCACGCTCTGCATCTGTTTTTCCCCATAAGAAATAATGCTTTCTTATGGGGAGGTCTAATGTGCATGCACGGCCATTGCCACGCATGTGCATTAGGTTTCCCCCACCGGCTGACGTCGGCGGGGGCGGAGCGTAGGCGGAGCCTGACCCAGCACCAAGGGACATCGGCACTGGTTTCAAGTAAGTGGCTGGAGGGGTTTTAACCCCTTCACTCCCACGGGTAGGGGGGGACCTATTAACCCTATACTATAGGATCCCTTTAATATCGGGGGCCCCTAAAGCCACCCATTAACAATGCCTATATGTGGAATACTAGCTGTGTTGAAGAAGTGTCAAATTTAATGGATCCATTAACCTGAATTACTTTAAACCAAAAGGCTTCAGCAAATGTGCTATAAACCTCTATCATACATTTAAAGTTGTTTAACTTGCTTCATACTAGCCAAGTTTAGTTGCTCTCTTCAGGGAGGTATTGAGGTTTATGTATTTGTATGTATTGAGGTTTATGCTTCAAGACAGCTGAAAAGAAGAATCCAGAGTAATCCTCTAGCCATTCACAATTTTGAAACTCTTGTTAATTCAATTATACTTTTTACAATAGAGTATAGAGACATGCCTGGTATTTCTATCTCTTAATGCTGTTAAAGGACCACTCTAGGCACCCAGACCACTTCAGCTTAATGAAGTGGTCTGGGTGCCAGGTCCCTCTAGGATTAACCCTTTTGCATGTGTGCGCATTCAGCCGAAGAGGAGGATTGGAGGCGGAGAGGAGCAGGAGAGCTCCCCGGAGCTCGAAAAAAGGTAAGTTTAACCCCTTTCCTTGCCATCCAGCCCAGCGGGAGGGGGACCCTGAGGGTGGGGGCACCCTTAGGGCACTAAAGTGCCAGGAAAACGAGTATGTTTTCCTGGCACTATAGTGGTCCTTTAATTGCATTTTTGTGGTAAACTACTGTTTAAAATACCGCTCATATTAATTAATATTATGTAAAACAATCATTTTCTTATTTTTAGATTTTAACGTTATATTTCCGTAATGAAATTTATAAAAATAATACATGCAATGAACCAATTATGAAGAAAATGTGAAATCCATATTTTTTCAATTACATTTTTGTTTTGTTAAAGCAATCAATGTTTATTATAGTGCAATATATTTTGTTCCCTTGTTAATTCCCCTTTTTCGTTGTTTATGTTTTTCTCTTTTTTTATTCTCCCTCATTTGTTGTTTTTTTTTAATACAGTATAGATTTTTTATTCAGGACACTGTATAATTATTTTTGCCCTCTGATGCGTACAATATCCCCTCAAAGAATTCGTGTAATTTGTAGATACAGCTTGGCGTACTGATTGGTTTGCGAACTGCAGATTTACCACAAACTAATTTGTCGTGTTATATTTCATAAAAATCACGACACAATATTTTTTTAATTTATTGTTTACAATTGTAACTGGATTACCAAGCCAACCACTTGATGTACAGTTGTTTTCTGTAGTTTGTTTTTGTTACATACTATAGGTGCATTGCTTGTTGTTTATTAATGGAATGTCGATAAATACTGCTCATCTATGCAGAAGTGCCTGGACTTCTCCTTTCTTTGATTTAACATCTCTATTTGGAGCTACACAGTGCCCTAATAGGCACTTGTTATTTTTAATTTACCCAAAAGTGCATGGTGCCTTTTTATTTTACTGAATATATTTAATTGTATCCTTACTTTATTTTTTTGTAAATATTTGCAGGTTGTGATTTTTTCCTCTGTGAGGTCAAACACAGCAATGACTAGCCTATGACATGGGTTACTCTGCCCTGGCACTAATAGTCCTTTGAAAGAAAGGGATATGGTTAGGGAAGAAGGTATTGGGCCTTATGGGGGAAGGGGATATGTATGGGGAATATGCTAGTTATGAGACATAGGTGGGAGAGTACATGGCTGTTAAAGCAATACTGTCACTTGGCAGGTTTTATTTGTAAGTTAATCATTTCAATTCAATTTTTTCAAATTTGCGTTTATTTTCTTTATATTCAGCACATTTTTTTTTAGGTATGCATAAGATAAAATAAGGACTTCTTTTTTTGTTGGGGGCGTGGCAAACTTTGCCAATGGGCAGGGACGTATTAGCCGCGAGGCAAACAAGGCATTTGCCTTGGGCGGCATTTTTCAGGGGGCGGCAAAAAACGCCGCCCCCCAAATGCCCAGGCAAATGCTTTGTTAGCCTCGCGGCTAACTGACCGGCCGGGCGCTGGGCGGGCGGCTGGCGAGGGAGCTCTTCCTCTGAGCTGTCCGCTCAGCTCCCTCGCGCGCCGCAGAGTGAGGCTGGGAGCCGGAAGATGACATCATATTCCGGCTCCCAGCCTCACTTTGCGGCGCGCGAGGGAGCTGAGCGAAGAGCTCCCTCGCCAGCCGGCAACCACTGGACCACCAGGGAGGTAATGAACCCCCCTGCCCACCCAGCACTCCCAAAGGTAAGGGGGGGGGGGATAAATAAAAATAAATAAAAAAATGTGTTAATGTGAGTGAGTGAGTGTGTGTCTGTTAATGTGTGTGTGTTTTGTTAGTGTATGTGTGTGTGTGTCTGTCTGTTAGTGTGTATGTGTGTGTCTGACTGTGTCTGTTAGTGTATGTGTGTGTCTGACTGTCTGTTAGTGTGTATGTATGTGTCTGACTGTGTCTGTTAGTGTATGTGTGTGTCTGACTGTGTCTGTTAGTGTGTATGTGTGTGTCTGACTGTGTGTCAGTGAGTGTGTGTTTGCCTGTGAGTGTGTGTGTGTGTGTGTGTGTCTGTGTGTTTAGTGAGTGTGTGTGTGCCTGTGTGTGTGTGTGTCAGTGAGTGTGTGTTTGCCTGAGTGTGTGTGTGTGTCTGTTAGTGTGTGTTTGCCTGTGAGTATGTGTGTCAGTGAGTGTGTGTCTGTTAATGTGTGTGTGTTTGTTAGTGTGTGTGTGTGTGTGTCTGACTGTTTGTCTGTTAGTGTGTATGTGTGTGTCTGACTGTGTGTCAGTGAGTGTGTGTGTGTGACTGTGTGTGTCAGTGAGTGTGTGTCTGTTAGTGAGTGTGAGTGTGTCTGTTAGTGTGTGTGTGTTTCTATCAGCGAGTGTATGCATATCTGTCAGTGAATGTATGTGTGTGTGTGTGTATTTAGAAGGCGGGGGGGGGTTGGCTGGGAGGCGCCTGCGTTTTGTCCTGCCTAGGGCAGCACAAAACCAGGATACACCACTGCCAATGGGCAGAGCTTAAATGACAACTGTCACCTCAAAATAGTTTTTTAATATAATCATTTCATCAAGTATTGAAAGGAAACTGATTTTTTTTAAATGAAGTATAAGTAAAAGAATGAGGAAAAACGGTGTTTTGGTTTTGAATGTTAGTCTGTCTGCTTCTACGTAGGGAGTAAAGCAGGGAAGATCATGGAGATTGTCGATTTAAAAACACTGTCTGACCGAAGACACATTTCTCTCATTGTTTTATATTAAATTATTGTATTAAAAATAGTTTTGAGGTGACAGTTGTTCTATAAGTTCCGTTTCATCTGCTAAACTAATTTACCCACCGTGACAAAAGTACTCCTGCCTATTGGTACCTTGTTCTGGGATTAGGGAGTTAAACACAGTCTTTTCAGGCTTCAGAGACACTTCTCACGCTGGATGAGGTAAAAAGACTTGTTCTTTTATTATGGTTCCAAAATTTAACAATGTGCAGTAAGGTATGACAAAGTGTAACAAAATAAAAAATGTAAAAATCCTTCTGAGCACTAATTTAACAAAATAATAATCTAACTGGGTTGGATGGCTTGTCAATTTCCCAACATAAATATCCACCTTACTGTTTTAGGTTCTTTCAGCTCTTTCTTTCCACTCACAGGAACCAAACACAGTCTCTACTCCTCCTTCGGCAGGGGAGTACTTAATAGCACCTTCAATTAACAATATTTTTAGGTGAGGTAAATCATGGTTGAAACTCTGGAACTGGACTCCTCACCTGCAGTTTCCAAGCAACCTCCAAAATGTGGAGTGGAGCACTGGCCCACCCTACTCTCCAAGTGCTCCACCCCTCAGGGCCCAAACATACACATATATAAAGTGCAAAATTAATTTTAATGCAACACATCTACCTGGGGCTAATTACACAAAGTAGGAACCTTGCAGAATCTGGGGAGATATATAGACTCCATCAAGCACAATTCCTTGCTTTCGGTCACACCACATTTTTTCCCAAAAAATAAGACATCCCCCGGAAAAAAGCCCAAGCTTATTTTCAGGGGGATTCTCATAATATAAGCCTTATTTCAAAGTATGCCTTAGTTGAGATCATTGCTAGTTCATTAATTTAGTAATCTATGTTCAGGGAATTTTCCCCAAACATAGATTTGCGGGATTCCATGTGCTTGTAAGCTAATCTATGATCAGGGAAGTTAGGTTGAAAAGGGACAAATAGTGATGGCTAGACAATTGGGTCAGAACATCTCTAAAATGCAAGTCTTGTGACATGTTCCCAGTATGTAGTGTTTAGTAGCTACCAAAAGTGGTGCAACAAAGTACAACCGGTGAACCAGAGTCAGTGTAATGAGCACCCAAGGCTCATTAATGCACGTGGTGAGCTAAGGCTAGGCTGTTTAATCCGATCACACAGAAAAGCTACTGTAGCACAAATTTCTAAAAATCTTAATGCTTGTCATGTTAGAAAGGTGTCAGAACACACAGTGCATTGCAGTTTGCTGCGTATGGAACTGTGTAGCTACAGACCAGCCAAAATGCCCATGATGTCCACCATCCGAAAGCACCTATACTGGGGACATTAGCATCAGAACAGGACGGGTAAACGTCTGATGAATCACATTTTCCTTTAGATCAGGTGGATGGCTGTGTCTGTGTGCTTCATTTATCTGGTGAAGAGATGGCAGCAGGATGCACAATAGGAAGAAAGCAGGAGAGTGGAGGCAGTGTTATGCTCTGAATGTCCTACTGGGAAACTTTGGGTCATGGCAGTCATGTGGATATTACTTTGACATGCACCACCAACCTAAAGATTGTTGCAGACTACGTACAATGGCAATGGTGTTCCCTGATGACAGTGGCCTCATTCAGCAAGATAATGCACCCCGCCGCACTGCATAAATTGGGCGCGGGCATGGAGCCCTGACTCTTACTTCCTTGAGCCCACAGAGTAAAAAAGATCTTCTTGTAAGGTCATGCCCTTCTGAAAATCATACCCAGTTGGTCTATGGTCCACTATAATAATCAGATTTCCCTGTAGTTCCAGAGCACTGTGAGGGAGTCAGAGCTCAGCCACAGGGATTACCAGCCTGCACTCTGACTTCCTCACTGAGCGCCGGACCAGAAGTAGCAATTAATATGGAATATCTTTTCTATGTGCTTTTCCACAGACCTGCAGGAGGACAAACATTATGTAAATAATTTCATTACAGTGTGGGGAGACTGTTTAACACAGCCTCCCCACAAACTGTCACTTCCTCCATACACACTTAGCTCCCATACACTGACACCTCCTCACTCACAATGTCATACTCACCCCTCATCCTGCCACACTCACTTCCTAACACTGTCACACTCACCACCTAACTCTGTCACACTCACACCTAACTATGTCACACTCATCCTCATCACCCTGCCATACTTACCCCTCTAACTCTGTCTCACACTTGCCAATGAATTTTGTCACACTCATGCCTCACTCACACTGCCACCGTTACCCCCTTACCCACTTCACCCAGTCACACTCTCCCTCCTTATCCAGTCATCCCATAGTCACCCTGTCATAGTTACCCTTCTGCTTACCTTATCACAGTCACCTCTGAAGAAAGTGATCGTCATACACAGTTATCTCCCACACAGCCTCACCATAAACACAACATACAAACATCACAAGCAACCCCCATACACACATTCAAACAACACAAGCAAATACCCCAGACATACACATGCACACTGACACAGAGACACACATTCACACAAAAGGACACTCAGGCACATACACTGGTACATAATGTCAGAGACATACACAGTAACATTCAGAATAGCACATACACAAGCACACAGTGGCAGAGACACAACACAGTCAATATACACATACACCACTCACAGAAACAGCAACAGGGCTTTAGGAAGGGGCCTCCATATGGCACTTTGCCTAGGGCCCTGGGCAACCTAATGCAGCTCTTTTATGAGCTCTTGAAGTTAGTATTTGGAATATGTTACTTTGTATACTATTGATTGAGACAATCAGCAAATAGAATGTTACTATTTGTTATATTATAAGGAACCATATGAGTTTATTAGCATATGGACTATTATAATTTAAAGACCGAATTTTTCAGGATCTTAAAATACCTTAGCTTTTTTACTTCTTAGTACGATTTACAAACACATGTGGATTGTTTGCTTATTGTAAACACCATTCATTAGACTTAGATGGACAGAGTTCGTTATTTACTCAGGTGCAAAGTTCTACTGACAATGTTTTATCAGCTAGCCACATAATTTTAACCAGCTCAATGCTGTTTCAGAGTAATTATTATTAATTAATTCATCCAGTAACTAACTTCTTGCAGGTTTAGTTAAACAGTTCTTATCTGATAAATACTTCCTAGTCTGTTATATGATTAATATTCCTCTGGGTAACTTTTGATATTCTATTTTTTATTTCACGATTTTGATTAATATTCCAGTCTGCAGTTTGAGATGTCAATATTTATCATGAGCTATAATGAAATCCAATCTGGCGGATTTTGATCAGTTTTTACCCATAAAAATATTCATTTTTGTTACATAATTTTATAGTTAGTATAATTTCTTATATTTACCGATAGATGTTCTGGATGTTATTTTTAAGATTGTTACAAGATGTCTTCTTGTCTGTCTCTTGTGTCATATCTCCTTTCTCCTTGTGTGTATATCATGGGGTTATGTCATTCCTTATCTGTTCACCTTTTGACCTAGTCCAATTAAATTCTGGGGGAACACATTATGTTAATGTCTGTTGACGTAATTTTTATATATATTTCTATATGTCTTAAACAGCAGGTGGAGCTGTTGGTTCATGACAGGAGTGTTACCAGCTATTATCATATAGGGTTAATTCTTGTTAAGGACAATTTAGGAATGTTTAATTTCAAGATCCTTTGGTCAGCATTTCTTCTTTTCTCTCAATGTGGCCTTTGGTCTCAAACCAATAAACCAATGTGTCCCTGTTCACCTAAGCGTTATGGCAATTTCAGAATATTTAAGCTGTCTACTTACTTTATCTCTACTGCTAATTACATAACTACATTCTTATATGTATATAGTTTCTATATATGTACATTGCTAACTTAGGATATATCACACTATATTTATATATTTTTTTATATAATTAAACTTTATTTATATGCCTCATAGCGATATATGTATGTTTGCTGAACATATACTTTTAATTAACACATACTTGTCTTTTCCTGGCTAATCATGGCAGCATATACACATGGGTTAGCTCCTCCCCTTACAGCCAATAGGACAGGACGCAGACCTGTCCAAATTTATACGCCTGCTGATGCAGGTTGTCATCCAGCTGTAGTTTTCACTGCTGTTTCTAGAACCATGAAAAGAGTGTTTAAAGATCTAATTGCTACTGTGGATAGAGATATTAAGAGCCAAGATTGAAAATGCAGTCTGGAGTCTTCAGGTTAGAAGTGACTTCTTCACAGAAGCTTCCTTAGTTGTAACTAGGATATTCTTTCGAACAAATGGCTTTATCTACAGAATTTGGGAAAGCTTTTGATGAATTTATTAAAAGGCAGCTGAGGGCTGCAAGGTATTTGTACCTCAGAACTGAAGATCCAAGAATCCGGCTCCTCGGGGTCAGACAGAAGAAACTTCCAGTGACCAGTATTTCTGAAATACATGGAATTACTGACCCTGCAGGGTAGACTCCAGAGGTAACTTGTGACAGTTGGTAACATGCCTTTCAAGATTCTAATAGAGCTATGAAGCAGTCATTTTGCTCTTCAGCAGTGAACTTGTGTCTGTCCTCCAGTACTAGGAGCCTTATTTTTTTCTGATCAGACATACCTGGGCTCGTCACATTCTGGAGACTTGGGTAGTATCCATAGTCCAGATGGATATAGACTAAAGTTTTTTCTTCCGACACAGGAGTCTCTATACCAACAAGAGAATTCAGACAGATGACTCAAAGGTATAGCAACGAAGGAGTATGTATGAAACCTTCTGGATCAAGTGTGATTTCTTAGGTCCCTTAACAAGAGCGGTTCCTGGGACAATGTTCGCCTCTCTTCTGAAGCTAAAAGTAAAGGCACATGGAAGTCTATACTGGACCTAAGAAGGGCCAGCAATAGGCTGAATGACAGAGCCATCAGGATGGAGTAAATCAGATCCATATCCCCAGAAATTTGGAAGGACAAGTTCCCTATTTCCATATCTTAAGGATGATTACTATAATTCCAATCAGCCTAGAATTTCAGCATGATCTCAGAAGAGAACTTCCAATTCGAGCCCTACCATTTGGCCTCAAGAACCTTAGGTGAAGCTTATAGTGATATTGAGAGTCCAGAACACCACCTGGTTCCATTATCTGGATGATCTACTACTGGTAGCCTCAGACCCACAGAAGGCAGGCGCACAGAGGGATAGAGTTCTTGCAGAACGCCTGAAGTTTGGCTGCTTAATGAATACCAAAAAGCGCAGTCTCATGCCAGCTCAGAGGATGACTTTTCTGGGTGGAATATTCTATACTCTGCTTTCCCCTATCCCAGGAACAGTTCCACAGATCGTGGAAGTTTTCTCTTCCAGTTTTTTCATTTTCGCTTGGTAACAGCAAGAAAGTAGATGCAACTACTAGGAATCCTGGCTTCCACCATCAGACTTGTCAGATGGGCTCAATGGCATCTCAGGATTCCTCAAGGGTCCTTCCTATCTCAGTTCAACAAGAGAAAGATGAATTAGAGTCAGCCACTGACGATGTCACCATCTGTGAAGTTACACCTAACTTGGTAGCTGAAGGAGAAAATCTGTTTCTGGGTTTCCTATGAACTGAACTTCATTGGGCAATTGTAAGCTCAGATTTCAGTTTTCAAGGATTGGATACACATTGTCTGGACCATGTTACACAAGGTCTGTGGATAAGGGAAGGAACAATATTTCCATCAAAGGTTATGGAATGTCATTTTCAGGGCTCTTCTTCACTTCGGAAGGTTGCTAAAGAGCAAGTGGGTCCATATTAGCTCAAATAGCAATGCAAATGTATTCTATCAATCATCAAGGTGGATCTAACAGGCACTTATTGATGAAGCAATTACAGCCCATGATGAGCAGGGCACAGGAGAACAACCAAGGGCGCAGAATACAATGGCTGTTTACCTGAGCCAAGTAACAGTGGTCAAGGTGGAATGGCAACTTTGTCCCGACATATCCTCAGGGTTGACTCAGATTTGGCTGATACCCTATGTAGATCTCATGGCCACTTTTCTGAACTACCAGATCCAGAAGATTTTTTTTTTTCTCGTTTTTAGGACCAGAATGCTCAGGGTCAGGATACGCTCACTCAAATGTGGAATTTCAGTCTGATGTACATATTTTTCCTGTCTTCAACGTTCCTAAAGGAAATTCAAAGGAGACGGTGGAAGGCCACGAAGACTCTAAACTCATGTGATGAGTAAGATGATTCTGGAACCTCCAAGGGATATTCCAGTATATCCAGACCTATTACAGAATCCCTTGACACACCAAGATCCTTAAGCTCTGGTGTTGAGGCTGGTGTCTCTAGAAGTATAGGCAACCCTGAGACGGCCATTAAGATCCTCTTACAGTCCTATAAATACTTTACAGATTACAAACTTGGCATGCATTTGTCTGTTGGTCTCAAGAATAGAGGTTGGAATTACTCCTCAATCAGGCCTTGATATGGTCTGAATTATAACACTCTAGAGGAGCACAGATTGGCACTTTACACATGGATGAGTACCCATTGAGCATTGGAACCCCTGGTGCTTTGCTTCAGGTAAGAAGCAATGAAATTCAAGCCTGCACTGAGGGTGTTGAAGTCCATATGTGACCTACCTCTGGTCTTACAGGCTCTGACTAGACCACCATTTAAGCCTCTAGCATGAGCTTCAATGGTGTCAGCACAGAAAGTGCTGTGGCTGGTACCTCAGCAAGGTGAATGTGTGAAGGTGAACTCCATGCCTGATCCTGTGTCCCTCCATTCACTAATTTTCAACAGGATATGGTTGTCTTCCATTTAGCATCAGAATCCTGCCTAAGGTGAATGCTTATCAATTTCATTCTCTACTTATACTGCAGAATACCCATTGAGTATTGGAGCCTCTGGTGCTTTGCTTCATATAAGCAGTAATTAAACGCAAGCCTTCACTGAGGGTGTTGAGGTCTATTTGTGACCTACCACTGGTCTTACAGGCTCTGACTAAACCATCATTCAAAGATCTAGCAGGAGCTTCCATGATGTTAGCACAGACGGTGCTGTTGCTGGTGGCTGGTACCTCAGCAAGGTGAATGTGTGAACTCCAGGCTTGATCCTGTGTACCCCCATTCACTGAACTTCAACAGGATATGGTTGTCTTGCATTTAGCACCAGAAATCCTGCCTTTCTCTACCGGTACCAAAGGATTTCAGGGCACTCTCCACTAGTGCAGTTGCAGCATTGTGAGCTTCCATGGCAATGGTCTCTGCGGAAACTTTGTAAAGTTGGCATTTGGACCTCTTTGAACTAGTTTGTCCTGCATTATATATTGGACATTGAAGCAATCAATGAGGCACAATTTGGACATCACGTCCTTGATTCAGTTCAATCTTCTAATCTATGTTGAATTGTTCTGATAATTTGATTGCCAGTTATGTATGTTTCTGACCCTCACCGGTAAGCTTGAGTATTCCCATGTGTATATGCTGCCATGATTAGCCAGGAAAGTGGAAAATGTATTCATACTTACCGTAATTTTCTTTTCTTGGCTATTATTCATGGCAGCATACACTACCCACCCAGTGTTGGTTTTGCTTCTTCTGTAGGAGCTTGTTACTGACTGAGGTACCTATGCAGGGATACGCCTTTTAAAGGTTTGTTTTATTCCTGTCCTATCGGCTGTAAGGGGAGGAGCTAACCCATGTGTATTTGCTGCCAGGAAAAGAAAATTAAGGTAAGTATAAATACATTTTCCACTAACTGTGTTCTTATCTTTTATTGACACAGATGTATTTACTCACTGTCTGGCTCTTTTAGCTGACAGGGTCATACTTTGAGAAAAACGTCGTGTTTCTTCATTTTAGCACCTTATGGCATATTTGCTAAATTGCGTTTTTGCTATTATGTACCTATTATTTTTATCACACAATATATATGTATTTCCTTACTACACTATCTCTGGCACCATATTTTATTAGTCTCTGGACCTTGTATTGGACAAAGCATTTTGTATCTGGTTAATTATGTAACCTATAAAAAAAAAAATGATGAATTCAGAGTTATTTATTTTTTCCTTAATTTTGCATAGCTCTCTAAGTGCCTCAAAATCACTACATTCAGTATATACATCAATACTCTTGAAATGTGTACTGTACTAAATTTTTTTAGCATGCACTACATTGCTTTTAAATGGACTTTCAAATGCAATGCTGATCTCTGAATGTGGCACACCATCTATTTCCAACTAATTCTACATAGAACAGAGATTCTCATTTTGACCACAGTGTCTAATGCCATTACTGCTGTAAACAATGAAGATTATTAGACATACATACAAACACACTGGTAGACACAATGATAATTAATTTTTGAGTCATGACCATTATTAATGTTTTGGCTCCTTGTAGAGTTTTCACTCACTTCTCCTACAGAGTTTCAACTGACCTCTTCAATCAAAGATAAATCCTTGGAAGACTTGTTTTTCTTTGATCCACAGAGAGTAGAGCAGATAATGGTGACTATGTCTCATTGAGTCTCAGTAAGGTTATATGCTTTCTATTCATGTGTTGCTATTTGTGTCCAAATAGATGCATGCGTATACAGGACACATTGAACTGTTGGGAGACCAAGGAAATTTTTTCAATGGGAAGGGACTGTTTTATTTAATTTAACAACCCAAAGGGAACTGTTAGCCTCCTCAACCCAGGTGACTGTGCAACTAGGTTTTATTTCTACAATATTTTAAAAACCAATTAATCTGACAAAAAAAAAATCATTTTGCCACTTTAAGGCAACACAAATCACTTCAAATGCAGTAGTCAAATTGCTAAAATATATTTTTTTCCACATTTTTATAGTTTACTGCTACACCATTTGTGCCATGTAAATTAACATCCAATATATACCGTTTAATAATTCCTAGAAAGCATCAGCAGGCCAACAACTAGAAAGAGCCACAAGCATCATTTAGAGGTGTTGTAGTTAAAGGGACTTTCTAAGTATTACAACCACGTCATTCTGCTGTAGTGGTTATGGTACCAGCATGTCTCAGATGCCATCCCCTATTTCCGTTCCAAACTTTTGTAATGGTTTGACATAAGTATATTGGATTTTAAAACATAGTATGTGCGCTGCAAAAATACAAAATGAATGAATAAAAAACAAAACAGGAGATGTTTCTATAGATATAAAAATAAGAATACATTTTAATGAACGATCACAACAAAAACAATGTATAATTACTATTCCTAAAAAAATACAATATAACCTCTAGATAGGGGTATAAGACACACAAAAGTATCATTTGCTTACAAAAGTTGTAACATAGACTTCCCAAATGGGGAAAACTGCAACAGTTTCAATTAACATAGAAGCAGCATGTTGCAGCCCAAAATGGGAAGTTTAGAGAAGGCACAGAGAGGGTTGAAGGTTTCTTGCAGAAACAAAAATATATATAAAACACTAGTAGCAAACAATAGTAGATACTAGGTGTATATCCCTCTGGGAGTGAGAATTATATGGCAATCAAATGTACAAAAAACATATGCAGAAAATAAAGAAATATATAAAAATAAATGGGTACCTAGCATAAACAATAGATATCTAAATGACCCCACTGATATACCGATGATGCATCGAAGCAGAAAGTACCTGACTTCAGGGGGCCCCTCAGAAACCAAGGAGTAACTCCGGAAGATGAAAATATGAGTAAGAGCTCCAAAAAAAAAAAAGTCTTGCAATGCACTGTGAAGCATGGATTAATGATAGACAAACTTGCATTGAGCCTCTGTGGAGATGATCGCGTAGGGGGTGTGCTGTGGAGATAGTGCCGCGGTCGGGAACTTCGCAAAAGACTGCGGCTCCTTGCTGGATACTAGCTGAATGCTCAGCATTTCAAACAGTGAAGGCAAATTTGCTGGGGGGAAAAGCACAGCATCTACGTGTTTCGTCCTTACCACACGACTTTCTCAAGACAACGTGCAGGTGGGGGTTATTGCCTTATAAACCCTCACAATCAGATGGTAGGGCATTAAATCGAAACATGGGGTGAACCATGTATATAGATGGGACTAGCCTAATTGACCATTAAGTGACTCAACAGAATTAACCAATAATGGTGCAAAAAATAAAAAGAAACTTTTAAATTATGTAATGAAATAATGGAATGTGTGAGTGTGTTTTTACTTTTACAAAATCACAAACAAGAATGTTGCAAGTATATTCTTGGAAATGGTCAAATTCCACGATTTATCCCTGGCACAAAAACATTTATATATTATTTATAGTGTAGCTGTGAATAAAAATGATAGGTCTGGCATTACATATATGAAAAGTAATAATGATAATCGGTAGACACTATATAAAAATAATAGAAACGCAACATAAATATGAATATGAAAACACAAAAAATAAAAAATAAAGATGAAATGGAAATAAAGAAAATAGCTAGGTACTGAACACATAGAGTGCTGTATCTATAGTGTCATGAAAGGATTAATGTAAACATTATTTGTGTTTAAGCTGAAAAAAATATATATGTATATATTATTATTATTATTATTATTATGCTATTTATATAGAGCCATCAAATTCCACAGCGCTTTACAATGGGTGGACAAACAGACATGTAGTTGTAGCCAGACAAGTTGGACACACAGGAACAGAGGGGTTGAGGGCCCTGCTCAATGAGCTTACATGCTAGAAGGAGTGGGGTAAAATGACACAGAAGGTAAGGATAGTATTAGACTAGTGACAGTTGCAGAAGAGGAATCCGTCAGGAGCTATTAACAGTTTAATTGATACGCTTTTATGAAGAAGTGGGTTTTTAACAATTTTTAGAAGGAGTGGAGACTGGGTGAGCGTCTAACAGAAGAGGGAAGCGAGTTCCAAAGGAACAGTGCAGCCCTCGAGAAATCTTGAAGGCGAGCATCAGAGGTGGGAGTACGGACAGAAGATAGACGTAAGTCGTCAGCAGATCATAGGGGCCTAGACGGGACATACTTGTGTATAAGGGAGGATAGATAGGTGGGAGCAGCATTATGTAGCGATTTGAAAGCAAGAACCAAAATTTTTAATTGAGCTCTATATTTTATAGGAAGCCAATGTACGGACTGACAGAAGGGTGAGGCATGGGAGGTATGGGCGGACAGGAAAATGAGCATTCATTATGGACTGTAACGGCGCAAGTTGGGAGCACGTAAGACCACTGAGAAGCAGATTACAGTAGTAAAGGCAAGAAAGGACAGTGGAATGGACCAACACCTTAGTCGCATCTGGCGTTAAGTAGGGGCGGATGCGCGCAATGTTTTTGAGATGGAAAGTATATATATATATATACTAAATATTGATCACATGTAATAGATGATGTAACCATAAACAATATTGTGGGTGTGTTTAAATGGTCGTTGTTCGTCTCAGACCAAAACATACATAAAGACTTCGCTATTCACTGTAGCTGGATACAAAAATACCAGTTAATATATATATATTCATATATATATATATATATAGATCTCACTATTCATCAGAGCTGTATACAAAAGATACCAGTTCAATCACAGGCACATAAGAGCTAGGTACTAGATTGGAATGATAATAAATCTCCATAATGTTTACATTGAATAAAGGAATCGAAATATATCTAAAAAAGAAAAGGAAAAGGAAATTTGTAAAACTTAAAAAATATATATAAATATATCCAAATGTGTCACGTATATATCAGGGATCATGTAGAATACCAGTTATAGAAGTTTAATACAAGTATCAGAAATTGCTGAAAATTAACCTAGATACATCAGAGATCAGATAACATAACAGTAAGAGAAATATAGAAGTTAGTGCATACATCAGGATCTACTGAAGGTGAACCTGAATGTCCCAAAGATATATGATAAGGCCATACAACTTAAGTAAACGTTTGAAGAACAGAACAGGAAGAATAGAATAAGATCAGGTTAAAGAAGATCAGGTTAAAACTCAACACTGATCGAGTTCCTCATTAAGGCCATTTGGGGCCAAATAATTGAGTTTGAAGATCCACTTAGATTCCGCCCTTGATAGGTCTCTTTTCCTTTTGGCTAGATCTCGTTTAGCTGGGCTTAGCTCAATTCCCATCAAGGTGACGGACAGTGGATCAGTATTTTCTAAGTGGCGAGCTACAGGAGATTGTCTATCCTTATTCAGGATAGCTAATCTGTGTTCTCTAAATCTGGACTTTAAGGGTCCGGTGGTCTGTCCCACATACTGCAACCCACAGGTGCATGTTAACATATACACAACAAATGAGGAGTTGCAGTTGATAATTTGGGTTACTTTAAAGACCTCATCACTATTGGAAGGTCTGAAAACAGAAATGTTATGATACAAAAAACACAAGTCACAAGTTAAGCACCTGCTACGGCCACAATGAAAATTTCCAAGATGATAGGTCTTCTTGAGTTTTAACCTGACCTTTGGTGCCAGACCTAAAATTTGAGGGAGCTAGTATCTTTTTGAGGTTGGAGGCTCTCTTAAACATGACCCTTGGAAAATCTGAAACACAAAATTTGAGCCATGGATCGAGTTGGAGAATCGGCCAATACTTATATAAAAAACATCAATTATATTATCAAATTTTTTATTAGAGCCAGTAGAGAAAATGGGAAATTGGACTGAGCTCACCTCCTTAGTGCTGATGTTATACTTTGCTCTTTTCCTATAGGGTGCTCTATATTTCCCTAATAGATTTAAAATAGTGCCATGATAGCTGGTATGGAAAGGGGGTTCTAAAGTATCAAACCCGGATTTAGTTAAAGTCGGAATGATAAGGTCCTCTCTTTGCATCGTGCTGGCTTTCGAATAAGCTTTGAGGATAGACTGTGATGAATAAGCCTTCTCCATAAATCGTTGACAAAACGAGAGGGATTCCCTCTCAAAATTAGCCAGAAGAGAGCAATTGCAGCGTAATCTAATGAATTTCCCAAGAGGTACGTTGGCAATCCATGTTAGATTAAGTCCGCTTCCTGCATGGAGGAAACCGTTTACATCAACCTTCTTTTGATAGGTTATGGTGCAAATGCCCCTCTCCTTTCCTCTCAAGGAAGGTCAAGAAAGTTGATCTCTCTGTGATGTTTGGTAAACATGAAAGAAAAGCCCCATGCATGTTTAAATGTTTAAATAAGAGACAAACTCATCTATCTCCCCCCATTCACCTCTCCAACTGATAAGAATATCGTCACTTAACCTGCGATAGAAGGCGAGTTGCTCCATCCAATGCGGGCTATCCAGGACCATGGTCTTTTCCCAGTAGCCCATGAATTTGCAAAGGATGAAGTGAAACTTACCCCATCGTGCTTCCTTTAGTCCGTAAATAATTTTTTTTTATTAAATTGAAAATATTTATGCCTTAAGATAATCTCGGTGAACCTCAAAATAAAATCGGCCTACTGCTCTGGGAGTAACGGGTCTGATGAAAGGCCCAAGGAATGATCAATATTCGTGTACAGTGCAGTCACATTGATGGTCACCCAACTCTAGTTATCTAACCAGCTTATATCCTGAACAAGGGTATGGACAAGCCCTGTGTCCCTAATATAAGATGGTAGATGTGGGACATGCCTTTGTAAGTGAAAATCCACCCATCTGGAAATAGGCAAAGTGAGTAAACAGATACAAGAAATTATAGGGCGACCGGGGGGATTAGTTAGGGATTTGTGGACCTTGGGGAGGTAGTAAAAAAATGGGAATGTCACCCGGGGCAGATAAAAAGTAACCTTTTCTTTTTTGTCCAAGGATCCATTGTAATAAGCCAAATTAATCAGAACTCTTAATTCTTTTTCAAAGGTTTTTGTGAGGTCAACATTGAGAAGCTGATAGTACTCAGCATTCCCCAAGATGTTAGATGCCTCCTTCAAATAATATTTTTTGCCGAGTATAATGATCCCCCCTCCCTTGTCATCCCCTTTAATAATTAAGTTATTATTATTCTTTAGGCTTCTAATTCTTTACGGCTTAAATTCGGTGCCCATTTTTTTATATATTTCTTTATTTTATGTGTATGTTTTTTGATTCAATTCATCTCTATGAAGAGTAGCTGATTGGCCAGGGCTGTGTTTGACTTGTGTTGGCTCTGCCCCTGATCTGCCTCCTTGACAGTCTTAGCCAATCCAATACTTTCCTATGTGAAAACATTGTGATTGGCTGAGATAATCACTTCTGATGATGTCAGCCAAGCAGACATATCAGGGACAGAGCAAGCAGCAACAGACTGAAATAAAAGTAAGATTTTTCTATATTTAGGGGAGCTAGTGGGGGCCAGTGCGGTTAGATGGTGGTTTTAACACTATAGGGTGAGGAATTCATGTTTGTGTTCCTGACCCTATAGTGTTCCTAGATTGCTTCTATCTAGGCTACTTTGGCCTAGTTTTGTATGTTACCTGCCATGTGACAACTCACTGTTAATAGAAAATAAACAACCTTACGGAATTGATATCTTGACAACTTTTTCTGATGCACATGCATAAACATACCACAAACCAAACACACCCTAGAGAAAGGCAACCCCCACATACCCTTACCAAGACATAGTCAACATGTTTATTATTTATAAATTCCTAATTTCCCAATGATGACAAATACAAATATATTCAATTTCCAAGCAACAGAGGTTGCAAAAAGAGTCCAGCAGTGCCCAGAATACAGACCAGCACGAACACCCACAGGAAAATGCGATCAATTACCATGGCAACGTACTTCCAGTCATTCCGAATCTAAAGGGAAACATTGCAAACATCATTAGACTCGGTAACCCTATTAACAGAGTGAATGCAACAGATGATTTTACAAACTGGTTTGTGTTTGTGCATTAGGGTCAATTAATTTTTTTTAATTCATTAAATCCACAGGATCATTCGCTAATGGATTTTGAGAAATTCAAAGTAAATTTAATATTTTAGACCAGAATAGCCAAACTAAAAATATACCTGACTTGGAGACTATTTCCAATATTCTAGAGTCTAGAGTTTTACATTTACCTAGATTAGCTAGTGAATAGTCCATTAAGTGTACTTTTAATACAAAAGTATACCTATTAATACAGAGTCATAAGGGAACGTGGGCACATGCCCATCACATTTTTAGCTCAGCCTTTTGTAGTGCAATTATGAAAGTTCATTTTGAATGTCTTCACTATAAGAAAGTCAAGTGTAAGAGAACGAAATACTGCAAACGTTATTCATTATCATGCATTATCACGTAAAAGATTAAAAGCTTGTTTGAGCAGGTCCCTCATTACCAATTGTTCCTTTAAGTCAAGCTTCTGTTGCTGAATTTACTTGTGTTCTCATGTACCCACTGTACAGCATTTTTATTCAGAGACAGTTCTATAATTAGTCCAGATAGGCAACCTTCTAAGGCCTCACATTTGCTAGGGCATCACCTCATGCCTCTCCCTTGCTGTCACGTTGAGCACATCAACAAGGTTCTTTTATATGAGCTTTGCTTAAGGCCTCACAAACTCTAGCGCCATCTCTGCTGCTATAATTATCATTATCATTATTATTATTTTATATTTAATGATGCATAATATTAATAATAACTATGCATCAGGTTTACAACTCAAGAAATGCAATTCCAAACAGTGCTCATAGAAGTGTACTACCAGGTGTAACAGTACAGAGTAGTCAAAAGTTTTACAAAACTCAAATGGGAGAAGTTACAGCCTCATGATGCAGCCGTTTTTCTCTGCCCTCATCCCGCCCTCCTCCCACATTTGCAAATGGTTATTTAGAGACGATTTGATGACAACCCGAAAAGGGAGGAGCTATCGCTCCACTGAGTGGACGCCTGTTTCCCGCTCCCATCACGCCTCTCCTCACACCTGCTAATGAACATTCAGTCATGACTTGAGGACGACGTGGATTGGTCACCTGAGCTTTAAATTCAACTTCAGAAACCAAGGTATTCTTATCCCCTAACGAAGGTACAGCTATACGCACCGAAATGCGCGTCGGGTTTCCTGTATTTATTTTATTTTAATTTCACTCATGGTGGCACTAGGTGTCTAACACTTTAATTTTCTTTGCTCTGAGGTTTTTGGTTGGTGGAGAATCTTGGGAGGTTTCAGCCTATACTTAAACTAGGGACAGCACAGAACACCCTCAAAGGTGTTGGCATAGGAGCAGCAGGGTGTACTAGCTCAGTATATTCTAAGTTTGGTGCTACCTGCCAGATTCAGTACTACTTGTTAACCTCTGAGATTTTTTGAGCACCTCTATATTGACTGCTCTTTAAATACCTCTTTGTCTTCATTACTATACATGCCTTTCTTCTATGGAAGATTCTGATGCCCTCTAGCTGCTAAACTTGTCCCTATATTGTTAATAGCTAATTCCTGCTTATACTACTGATCTCCTGAGCCTCTTTCTGTACTAGTCTAACCACTATTTAATGGACTTCCCATAGCAATTAATATTTATTTCCTGCTTGGGTTTAGTATATTGTTTAGAGATTTGTGCCTTATTTCTAAAGACACAGAGGACCCTCTGATGACTTTTTGTACATTTTGCCTCACAGCAGCTGTTCCATATATAGTGCTTTCTATTTTTGACGCATCAATAAAGTATTTATTATTTTTTCGCACTTTTTTGGAACTATATGTGAGTGAGAATTTTTGGCAATCCCCACCTACCTTAAACTCTGGGCTTATTGTCTGACCCGTCGCAGCCCACACCACTATTTACTTCCCCTACTCTGTATAAAAAACAGCTTTGAGTCTCACTTTAATTTGAGACTCTATTTATTTATTATTATTTTTTTCATAGTACTAAAGCAACCTTGGCACATACTAAATAGTTTGTGTGCCTACCATACTTAGAAAGAGTAAAGATAATGGCCAGGAGCACAGAGATAGAAAATAAACCAAATAAGTGCAATTTACAGGCTACCCATCAAAAAGTGAATAATAAAACTTTTAATTATAATATAAGGTGGTGAGGTGTGTCTATTTGCCCAGTGTCTCAGAATTGTTACCTTTGTATGGTTTCTCACCTTTGGGTGGTGTTTTCTTTCCAATAATTCATTTATTTTTTCTGTCCATAAAATTCAGTAACGATAATTCTTATGTATATTACTAGCCTTCCCATATATCATAAATATATTCTTATATATATTTTAGCCTTCCTACAGTTTTCAGCCTTTTTTGCTTTTTACTTTAACCTATTTTCAAGCTTTTCTATATATTCCAGTACAGAGTTCTACATGCTCAAATGACCTGGTAGCCAGCTAACTTGAAGTTCCCAGGTTGTTGCTAAACACCTGCACACACACACATACTGTAAAAGGTCAAAATGTTCGTACCTCTCTGGCTTCATTCTGGATTCTCATGTTCTGTGCAATGAAATGCACATTCTCAATGGCTTCACGTATCTCGAGGGATAATCCAGAATTTGAGACCTGATTGTCCATGGATTCTAGGCTAGAGCCCCTCGTTAGACTGGATGCAACTTCTGGGGGGTAAAATCTTTTTTGCTGGCCACATGGACATGCATTGTCCTGATAAAACATTTGGTCCGTATAGCTTTGTATCTCGGAACTGCTGATGCTAGTTATGTTAAATATATCTGCATTTAATGGTGATTTCACAGTAGAAGAATCTTCTTTAACTGGTCGGGTCATGAGCATAATTTTTGGAAGTAACTGCAAGAAGATTTTCTTTACCCACCGTGGCATAGTGTGTGTTTTAGGCGTTCTGTAATGCACATTTAACACAAATACGGTAATGACAATGGAAAGTGTAACAAATATCATTGTGAAAAGTAAATATTCACCAATAAGTGGAATGACTAATGAAGTAGAGGGGATGATTTCGGTAATAACCAGAAGAAACACTGTTAGGGATAAAAGAACAGACATACACAAGGTGACTTTCTCTCCGCAATCTGAAGGCAAGTAGAAAACTAGTATAGTAAGACAAGAAATAAGGAGACACGGAATTATCATGTAAATGGTATAGAATAACGGTAGACGTCTGATATAAAGGGAATACGTGATATCCTGATAAATTTCTATACAGCAGTTGTATTTTATCTCGTGTTTGTATCCGGGAGCGCTGATGATAACCCATTCTCCACTCTCCCAGTACTCTTTCAGGTTAATGGCAGAGCCAATCATTACTAGATCGATCTTTGCTTTATCGTAGGTCCAGGAGCCAAACTTCATGGTGCAGTTCTGGTAGTCAAATGGGAAAAAGGTCACATCAATCCTACAGGAGCTTTTGAATATAGCTGGTGGGATCCAAATTACATCTCCAGAGTATTTCAACAAGGCTTTTGCTTTGTCATCCACTTGAAAGGCACCAACTGCACTGGAAACAAAAATACAATATATTTTTTAGTCTCAACATTTTTTTATTGAAAGACAAGCTTCAACAAAGAAACCATAATGCAATGTATGTGGTGATGCAATAATTAAAAAAGTAAGCAGTTTGAGAGTCATGTTTAACAAACCATATTCATTGCATCATTGTCAATTTCCCTGTACCTCCCATCCTCTCTTCAAGCTCAGCATGAACCCAACAAAGACAAAACTTTGAAAACATCTCCAGGATTAATACAGAAAGAAATTGCAGATAAGTTATCAATCAATTAGTTGACTAATCCAGCAATTATTACTCAATAATTTTACCACCCTTCTTATGGATCAGTATAGTAAGAATGTTTCGAGGCCTTTGTATTTAGAATACAATAACCCGGTTATACACTAAATGACAAATTAAGGCATTATTGGTTCTATCCCATGAGTTAGTTGTGACAAAGGTCAGAGTCAATATTTGTTGTATATAGGCCCCCATACAGTGAAAACATGTTTGGGACTCTGGTCTTTATTCAAACAGGCCATCATGCGGCTGGGATTGGGTCAATTGGTTTAGTATGGTTTTACGGGTTACGCCAAGGCCACCTGTATTATTTTAATATGCCTTGGTGTCTATCCCATGCTTATGTTACCCAGGACATACTTGAAAACGAGAGAAATCTCAATGTATCTTTCCTGGTAAAATATTTTATAAATAATAATAATAATAAAATGTTAAGGATGTAGGCTTCAACAGAAGACTGAAAGAGAATTCTTAGTGTGTTTCTTTAAGTATTTTAGAAGTTCCTAACCAGAACAAAGTTCCACAAGCAATGGTTCAGGGGCTTTCCTGTGGCGCCATTCTTACTGCAAGTGTCCAAAGGGCATGAGCATAAGCTCACTTTGTGATGCTTTTCAAGAGGAAAATAGGCATGACATATAATTCTGAAGTGCATCTCTTGAATCATCACTTAGGACAATAAGTAAGATAAGAGAAGTGGTGCTTTGTTTATGTCATCTAGAGAGATATTATGGTTGGATATCCACAGAATGTTTAACATGGGATGTGCCAAAGGCTAGTTTGTTGAAGGATTGTCGCAATTCGCATAAGTGTGTAGAGAAAGCACTGTGGAGCTTTAACTTAAATGAACAATACAGAGTCAGGAACACAAACATGTATTCCTGACCCTCTAGTGTTAAAAACACCATTTAGCCTTGCTGGCTCTGCCTTGCCCCCTAAATATAGTAAAAATCTTACATTTATTTCAGCCTGCTGCTACTGGCTCTGTCCCTGATCTGCCTCCTTGGCTGACATCATCAGAAGTAGTGATCTCAACCAATCACAATGTTTTCCCATAGGAAAGCATAGTGATTGGCTGAAAGTGTCAAGGAGGCAGATTGGGGCAGAGACAGCGCAAGCCAAACACAGCCCTGGCCAATCTGCATCTCCCCATTCCGCATTGATTCAATAAACCTGTGAAAAAACATCTATCTGTGGACTGCTCTACTGCTACACTCCTGGCCCTCAAATAATATTGTGGGCAGTCTGGCTTTAATCTGAGGGGATCCCTAATGAGCAATGTGCAAAGCATGCATTGGGGGCTATGTAGCAAGACAGAGATGAAGTTTGATTTTCTTTTCCTCCAGCTTATGGTCTAGTACTGATATTGTAATCTGAATTGTTATTGCACTTTAGGCGTTTTCTATTTGTTTCCTGGATTGGGCTATATTCACTTGTGTACTGGATACAGAAACATTTGGAGTGCTTTATATCCATTTAACTTTTTGCCTTAATGGATTTTTCATTCCCACTGCTCCCCAGTGGCAGTGCTATTTGGCTGGAGATATATACATATTTTCACTCCCTGTTATGTAATTTATTATCTGCAATTTAGCTCTTTAAATCATTAGAGTTACAATTTTCCCACACTTGGAGTGCATTTTGAGAAGGATATATTTTAAAGGAACACTTCAGTGTTAGGATTAGGAATGCATATCTGTATATCCTAACACTGCAGTCCTGATGTTTCTAATACATTGACGGCACCCCAAAAGTTAATTTAAAAAAAAAATCTAACATTTTATTCAAATTGACCTTTTCTCCAAATGACCTTTTCTCCCTCAGTGTTTCCTTGGCCTCATCTTGGCTTGTGGCATCCTGGAGGCATGCATCCATGGTGGTGGTCCAATTCAATGCTCCTCTATGAGGTGCATGTGCAGCGCTCAGTGAATCTCTATGGGCGCCCGTGACAGCACTGTGCATGCACACTTTACTTAATGATATGTTACAGCATAAAATCCAGGAAGTAACAGTCACGGCTGTCATACCAAGAGGGTTTGGAGGTGTGGCTTGAAGCCGCGCTTCAAAGCCTTCTAATTATTTTACAAAAGGGTGTGAAACATGACTTTGGAGGCCCACTCTGGTGATGTGTCCTGGGTAAATATCCTTATAACCTATTATGAGGGTTCAGAGTAATAAATAAGCAGTATTTCCGTTTAGGGTACCTAAACATTCTTACTTGTTGTAGAGAACAATATCAGGTTTCCAGATCTGATCTGCAGGTACTCGAATAAATTCAATGCCTCCATATTGATCGGGGTTCCATTTTAACTTGTAATCATTCCATATCTGGAACACAAGGAAACACCAGTAGGCTAGGATCATTGTCACAGAGAATTAAATGCAATTCAATGTAACCAATCAAAAACATATTCCTTTGACCAGTCAATGCCAATAAAATACTCAGTTTAATCAGCACAAATAAATAATAAAGTGCAGCAACAGGAAAGAAGCACAAATCCATAAAGTCACTAAAAAGATCGAGTCCAAATATTGCTTTTAATGGCTGTTTGTGTTTTGCATAGTCTGTAAAATACATCACTGTGAAGCAATATCAAAACACATTGAAGGGAATATTCACCCCTACATTGACTCAGACCGAAATTAAGAAGGCAAATATATTTGTTTGGTCTTTTTTCATTTTGTTTTTGCAGTCCATTTGTTGTTTAATGACTGATTATAAAACCTATGACACGTATTATTGTTACGTTTTAGAATGTATTTATCCCAGTAACCACACCAAATGCTGATGTTTTGTCGCATAGCAAGCAGAAAAGTTCCCAGCATTCCACTAGCTCATCTACTTTAATTCTAGAAAATACATTACATTGCTTCCTCATAGGTTCATCATTGGATATTGTTCTGCAGTTTGCCTGGAAACCTACATTGATTCAATAAGATTATATGCATGGAGCTTGTTTGGGGAGTTTGCCAAAGACAAGATATTGAAATAGAATTCTCGAGTCAGAGATGAAACAAGTACACAGGTCATTGAAGAACAAAGGGTATTTATTAGTTTTTGCACCTGCAGAGGTCTCAGTCAGATAATAGTCTTGGAATACCCAACTAAGCACACGTTTACAAGAGAATAAAGGATATATACTACAAATAACGTATTCCTTACATATAAAGAGAATACGAAAATTACACCTACATCACTATAGCTACAACCAATTATTAAACTTAAACGTATCTCTTACATACGTTACCTAATAGCGGATGTTCCTGACATTCCACACATGCGCCCTGATCCAGGATAGTTACTGAACTTTACTTAAACATCCTGTAGCTTTTACCACAATATGACTCATAGAACATATATGGGGATTTATATGCATTTGTTTTTTGTTGCAAAGTGAATAATTGCCTTAACTGGTCTTTTAATGGTCTCTCTATTAATGTCCATCAGTTTGCATTACTGATCAAGGCACATAACTGTTATGACTAACAAGGGCCTTTATATTATCAAAGGAAATGCTGGACATACAATATGACTTGTGCATCAACTGTAATTTAATAAAGAGATATAAGAAACCGCATGATGTCCCTAAGTGATATCACTTCTAACAAAGCTATACCAGTACAATTCTACTAATAAACCACTTACATGAAAGACATATATTGCTCTTAAGACCATTTCCAACTATATTAATATTGATCCAACTCAAGTAAATGGAATACCTGAGACTTGAAAGAAGGAGATTTTACCTATGTCAGAGGAAATAGTTATTTACATTAAGAACTATAAAGATGTAGAATTATATATTTTTTTTACATGGGAGGTTGGTTTATCAAATTCAGTAAATCTCTTTACAAAATAGATGGATTTGTCCATTTTGTTTGTTTTTGCAAAATCATATTGATGTATTTTGTAATACTGCCTACAGTTTATTGAGCAAAGGAGAAATATCATTTTAATACTATATACATTTTCTATACAAGTTCTGTGGAATTCATCATTCACAGCCAGCCCTGTGAGTCACTGTTCTCAAGCAGTGTTCAGAATTTTCAGAGGTCCATTATTCACTAGTGTCCCTATTCAGCAGGGACAGTCCCTATTTTGGGCCCAAATCCATCTGTCCCACTTTTCTACTAGCTCCATATTGTTGGTGTGTCTGAGTGTATAACAGTTCCACAGCAATAACATTAAAAGTGATGCGTCTTTAAATAAATCTGTTTAGAAATCACATTGTGTAAATAAGATAAATTGGTGTTGCTCTAAATTACTTTTTAGTTGCATAAATTGTTATTAACAAGTTACCGCAAATTTGTAAGAACACACTGACACCATTAAAATTAAAGTGTCCCTCTTTATCCATTTAAAATATTGGGAGGTAAGCTATTCTCTGTCACAAATCACTTAAAGCATTTGACTACTGCAACTGTAGGTTATATACCTAGATCTGGAAATATAATTACACAAGAGTAATATTAAATTACTTACATGTTTCAACCAAAGGTTGGTTTCCATAATCTGATTAACTTCGTCCTAAAGAAAACAAACAGACATAATAATAGTATTACCTGAAAGGCATCTTTAAACCCTTAAGGACCAAACTTCTGGAATAAAAGGGAATCATGACATGTCACACGTGTCATATGTCCTTAAGTGGTTAAACAAGGATGTTTAAGGAAATGTGATGACTACCAGGCTTGCAAAATATATTCCAAAATGAATTTGCCTTTCCTTGCTTATTTTGACTTACCTACGAAGCAGTGGTAGACGAATGGCTTTGTTTAGAAATATAAAATGTATAGGATAACTGTAATGAAAACTAAGTAAAGCATAAGAGCTTGTAGAAACACTGCCAAGGTTCACAGACTTATAGAGCATTATGCGGAAGTATTAAAAAATATACCGTTCTGTTACCACTTTGCATTATCGCAGCCATTAAATATTCCTGGATAATTCTCACACAAGAGAGCAAGGAAGTTTTTGCATTAATGTGCCTAAATGCAACATGATAACTGGCCTGGATCAGGTAATGGGTTGTTTTACTGACATCAGTTACATAAACAATATAAACGTGGGCCAATTAGTGTGGGAACTTTATTCTGAAATGAACTGGCAATTTTACTTGTTGAAGAACAATCAATAACCTGTGATAACAGTACAATATAATACAATATAAGGAGGAAAGGAGATGTTTCCTTCTGTTTCCTTCACCAATAGCGAGAACGGCACGGGCATGCTGTAGTGGTTATGGTGCCAGGAGTGCTGTGCCAACAATTTTAAGGAACTTAACCATTCTACAGCTACAAGAGAGACGGAAATCCTTATGATGTAGTTTCCATTAGCTTCTCTGAGCCAGAACTTCAGCCTATTGCGCTCAGGCAATGAGCTAAGTCCCGAAGAACCCGGCTTAGATCAGACAGAGAGCTTCCAGCTCTCACTGAGCAGCATTGGAGTCAGGAACGGCACATGGAGGACCCCAGGCAAGGAACGGCACTCCTAGCACCGTAACCAGTAGAGCGCACTGTAGTGAGTATGGTGCTTGGAGTGGAGTGTTCATTTCGTTAAAGATAAATCAACAAAAAATAAGTGGAATTTGTCTTTTGAAAACACACATGTAAAGTAACTAACTTTTTTGTCAACATAGGGCTAAATATTGGATTAATTTCCAAAATCTAGGAAAATTACCTCAAAAGAAAGCAGAAATTGGATTAAGAGCACACAGAAACCAATAATGGTGCAGTATATTAAAATAATAAAACTTGCGCTTGTGGCAAATGTCACTTACAAGATGGCAGTAAGTGATAGGCGTATCAAAATCTTGATTTTGAAGTTTGGAGGAGCTCCGAATTCTTCCTCTTAATTAAAAGATTAAGAGGGAGAGACACAAAACATAGTGCACCACTAAAATCAATAATAAAGGCTTTATTTTAGATTGCACTCACAAGATTGTAGTTAAAATCCAGACACTAAGTCTCTCCAGACACTAAGTCTCTCCAGTAACATGGTCCCCTCTAACCTCAGGGCAAACTTTGTAGTGGCCGGAACCAGGGCCAGATTAGAGCCCAGTGGGCCTGGTGCTGACAGTTATGATGGGGTCTAATTACAGAATCTTATCAACTAAAAACACTAAAACAACCATACCACCCAAGCATCATGTATCTGGTGAAGATGGTGTTGGAGGGAAACTCAAAGGATGCAGCTATAAGAAAACACATACTCTATGCTAATCTCTCTCTAATTCATGCTTTCATCTTTCAAGTAAAGCCATACCTCCTAAAAGCAGTATACCGTGAAGTAGGAAGTCAATGGGTGGGGTAAAAGGGTGGGCCACTGACGCGAATCCCGTGACCAGAACTGCCAAAACGGGCGAACATACCAAAAAAGGGGGCATGTCTGTCCAAAGAAGTGGAAGGCCATCCTGGCATCAGTGTCCCTATGTATCACAGTGTCAGTGTCCCCATGTCGCCCAGTCCCCTAGTCTCCCAGTGCCTCAGTGTCCTCCTTTCTCCCTGTGTCCCCATGTCTCAGTGTTTCCCGTGTCACTAGGATACCAGGGGACACAGAGACATGGGGACATTGGGAGACATGGGGGCACTGAGACACTTGGGGACACTGGGAGACATGGGGACACTTTTGGATACAGACATGTGGAGACGTGGGGACAGAGACATTTGGGGACACTGGGAGAAATGGGGACACAGACACTAGGGGACACTGAGACATTTGGGGACATTAAGACACTAGGAACACTGAGAGACATGGGAACACAGACACTGGGAGACTAGGGGACACTGGGAGACATGGGGACACAGACACTAGGGACACTGGCTGGGAGGCATGGGGACACAGACACTTGGGGACACTGGGAGACATGGGGCACTTGTGGACATAGGCATGGGGACACTAGGGACACTGAGACACATGTGGACACTGAGACACTAGGGACAGTGGTTGGGAGACATAGGGACACCAGGAGACATGGAGACACTGGCTGGGAGACATGTGGACACAGACATTCGGGACACTGGGAGACATGGGGACACAGACACTGGGAGACTAGGGGACACTGGTAGCCATGGGGACACTGAGACACTAGGGACATTGGCTGGGAGACATGGGGACACTGGAAGACATGGAGACACTGTGTCCCTAGTGTCTCCATGTCCCAATGTGTCTCCCAATGTCCCTATGTCTCACAGCGTCCCCATGTATCACAGCATCCCCATGTATCTCAGCATCCCCATGTCTCACAGTGTCCCCTAGTGTCTCAGTGTCCCCATGTTTCCCTGTTGCCTTTCGCCCCCCATCTTTCAGTCTTTATCCCATCCCTCACTTCCCTGAGATGTAGTTTGTTTCTGCAGGCTGGGAGCCGCGGTCTGAATTATCTGTGCTGTGTAGCTGCGCCCCCGTGGGTCAGTGAGTAGAGAGAGGCAGGGAGTAACTTCCTATTTCTGCCTCTCTCCACACACAGTGACCCCTATTGGCTGGTGCTGGTATTGCATAGTAATCTCCATTTATACTGAGAAAAATTTCTGCATTTGTGTTGCCGGTATTACTGCAATACTGGCACAGCCAGGCAGTCTCAAATACAGGCTGCGCTGGTAAAATACCAGTCAGGTGGCAAACCCAAAAGTAGTGTGTAAAAAAAAAAAAAAAGAAAAAGTAACATTTTTTTTGTTTGTTTTTGTTTTTTAAATGGGCCTATTCCATGGGCCTGGGCCTGGAGCTGCAGCTTCATCAGCCCCTATGTTAATCCGGCCTTGGCCGGAACAAAAATCAGCAGAAAAAATAAACAACAAAAAAAAATAAAAAAATAAACAAAATAATAATACAATAAAAAATAACAATAACAATAAAAAAAGTGCCTTCTTGGTCTCTCTGCCCTATGCGTTTCGTCCTGAACAGGACTTCATCATGATCAGCAGAAAAAATAAACAACAAAAAAATAAAAATATAAACAAAATAATAATACAATAAAAAATAACAATAACAATAAAAAAGTGCCTTCTTGGTCTCTCCGGCCCTACACGTTTCATCCTGAACAGGACTTCATTATGAATTGTATTATTATTTTGTTTATTTTTTATTTATTTTTACTGTTTATTTTTTCTGCTGATTTTTTGTTCCGGCCACTACAAAGTTTGCCCTGAGGTTAGAAGAGACCGTGGTACTGGAGAGACTTAGTGTCTGATATGCTGGATTTTAACTACAATATTATGAGTGCAATCTAAAATAAAGCCTTTATTTTTTATTTTAGTGGTGCACTATGTTTTGTGTCTCTCCCTCTTAATCTTTTAATTAAGGTCCAAAGAGGAAGAATTCGGAACTCCTCCAAACCCCAAAGATTTTGATACACCTATCACTTACTGCCATCTTGTAAGTGAAATTTTCCACAAGCGCAAGTTTTAGTATTTTTAATATACTACACCATTATTGGTTTCTGTGTGTTCTTATATTTTTAGATTGTATTGCTTGTGTATTAATGAGAAAACTTGAGGGATCTTCTTACAATCTATATTTTTCATAGAAAGGGTAATTTTATTTTATATATTCTTACCCACTGGGGAGCACATGTGTTATATTTCATCTGTTGTACTGTTAGAAAATTGGATTAACTCTTTAACAGCCAATGGTATTTTGTATTTGCGTTTTATATTAACCCTTAAAGGACAAAGACAATTGTCCAACTTCTGAACCAAAAGAAAACCTAGAATTTGTGTTATGTGTTTGTTCCATCATATTTAAAAGGTTTCACTTTAAGCAGGCATCCCAACATTCAAAAATGCACCAAAATTCCCCTCCCTCCACTCCCCACACACACACACATACAGCCACCAAACATGTATGACCACCTTGACACACAGATAAACGCACTGGCATATACACACACAGATATACACACTAGTGCATACACACACAGATACACTCACTAGCTCATACACACAAAGATATACTCACTAGCTCATACACACACAGATATACACACTAGTGCATACACACACAGATACACTCACTAGCTCATACACACACAGATATACACACTAGTGCATACACACACAGATACACTCACTAGCTCATACACACAAAGATATACTCACTAGCTCATACACACACAGATATACACACTAGTGCATACACACACAGATACACTCACTAGCTCATACACACACAGATATACACACTAGTGCATACACACACAGATACACTCACTAGCTCATACACACACAGATATACTCACTAGCTCATACACACACAGATATACACACTAGTGCATACACACTCTCAAACATAGACACTGGCACATAAAACCTACCCATTACCTGATCCAGGTCAGTTATCATGTTGTACTTAGACACCTGAATGCAAGAACTTCCATGCTCTATTATGTGTTAATTATCCAGGAGTATTTAATGGCAGCGGTAATGTAAAGTGGTAACAGAGCGGTATTTTTGTAATACTTCCACATGGTGCTCTATGAGCCTGCGAACCTTGGCAGTGTTTCTACAAGCTCTCATGTCTTACTTGGTTTCATAAAGGTATCATACACTCAGATACACCGTGACACACAGATTCACACACTGTCGCATACAGTCAGATACACCCACTGTCACACACAGTCAGACACACACAGTGACACACAGATACACCCACTGTCACACATTGTCAGATACACACAGTGACACACAGATACACACACTGTCACACATTGTCAGCTACACACAGTGACACACAGATACACCCACTGTCACACACAGTCAGATACACACAGTGACACACAGATACAAACACTGACACACACTCAGATGCACACACTGAAACACCCACTGTCACACACAGTCAGATACACACAGTGACACACAGATACAAACACTGACACACTCAGATGCTCACATTGGCACATCCACTCCGATACACACACTGACACACAGATACATACACACTGGCACATACACGCACACTCAGATGCACACACTGAAACACACATTAAAATTTTAAAAATGCAATTAAAAAAAAATTACTTTAAGTAACGCAAAATAGATTCACATATTGGTCCTATTTGTAAAATGTCTCTTATGTATTTTGTGGCAGACGCTCCCATGCCAAGGCCCTTTAGAGAGGCTTGAAGGTCAGCCTTTTGCCACCCAACTATGGACCTGGTCCCAAGAGCCCTCGAAAGGGACTTGTGATGGAAGAAATTGAAAAACAAACTGTTCATTGTTACTTGATAATTCTGCAGCACCCTCTGCTGACTGAATGGAAGTGTGAACATTTGCATAATGCTGGTATGCAAATAATGGCAACCAAATACATGGTTAAATGCATATATTGATGCTTTTTATTGTGTAAAACATGTTACTTGTATTAGATACTTCATGTATTAATTATAATTACTCTATTGCTCTGTATATTTGTATTTTAAAGGCTTGTCACCAAAGACTAGTATTTATCCAAAAATAAAGAATTGTTTGTCCTGGTCTGTTATTCTGGGATCTCAGTAACACAGTCTTTGGACCTGTTGGCTGGCTGCTTCACCCCTGGAACCTGGGACAAGTCAAAAGAACAAAGCCTGAGAGCCACAAGTGCCTTTGTAAAGGCAGTGGCAGATCAAAGTGCAAGCAGAGGTTTTGATACATGCTTGGAAGAAGAGAGGTGCAGCCTGGTTAGGAGGACATGTTCCTGAGAGACGCCAGTCAAGCTTCCGGGACAGGGTCTGAAGTGATCCAGATCCCCTGTGGCAGTGTGGAAGCAGGCCTGGTGGAGGTACTTGGTCGGAGTACGGGAGCTCTGTCTCATAAGATCTAATTTCATTTTTGGTAGTTAACAGTAATCCTATAACAGACCTAACCCATCTCCAATCCTACCCCTATCCCTACACTACATCTAACCTTACACCTTTTCTAGCATTACCCCTAACCTATACCCTATCCTATCCCTAAACCTATCCCATCCCTATAAAGGTCTTTTCACAAAGAACCTCGAAATCCCCTCAGCAGAGGTGGCTCTCTAATTAGGCGATTTAGGCGGCAGCCTAAGGCCTCGCGGTGACTGGGTCATCGTGACCGCCTAAATTGCCTTAGGGCAGACATCAGAAGGATATGTACACTAATAGGGTAAATCACTAACGTTAAATGTAATGTTTGGAATAGGTAAAAAAAAAAAAAAAATACCCCCTTTTTTTACAGCAGCATTCAGACTGGAAAATCCAGACATTGACATCATAATTTATTAATGTCTGTATTTTGCAATGATGAAGAAAAGAGAATATGGTCCGGATATTTTGCCTTCTAGTCTTGGAACAAGCCAGCTATAGCATGGGTATACTCTGTTATACAGGCCTTTAATGTTAATTTTTTGTTTTTGTATTGTGGTTTTAAAAGTTTTTGGTCAGATTTTTGTGTTTCAAGTTGCTTTTATTTAATGGATTTTTTTTTTACTCTTGGCCGACATGCACACTGTGGTGGCATGCCTTCGCTGTCCGTAGTACTAATTTCGTTATAGACACATTCCATGCTAATCTCGCCAACCAAGCAATCCTTCCTTCACCTGATATCAGACCCGACAGAATTGGCTTTATATTATTATTATTATTATTTATAAAGCGCTTACAAGTTCCATAGTGATGTGCAGTGGGCCGACTACAACAAGACGAGTTGGATGCACAGGAACAGAGAGTGTTGCGGGCCCTGTTCAGATTAGCTTTATGTTAAACGTTATCTATAATGACTCTCACAGACAGATCCACAGAGCTGAATACAGTGTTTTATTCAAAAGACCTTATAAGGATCCAACAAGTAAACGACTTGCATAATAAAAATGCCTTATGCAATTCAGATATCCCCGGCAAATCCACCAATTAACCATTTTTGTTGATGAATCCAAAGTAAATTAATAGAGTATGGCATGCTCACCACTTTGACAAGTTGGGACATTGACACTTCAAACTGGACAATGACGGGGTCGGATACATTCTCCACGGGTCGGATGTATGGGTTATACCGAGTGAAGAGATCTTTGTACAGCTTGTGTTCTACATTAGAGCCAATCACCCCTGTAAACAAAGGAGGCTGTTTTCAGTTAATCTGGAAAATATTTTATCATGGTCTGTACTTGACATAATATGTGTACAACAAAATAAAAACTAGATTTGCCATATTTAAAAAATACCATATTGGATGCCTTGAATCTTTGTAGCAATCAACCCCTTTGCAAGATGTACGTCTAATACATTTGCCTACAGCTACACGACAGTACCCACAGTACAGTTTCCTCAAGGATAAGGATAAAGAAAAACGTCTATAATGCAACCGGGAATTGTAAGATTTTCTGGTAATCTTTAACCCTTACAGATTCATCCATATAACCTCCATTTGGTTGGAAAACTGGTCTTCAAAGGCCAACCCCATGAAAGTCACAAGATTGGCTCTTTAATTTACATCTATGGAGGGAGAAAACTGACCTCTCTGACCTCTCATAGCTAGAGATTTATATACCAAATAAAATAATTAGCAAAAGTTACATATTTTGCCCCAGATGGTATAGTGTAGTGAAGTACATTTGATCCCTAGTGTGCTGTAAAAGTCAATAAGGGCACCAAACAAGATTTAAACTTAATTAAGTGTGAGATCTCAGATTTAATTAAATCCATGGGTATCCTCTGTCCATGTCGAGATTGGCTGAAATTATTTGCCATGGTAGGCTGTGCCCAAAGACTTATAGCACCAAAGCCTTTTAAAATTGAGTAAGACAGTAAAGTCACACTCCAAGGCTGCCTGGACTAAGTGATGAGTATTCCAAGACCACACATGATGTATCCACACACAAAGTTAAAGGACACTATAGTCACCAAATTCAATGCATTTCTATGAGGAGATGCGGATTGGCCAGCACTGTGTTTGGTTCTGCCCCGCCTCCTTTGCTGAGTTAATCATAATTGAAGATCTCAGCCAATCCAATATTTTTCTATGAGAAAGCATTGGATTGGCTGAGATTGTCAGATGGGAGCAGGGGTGGGGCCAGCGCTGCATGGGTCTAGATTAAAGGTACGTTTCTACCTTTTTTAAGGGAGGGAGAGGAGGCAGTCACCTAAATAGTGTTTTTAACACTATATGATCAGGAACACACGTTTGTTTTCCTGACCCTACAGCAATACAAACTTGTATTTAAGTCCATCTGACTGTCAGCATCTTTGGCAGCACTGACAGAGCCGACATGTTTTCCTGGACATGCATAGTTTTTACATGTTGCTGTCCCACACCATGATGAATAATGCACATATTGAACAAGGAGATTCAATTATTCAAGCTGTGATCTTAAAGAAGCATATGTCATTATTAATGCCTTCCTGTAGCATATCATTTTGTCATACTACAAGGTATTCTTTTTTCATTTACTGTTCTATGACATGCCCAGGAAAAAAATATGGATCTGCAAACCTCCTACTTCTTAGGACATTCCTTAGAAAATCTTGGGCAAATATGTTACATAAATCTGCAGCTTATTACCAATACCAAACGTTACATGCTATTACATGTTATTTTGATTTGCAATAATGCAACAGTAGAAAGTTCAATTATATAGGACAAAATAAAAGAATACAGTGCACACTATAACTCCATAGACATGCAGGGCTATTCACTACAGTGAGAACTCTTGGAAATTCCAAGTGAATTTAACTTTCAAGGCCAAAATAACCAAAATGGAAAAATTCTCCCAATCAGTTTTGCTTCAGTTGCAGCTACTTTGGCCTTAAATTGACTTTCATTTTGAATTGAACCTTCTGTTGTTACATTATTGCCTGTGCGCTGGTCATGTTTGTTAGGAACACGATGTAAGAGCAAAGACAAATGCATTTAGAGTCCTGTAGCGAGCACCACGTCAGCCTGGCTGTAAGAAACAGAGCAGAAAGTCATTGTTATGGAAAGGTGTTATGCATATTTTAAACCTTTTCCAGTTTCTGTTTTATCTTTGCAGAACGTATTTTTACCTGATATGTATGTGACCTGGAAATCTGTAAGAAAGTTTTCTGATCCACGTGAGCCAATCGAGAGCCTAAACGGGAGCCTAAACAAGAATTGCTCTATGCTTAAAAAGAATCCTACATATTTATAACGTGCATACAGACACACTCCATGAGTGCTATGGTACATCTAGGTAACTCTTCATAATCTAACCTCTGTGGAATACGAGTTTTGGATTAACATTATCAGAGTTGTAATCCACCGTAGCCTGTATTTCAGAGGTTATCTATCCCTTGCTGTAGTCCGTCAGTGAACCTGTCATGTTGAATTACTGCCAAATCTCGAGGTTTCATTACATTACAGAATATGGTTTAAGTTCTTTGGGGAGCGTGGCTGTTTTTTTTTTTTTGTTTTTTTTTTTACTGGACATGATGGTATAACTGTTTCGTCATCTCTGCAGTGTTTAAATAGATAAACTGATTAAGAAGATCACAACACGCTTTCTTCGCAATGTACAATTAGTCAGCGGAGTGCATCCATCTTCTAATTGCACTGATATAACGAGTGAAGCAAGGAACAGAAAGTCTTCCGACACATACACTGTTAGAACCATTCAATTCAGCGGTAGTAACAATGATGCAGAGAAATATCTGATTTATTTTTTTCCTGGTGTCGTCTGACTTTTTACACTTTTTGAACTAAACTGGGCATTGAGCAGACTCGACAAGGTAATTTCAAATTGTTGGCTAAAATAGCTAGTTAATTAAGCCTTCCGTGTGCAATTCCATTGTCAATTCTCCACAATTCTCAGTTTCAGAAAATAATATTTTAATGGATCCAGAAATACCTCCGGAAAAATGGGATCCATATGATAACTAAATACAATCAATATACAGCGCTGTGGAACATGTGGGTTCTATATAAATAATTGCATTCTTATTATTCTTATTCACAACTATTCTGTAAGTTGGGAGTGACTGATCCCCCCCCCTCCCATGTCCCATGTGTTTGCCAATGTATTCAAATTTGTAAACGCAAACGCATGTACAATGATCCACAAACGCATGTACAATGATCCACAAATGTACACCTTGAGAGTAAAGTTATCTTAATATAAATTCACTTACTGCTTCTTTTAATACTTTACAGCAATATTTGCCTAGCTTGTGCTTTTAGCACTTTAATACAATGATAGTCTAACAGTTGTCACTCAGGTGTTGTCAATCACAATTTCCATGATGCGGAAATAGTCATAAGTATGACCATTCTAACAAAATAAACTAATTTATAAAAGCACGCATATAACCATACTCAAAGTCTGCACAGATACATTACTAAGACACATACAGGAACGTGAAGAAAAAAGACATTACTTTTTACAAACACTCAAAGCGAGAGAGGAAAAAGCACAAGTGTGTGTTATTAAGTATTCATACACACTGACATCCTTTTATATTAACCTGTTCAGGGCCAGTCGGTACTGTCAAGATAACATGAGATTTGACCATCTCTGGTCCCGAAATGGTTAATAAAAAAAAGAACACACATACATGGAAAAAATGGACTCTGCTTTTTTTTTTTTTTGACAATCAAATGAACTAACTAATTTAAATAGCATCAACATACATTGTATATATTAATGTAAAAATGTAAAATAAATAGATTTTTTTTTTTAAAATGACTTACCGTAATTTAAGACCGAAAACATAACACAGCGGAATAGCAAGTTAATAGCCTTCATCGTAAAACATTAGTTGTACTTCATTAAGGAAAGAGCAGAGATATTTGTGTGAGCATGTGTTCTGGATGCTGTACAGAGCTACCAGTAAAAAAAAAAAAAAAAACTCTCTCCTTCTATTCCTCTCCTCCCCCAGTACACTCAAACAGATGCTGTCTGACTTAAAACAGTCCAAGCTCACAGATAGTCTGTATACTGAGGAAAAACTACAAATTTGGGCCCCTAGAGGCACATTTTCCATCTGCCTGCAACTTACTTTGCCGTCCTGGGCCCCCAGGGTTCCATATTTCAAAATTGTGATTTAGTCAGGGCAACAGGAGATTGGTTAATGTGTATTGCTTCAGATCTCTACACCTGGTTCACTTCCTGGTCTGTTGTACCTTGTTGGTGTAGTAACAATCTTAAATTTATCATAGATACAAAGACTGATATTTCTGGTGAATAAAAGCCCCAAGATGTGAAACGCGTTGTGGATTTATTGTGTCTTTGATTAATAAAAGTACTGTTTGGCTACCTCATTATCTGGTTTCTGCCACATACTTTTTTTGTCTTTTTATGCTCAGTATTTCATTTCCTACCTCGAATTTAGATTCATCACCTGTGACACCTGCGGACAACTGTCAAAAGAATCCCAGGTGGGAATTATGCCACTCACACTTGAAACATAGAGCAGTTTGTCTGCTCAGTTTATTGTGAGTATATTTTCATTTATTATTTATACTCAGCCATACAGGGAGTACTATCGTTTTTCCCTTTCCGGTCTCTATGGTCCATCCCACCACTACCCTGTTGTGAATTATCCTCAGAGGGATATCCTACAAGTGGGGATTAAAACCACTGTACGGTGTTTAATCCAGGGCTGGTTAAAGCTCTATTAAATTTGAAAATTGAAAATTGGACTTGAGTGTCGTATGTTATATATTTTAGTGACATATTGCACTATTGATTTACCTTCTCTGCTCTCTTTCATACGCTGTCATAAGTGAAGCCTATACAAGAGCATTTTACGAAAATCGGAAGAAAGAAGCATAACTATTTTGGGACCGTGTCTGATTACCTGGTATCTTATTTTGTATTTGCCTGTTGACTTTGTTTTTTAATTTTGTAATTTTTAAGGATTTTTGCTTTTTTTTTATATATTCTATTTGTGTGGTTCTAGCCCAGTTAACCTGGCCTTGTCTGCAGCATTAGGGGGCTGAACTTCACCTGTGGCTGCTACCTGTCACGCCAAGTCCACTTGAGGCAGATTGCTTATTATCCAGGTATATAACACTTCTTCGCCCTGAGGGCAGTGTCAGTTCATTGTTTCCGGTTGATGTATTTGGTTCCTGCTATTTTGTTTCCTGTGTTAGTATTCTCCAGCCTTCTGATCTTGGTCCTCTACTCGTTTATTCTGACTTCTGGCATCCTCAATTTTAAAAGAATTGGGCAGACTAGATGGGCCGAATGGTTCTTATCTGCCGTCACATTCTATGTTTCTAACCACGGCTACACCTCGACAATCCTTTTGACTGTGCCCATGTCTGCACTGTGAATTAGAGCACCTTTCCTGTCAAGCCCCCGTGCACAGATTCACAGCCCAGGTGGCTTCTTACCTGCTTAGAGTGGGCTGTGTTTATCAGCAAGGGTGAGCGTAAACCTCTGCACTTCGGACTCCCACCTCCAGGTAAGACCCTGACAGGGAGGGAGCAGTACCCCCCAATCACATACTACAGAAACAAATAACCAAAATATTACACATTTCTATGTATTTATTTTTCACAATGTCTATTATGGTTGATTATATATTTAAGTCGGCCTTAATGCAAATATCTTACTCTCCCTGAAATATTGCTATATAAGGGATAACATAAAGTTGCTAAAACACTTTGTCTCCTTTCCTCCAATATTTCTGGAAGGGTTAAAAATTATATGGAAACATTATAATTGATATAATATAAATATATTTTAAATCCCTGAATAGCAATCTGCACATTAAATTTGTGTGTTATTAAATTGTATGTCAGGACATGCCTATTGGATTACCCCTTATCTCTGTTGAATCTCTTGTTGCCGACCTCGGACCGGACATACCTATTGCCTATTGGATTACCTCTTATCTCTGCTAGATCTGAACTTCCTTGAAAGGGTGAGTGGATTTCATTTTTTTTCCTATTTGTTTAACATTTGTAAATATTCATTACAGATTAACTGTGCCTTCAATTGTCAAACCTATTTAAAAAATGGAAGTCACTAACCTTTCCCAGGCTTTCCAGACCCTACAATCGCAGGTTGAGTTATTGACACAATCTATTCAGGAATTCCACGTCAAATTAAATGATATCCAAAACCAAGTGGACACTTTAAGAAAACATTCCCTTTCTCGTCATAGTGAAATTTTCTGGGGATCGTTCCTCCTACAGAGGGTTCATACACGAGTGCAAGCTCATGTTCGCTCTCAGACCCCAAACATCAGCAATGATGTAAAGATAAAGACCATTATTTCTTTACTTCAAGGTGATTCAGCTAAGTGGGCTTACCAACTCATTGAATCAGATGATTCATGTCTTTCTTCCCTTTAATTATTTTTACAAGAGATGAATAAGCTTTACGATGATACTAATAAAAGTTACACTGCTAAAACCTTACTACATTCCCTAACTCAGGGAAAAAACACTGCTGAAGATTACGTTTCACAATTTAGGAGACTTGCTACTGATACTTCTTGGAATGAGGCCACCCTAAAGTACCAGTATAGACTAGGGTTGTTTGATAACCTCCATGACGAACTTGCACAAACTTGATTTACCTCACTATTCAATTGGACAGAAGATTTAGAGAAAAGAGAAATATCCTCTTCCTCTAACTTCCAGACCGTCTATTTCATCTATCCCTTGACCTACTAATACTCCCAGCTATTCAAAAAATGAAGCAATGGAAGTAGGATCCATAAGAGGTCCTTTATCTAATGCCGAAAAGAACAGAAGAAAGTCTATGAATTTATTCATGTATTGTGCATCTCCTTCTCATCTACTACCTAATTGTCTCCTTTCCAGACGAACTAAGATTGGTAAGTACTCCAATACTTATTTTTCTACAGCTCTAAACAAACAGGATAATTGCTTTGTTACAATTCCGCTTTTTGTAAATCATACAATGGTTGATGTTGTTGCTATCATTGATTCTGGTGCCATCGGGTTGCTTTCTAAACCAAAAAACAATTCATGTCTACAACATTCCAGTTCATAGAAAAACCCATTCCTCTCAAATCGTTCTCTTTGATGGTTCTGTTTCTAATTCGGGTGCTATGTTTCCAAACTCTCTCTCTTAAAACTACAATTGAGAAGATCCACTTTGAAGAAATCGCTTTTGACATTGTTAATTTTTAAATTTTTAATGCCGTATTAGGACTCTCTTGGCTAAAAATGCACAACCCTTTAATCAATTGGTCCTCAAATACTTTTAATTTTGATTCTGAATACTGCACTTCCACCTGCATAAAACATTCCAAAATCTGTGTCCCCTATAATTCCAGATCATTACCTTGAATTCGATGACTTTTTTAGTGAAACTGAAGCTTGTAAACTTCCTCCCTCCAGACCCAATGACTGCCCTATCGACCTTATGGAAGGGTCTACAACCCCCTACAGTCATATTTACCCTTTATACGAACCCGAACTTAAGATTTTAAAGGACTACTTAGATAACAACCTGAAAAAAGTGTTTTTTAGGCATTCCGATGGAGCAGGAATATTCTTCGTTACTAATAAGGATGGGTCTATCCGACCTATCATTGATTACCGCAAATTAAACAAGATAACTGTTAAGCATCAATGCCCTCTCCCCTAAATTCCTGAAATTTTCGAAAGGATTAAGAATGCAAAGTGGTTTACCAAATTAGACCTTAGAGTTGCTTTCTCTCAAACTGCTATGTTTACAGCAAGCAGGGTTAACCCTAGATAGACCTGGCACCCAGACCACTTCATTGAGCTGAAGTGGTCTGGGTGCCTATAGTGGTCCTTTAATGCCGACTCCAGACAGGGTAGCAATCCCCTATTTCAAATAGGTGATACGGTCTTGCTTTCAACTAAATATTTAAAGTTGCAAGGACCTTCAAAAAAGCTTTCTCCCACTTACATCGGTCCTTCTAAAAATAATAAAACAAATCAATCAAGTTTCTTATAAACTTTTGCTCCCATTAAACATGAAAATCCATCCTGCTTTCCATGTTTCTTTATTAAAAATTTATAATTTTGACCCCCTATCACCATTGCCTCCTCCTCCTCCTCCTATCCTCATTGACAATGATGAGGAACATGAAATTGAGGAGATACTCGACTCCAAAATTTGTTACAACTGGGTTGAATATTTGATAAAATGGAAAGGCTCTGATTGTTCTCATAACCCATGGGTTCCATATTTCCATGTACATTTCATTTTTTTCTATTTGTTTGACATTTGTAAATATTCATTACAGTGTATATTATAGCTATGAATCCAATCTTTCAAGTAATTTTTAAAAGATATTTGGTAGTGAAGGTTTATGTTACTTTGTAAATGCTTGCCTCATAACATTCCATGAGGACTGTATACAGTTACTGTCCTTGATTCCTTAGCAAGACAAAGATCCAAATCACCTTAACCCCTTAAGGACCAAACTTCTGGAATAAAAGGGTATCATGACATGTCACACATGTCATGTGTCCTTAAGGGGTTAAAGGAACACTATAGTGTTAGGAATATAAAGCTGTATTAACTAACATTAAAGTGTCCCTCTGCCTCGACCCCCTCCTGCCCTGAGTTCCACCACCAGCCTTTAAAGGTTTAAATAAACCTTTAAACAATTACATCCTCTCCAATGCCAGCCGATGGGGTAAACCTAATGCGCAACCTCAGACGTCCAGCGTCGTTTCACTGAGTTAGGACAGGGACACTGCACCCATACTATTTGTGCCCTGGCTGCCTATAATGTCCCTTTAAAATGACTGTCATCAGTAACAAAGACTGTCATTGTTTGCCCTATACACAGTTACATAGTTATACAGGCTGAAAAAAGACTGGAATCCATGAAGTACAGCCTTTGTACATTGTTTTTGTCTCTGATCCAAAAGAAGGCAAAAAAAATCCAAGTTGAAGCACTTTTCAATTTTGCTACAAACTAAAAATCATTTGAGACCCCAGAATGGCAGTCAGATCTCTCCTTGGATCAAGAAGCTGTTATCCCACATATTAAAAATGATATCACTGAATATTATGTTTTTGCAAGAATTCATCCAGTTGCTGTTTAATCATCTGTAGGGACTCTGATAAAACCACCTCTTCAGGCAGATATCATAGATATCACATATTAAAATAAAGCATGATGAGTCAAAGCAGTCTATGTGGATCCACACTGCCATAACATTACAGGATGCAATGTCTGATATATAGGTGAAATTCGGGCTTGTTATTGAATTGACATTTCTCAACATTGTCAATTCTTCTGTGTTCGTTCTTATGTATGTCTTTATATGTATGTTGTGACGAAATTTCGCCACTGGTTTTTGGAGAGGACTAATGGCCAGCCTTTTGCCCAAAGACTATGGGCCCTGCAAAAAGACATGTTAAAAAAAGTGACTGCCATGGGAAAATGTGCCTCTTCCCACCCCCCTTTTTCCTGTCCTATTGTTTCTCCAGCAGGGCGTTGTCCCAGAGACAATGCCAGACCAGTTTAAACTGGCTGCTTTGTCCCTCCTCAATCTCCCATCAGCCCTTGCTATTGTCCGACCCCACCCTTCCTTGTACTATAGTGCACTTTTAACATTGAAAATAGACCGGCTGCACAGCCTAATTCTCTGGAACTGTTTTGGGCATGAAAATGTGCTTGCGGTCGGTCAAAAGAAACTTCCAGGAATTTCCTGAACCTCTGCTCTGATCCGGGTGATTTTTGGATATGTTGTTCACCCTGATCAGGGCTATCAGGAGATTTAGGGGGATATGTTATGTTTTGGGGTGTTTTCCAGACTTTGTAAAAATGTATGTTTTTTCTGCTTAAAGTTAATTGAGTTAGTACATTGTCTTCGTTAATTGTATCACAGGCAGAGGCGAGGGATTGTGTACACTGTATGGGAGTGTCTGAATGTAAACCTCTGTTTTTATTGGCTTGTATGTTTTGTATTCGGTGCCCAACCAGGTCCACCTAGGCGTCATCTTTGCTGTAAAACTTGCATAAAAGACTAGTGTGTGCCATTAGACTTTCTGATCCTGTTTGACCCTCAACACGTAGTCTTGTCTCGTGATTGGAGGGGAACTGCTATAATCACAGTGGGGATTGCTATACTTTGTATACTCCCCTGGGCTTTAATCACTTAGCTCTTTTAAAGGACCACTATAGTGCCAGGAAAACATACTCGGTTTCCTGGCACTATAGTGCCCTGAGGGTGCCCCCACCCTCAGGGACCCCCTCCCGCCCGGCTCTGGAAAGGGGAAAAGGGGTAATAACTTACCTTTTTCCAGCGCTGGGCGGAGAGCTCTCCTCCTTCTCTCCGCCTCCGTTACGCCCCGCCGGCTGAATGCGCACGCGCGGCAAGAGCTGCGCGCGCATTCAGCCGGTCTCATAGGAAAGCATTTACAATGCTTTCCTATGGACGCTTGCGTGCTCACTGTGAAAATCACAGTGAGAAGCACGCAAGCGCCTCTAGTGGCTGTCAATGAGACAGCCACTAGAGGATTAGGGGGAAGGCTTAACCCATTCATAAACATAGCAGTTTCTCTGAAACTGCTATAATTATGAAAAAATGGGTTAACCCTAGCTGGACCTGGCACCCAGACCACTTCATTAAGCTGAAGTGGTCTGGGTGCCTAGAGTGGTCCTTTAAGAGCTGTTCTTGTTATGCTCTCCTGGAGGAGAGGTCTCTCCCACACGGTCCTGAATGTCAGAGGTTGAACCAGGGTGAAAGGAAGACGGCGAGATTCCAGTTAAGCTGCGGCGGTTGTGGAGTCTGCGGTGGTTGTGGTTTCTGGTGCGGTGCTTATAGTCCTCAGCGTCAGCTAGGAACCATCCATTAACGGAGGTACCCAGTCGGGGTGCCAGGTCATTCGTAACATATGTTTTCTGAAAAACGTTAACATTTTTAAAGGAAAATACATGATTGACCAACAACAGATTTCAGATTTTGCAGATTCTAAGCACACATATGAAGATTTTAAACAAATCACGCCATGAGTCTGTTAAATATAAAGTTTTATAATATTTGTTTATTTCTGTTTAGCTATGTTACATTTCTAGTTAAATAAGCAATATTAATAATACTACTACTCCAATATTTTAGGATATCCTTGTGAGCCCTTATCACTGAAAATTATTTTCACATTATACATAGTGCAAGCAACCTATCAATTCACATATACCTTCCTTAACCTTCCTCCTCTTTATAGTTCCTTATAGTCCAATTCACCTGACCTTATGTCCTATTCCCCACTCACTGACCTCATTTCATCCCTCTGTGTATTCCATCAATGCACCATCACCCAGGCTCTACCTTTCTACCCTCAGCTGTCAATACTAATCTAGTTTGTTTTTTATCTGATTGATGATTGCATAATTAATGTAATCATTGGTGACTTTAGAATTGTCAATCTATGTAATGCACCAATCAGGGCAACAATATAATTAGAAACCAGTTGAACAGACTAGTAAAAAATCTCTTTGGATCTGGTACCAGCATCAGTACCATGGAGTCCTTATTTTGACATTTTGATAATCATTCTAGAAATGGGTTTTATTAATGGAAATGATCTGATTAAGACATTAAGTCTTGTCCAATATTTAATCTAATAAAATGTGTTTAATTCTAAAATTACATTTGTTCTGTAATTTTGCTCGAGGGTAACACTTTGTGTTATGATGCAGCTTTATATAATTGAAATAACAAATGATTTGAAATTTAGAACTCACGACAATGTGTGTGTGTAGCCCTTTAAAGAACTCCAACTACCGTAGCTCACATATTGCACTGTAGTAAACTGTAGTGAACTGTAGTACTTATGGTGCCAGTAGTGCCATTAGGCCACCCAGTCCAAATAGTTAAACTATGTTAGAACAGTTGGTGTCCACCAAGTGCTGCTAACTGCCTCCACTATTGACTACAGGCAGGGCTGCAATCAGAAATGTTGGGTCCCCAAACAAAGCTCAAGGTCTGGGCCCCCGGGGCCCACCCCGACTCCGCCCACAGGGCTCTTTCTGCACCCGCCGACAAGGATGCAGGACTGAATGTGGTGTGTGTATAGTGGATGTAGAATGAGAATGCGTGCAATGGATGCAGAGTGAGTGTATAGTGGATACAGAGTTTACATTTGTGTAATGTGTGTAGTGTTTGTGTGTATTAGATACAATGTGTGTGTGTTTTTGGAGTGTATGTAGTGTGTGTATAGTGAATACAGAGTGTGTTTGTGTAGTGGATGTAGTGTGTGTTTGTGTAGTGGATGTAGTGTGTATTAGATGCCGTGTCTGTGTATAATGAATGCAGAGTGTTTGAATGTGTGGTGGATGTAGTGTGAGTATAAATACGGTAACTTGCAATATGTTTGCAAGCAACAGATTGCACTGTACAGGTTCCGCAGCGAAATCAAGCTAGTTAGTAGTAGTAAGCATCAGCAGGACAGGAGAGCTCATAAAACATTTAACAACACATGACCGGTGTATAGTCGCCATATGGGCAGTTGGACTCCAGGACAACCCTCCCACATACCTAACCCAATAACTCACTGACACAAAGGTATATGGGAAAATTTGTCCACAGCTTTATTTAAACAATCTTGAATAATAACAATTTATTAATTTCCATATTAATAACCATAGCAATAATAATTTAACAATAAACATGGGTCATTGCCCCCATACTCCGCCCTCACATCCGAATCCTTCTGTTAATATAACAGGCAATGACCCCCATATAAATAACACATATACATATATATATAACATACATATCAACATATTCCAACATACCAACTTAAAGTGCCAAACATAAATTAACCATGGCAGGGGTATACCCGGATACCCCTGCCCCACCAGATTCTGAGCCACCGACAGGTCTCGGAACCTACCAACCACCAATGACCACAGTTTTACGTCTCCATGACGTTCATCCTAGGGAGCCTATTTCTTCTCCTTCAGCTCCCTATCCCGCCGCTGTGAAAAAACGGGATAACCCAAGTCCGAACCAAATTCAGGGAGGGTGGGCGGGACAAACTCAGCAAGGTAGTAATTAAAAGTGAAGGATTTAAAATGGCTGCCTATTTAAATAGCCAAGCCTACTTACCCATAACTCCATACTTCCTTCCCTCCTCCTATGCCCGCCTCCTAACCCCTGTCAAGGCCTTTTTTCGCTTAGCTGCGCTTTGGCTACATGGGGCTACATGACTGGTGTATAGTCGCCATATGGGCAGTCGGACTCCAGGACAACCCTCCCACATACCTAACCCAATAACTCACTGACACAAAGGTATATGGGAAAATTTGTCCACAGCTTTATTTAAACAATCTTGAATAATAACAATTTATTAATTTCCATATTAATAACCATAGCAATAATAATTTAACAATAAACATGGGTCATTGCCCCCATACTCCGCCCTCGCATCCGAATCCTTCTGTTAATATAACAGGCAATGACCCCCATATAAATAACACATATACATATATATATATATATAACATACATATCAACATATTCCAACATACCAACTTAAAGTGCCAAACATAAATTAACCATGGCAGGGGTATACCCGGATACCCCTGCCCCACCAGATTCTGAGCCACCGACAGGACTCGGAACCTACCAACCACCAATGACCACAGTTTTACGTCTCCATGACACTCACCCACCCTGAACTACTAGATGAGGACCTAGCGCGCCGAGCCCTTCCCTTAACCCCCCCGAACCCCCGGGCCCTAACCGGTGACGGGCTGCTATCACCAGACCCCGACCCTGTGCCCCCCCAGTACTACGCCCACCTAGCTGCTCACCAGCGCGGGGGAATCCCCACCCCCCACCCCGGCGGGCCCCCCGGCTAGAAGAACCCCCTCCCCTCGGTACCTCTAGACCGTCCCCAGACCCCGCACCCCTAACCTGCCCTGAACGCCCTGCGCACCTAGACCTCCTGCCCCCACCCGATGGCAAACCTCCCCCCGCCGTACCCCCTGGCCCATCCACCCTCCCGGCTACAGGCCCTTGCTCCACGCTCACTATCCTGGAACTACCCAGCGCACCCTCCCCCCTAGGCCTCTCTGCCCCCGATCCAGGAGGAACCTGACCCCTCTCCATCCCCCCCCAGGTCTCTGAACCCCGTGCCCAGTCCTCCTGCGCTGATCCGCGCCAAGGGGGCCCCGGCCGGAACCCCCTGCACTTGCCTGCTCCAGGGGCGGTCCACGAGCTCCTCCCGCACCGGCCCCGCCAGTCCCCATCATGGGTGTAGGGGACGCCATCCCGGGCCGCAATCCCGCATCACCTCCGGTTCCAGGGGGCCGCCCGATGTCTTCCGCGGCCCCCGCTCCAGGCGCAGCCCTCCCCGAACTGGGAGCCGTGCCGTCCGTCTCCCGGGTAGCCGCCTGCCGGCTACTGTTTCTCTGACGTCCCGGTAACACGCCGGGAGGCGGAGCCTCAACCATGCGGCTACCGGGTCCTTTGCGGCTTGGTCCCGCCGCCGCCCGGCCACTGGAACCGTCCCCACCGGACTCCGTGCCTGGTCTCAGCCGTCTCGGCGGCCTCAAGGCCCGCACAGGCCGACCTCCGCTGCCCTCAGGATCCGCAGCACCCGCCAGGGCCGGTCCAAGTTGCGCCCGCAGCCAGTCCACGCCACGTCCTCGAGCTGCCGACCGGATCCGCTCCAACAGCTCCTCCATGTCATCCATCGACCCTGCAGAAGGAGAGAAAAAACAAAGACCCACCAAGCCAAATCCGTGGACACAGGAGTGCACATAAACTCGGCAAGGTAGTAATTAAAAGTGAAGGATTTAAAATGGCTGCCTATTTAAATAGCCAAGCCTACTTACCCATAACTCCATACTTCCTTCCCTCCTCCTATGCCCGCCTCCTAACCCCTGTCAAGGCCTTTTTTCGCTTAGCTGCGCTTTGGCTACATGGGGCTACATTTTATTCACCCTGTACATATAATGAGCACGTGGTGACTAAGACATAAGAATAACCTCCCAGTGATGGTGACTATCGTCATAAATATCACATTACTTTATATAGCATTTATCTTCCTTCCAGTGTTCAAGTACTTCCTGCGGTCTAGATGTTAGTATTATCAAGCGTAATGATGGTAATTTTATAAAGCTCAACATGATAAACAGTTAAGCTGAACTTGATTTAATTTTGCCAAGCTTGTATGTAAATTAAAAAGCACCATTAGATCTTTGGATTTTATTTATTCCACTTACGATTCAAACCAGCACCCCAGTATACATTGCTGGTGGTAGCTTATAAAAATTGAAGAACATTTAATACATTTTCTACAGATGAACTTGCCCTTTAATCTGCAGAGACATAGTGAGTTATAGTCTCCGTGGACCTTCTCTCTCACCATTTCCAGATAGTTGATCAGATATTTTCCTCTTTATCATATTTTGCATGCTTTTCACTGTAACCTGAATCAAGCAATATAGGAAATATGATTTTTAAAAAATAGGACTATATAAAATAAGGCTTCATGCTTTACTAAAAAGAACTTGCCAATTATCAGGTCTGTTAATTCAGGCAATATCATGAAATTGTAAAGCGATTCAAATGGCTGCTGGATATAAAGGGAATTAAAGTCTTATTTTCCATACTATACAATTGTCTATAATTTATGGCTCCCAAGATCTCTCCTTAATCTCAGTTGTTATTTGAATTTTTTTTTTCTCATGAGTAAAGAAGCATCTGCTTTTGTAAAATTAGAAAAAAACAGAGAAAATATATTTCGTAAAGTACAACATGGTTTGATACAGTGACAGATTCATCTGTAAGACTAATATTGCTGGTTTGTCTGGTTTGCCTCCCTTTCGTGGAATTGCCTGTCCGTATCCCTATTCGTCTGTTTGACTATCTACCAAATGAACTTACCGAACGGACGGCCACCCAGAACAGAAGTGTGCCGCTGGGTAACCTCTTGATCCCAATTAGAACGTTGTGGTTAACCGCAGACACCTCTTAATTACAACCGAATGTCGGGTGGTCGTCATTCGTATGTCGACCACGAGGCGGCGGCCATTTTAAACCATGCGAAAGACCAGCGGTGTTCAGCACAGATTCTATGGAACTAAAAACTGACACTTTTTCTGCCGAACACCGCTGAAACCACAGACCGCCCTTCTCAGTTGATAAGGCATGCGAACACCAGCCGTTCGGGATTTTGGATTATACGAATGAACTGAACCCAGATAGCCTTCCCATGGAGTCGATCGCATACCGAAAGACTGTAAAGACTTTGACTCCATGGTGATTGAACTGAGCGTATGGGATCTGAGCACTATTCGCTAATATAATATGTTCGGTAGTTGTGTGATTATAAATTTTTATGTGTTTTGCCGGTATTATTTAAAATGGCGATTTGCCTCTGTCCTGGAGATAATTGAATTACTTCTCAATTATCTCCAGGGCAGAGGGGAGGTAACCAGGATGCATTGTGGGAATAAAATGTGCCTGTATGTCCTAAAGTGATACATGTCTGTCTGCCATTACAGTCTATCATTTGGTCCCCTAGGGGAGTGTCCACCAAGTGGGAGACCTGCATAAATACGGGCGGGTGGCCCACAGTAAACCCAGTTCTTTTACCCTCAATGCGGAGCTTGGTTTCGTTATTGGGGGGATTTACTATACACGGATAGCGACTGATTGATGAAAGTGTAAGCCGCTTGGAGGATATATTTATTCGGCTGTTAGCAGCGATTCTTGGATTTACTGTTCGAGAGTTAGAGCACCCGTACGGGTCCCGTTCGGGAGATTGGCACATTCCCCTGATTGCAGTTCGTACGTTTGGAGTCTATACGAATGGAGTTTGCATTATTGCGAAAGGGGAATCTTTACTAAACAGCGATTTCACTCCTTGGTACCAGGGGTGTCTTAACAGATACTTATCTCCATTCTACTGTGCACCTGTTATGTTTATGATCTTCTTGAGCAGGAGAAGTCTGTATTGTGGTGATATGATGGTCAGAGGAAGGGACTGTCTTGCTATGTATTGTAGACAAAATTGTTACCCAACCAAGTTATATCTCAAAAGACCAAGGCTAGAGGGGAGCAATGTATGCTAATAGTCAGGGTGGGTGCATAAGAGGTTAGACACATGCTGCAGGATTGGTTCAGGGAGGGAGGCCTGGTCCAGGTTCAAAAGGGGGGAGAGCAAGAGGTTTCTGGGCTTTGTGGTGTGAGGGCAAGGGAGAGAGAGGATAGGTACACTGTTGAAAAGAAAGAGATCCTTGCTGAGGCATATATAAACAGGATTACATACCTCCCAAGTGTGCCTATTTCAAATTTCAAAAAGTAGGGCAGTTCCTACTTGGGGCCCAAATCCCTCTAACCCTCTTTTGTATTCTAATGTCTCTTTTTTTCTTGGAGCTCCATATTGTTGGTTTGTCTGAATGTACAAACTTTGTGTTTCTTTATCCACAGTCTCTCCTGACCCCCATGTGAGGCTCTCCCCACATCTCCCTAACCTCTTTGTATCCTACCATGGTTGGAGATACACTGTGCAGTCATTGCTCTTGGTAGGTTCTGCGCAATCCCGAGCATAAAGTATCACTTTAATGACTGCAGAAAGGAAGGGAAATAAGAGGGTCACTGTGACGGACCTCGGGCACTCCAACCGAGTACCTCCGTCAATCGATGCTCCTAGCGCTTGCCGAGGACTCCGAGCACTCCAACCAACACCATCAGCACTGCGGACCCCACTTCCAGAAATGCAGCTGTGCCGGGGTCTCGCGGTCTCTCACCCACCCTGGATTCACGACCAGGATCCAGCTCCCAGTGGGTGAACCTCTCCTAAATCCAGAGAGTGTAGCAGGAACAAATCAAGCTCTTACAAGAGCTTACTCTGGGGAGTAAGTGATTATAGCAATCCCCAGAGTTTAGGTACCCCTTCCCCCAAGCATGAGCCAAGTCTTCATGAAAGGTGCAAGTAGGTCTGGTTTATTGAGGGATACCTGCCCGGTATTTATGCAAGTGTCCACCAGGTGGACACTCCCCTAGGGGACCTAATGGAACAATGGGACACATATTGGATAATAGCCAATCACAGACAATACAAACAAAACACTCCCACAGTGATATCACAATCCCAGGACAGAGGCAAGACTCCATTAACCACATGGTTACAAAAAGACATAAAATTACACAATGTTACAATTACTACATAAAACATATACATGCAACATATCCCCAGATAGCTTAGATCTGAGCGCACATTATTACCGAATGGCACTCAGATCACATACATGCAGTTCAATCGCCATGGAGCCAAAGTCTTTTCCATAGTCTTTCCTTACACGAATAGGCTCCATGGCATAGCTATCTGGCACTACTCACATACTGAAAGTCCCGAACGCCCCAGCAGGAATACACAAATAAACCTTTCTGCAGGGTAAAATACAGCTATCAGCAAAGGGGCCATAGTGGGAAGGAAGGAGGCTGGCCAGTAGTCCCCTCCAGGCACAAGTGGCGAAGGGCACTTCATCACAGTGACTATGCAAAAGGAACCGAAACTAGGTTAATTAATTTTGTGCAATATTATCACTGCGAAGATTTACTAAGAGGAGAGTTATGTAGAATAGGCTGCTGAGGAAAGTATATAACATGCAAAAAATTATCTAAAATTGTTTTTGAAAATGTGAAACATCAAATGGTAGAATGATCTTCTAATGAATTGTTGTCTTAAAGGAACTACCAAAGAGGAGAAGGATGAAGAAGAAGAAATGAAGGAATATGAAATATTTCAGCAGGTTAAGTAGCCCAGGAGAAGCAAGATAATTTATTCCTCCCTTGCTCTGCTGGGTAGAAGAGTCTCAAATAGGACACAGTGAGTTACTGAAATTGTTGTGCCATGACCTTCCACCAGGGACCACCATGTTGTGGTCATCAGCACATGGCACAATATCAGTAACCTGTAATGCCACCACCATTGCCTCCACTTGTGTTGCCACCAGTGTCACCATGTATGGCCACCTGCCCTCGAAGATCTGCTACTATAACACATTCCACAGCAATAGCCTTTCATGTATGCACATGCATTTTATCCTCCCTCCCTTAGCAGTGCCAAAAATTACCGCAACCACCAGTATTTGGTTTCAAAATGATGCTGGTCACATGATGATGCCCACAGGTAAGAGGCCTACAGGATGAACAAGCGGGTGTTGCCAGAGCAGCGCCAGAACCATATGTGGGCAGCCAGGAGGCAACTAGAAGAACATGACCTCCTAAACAACTCAATATCAAGAACATCTGAATGTTAGGATTTTTCTGTCAGCAGATCACACACTCCATGCACATGTTCGTCCAATCCTAATCCAATTGAAGAAATTTAGTTTTTTTTATTATTAAAAACAAATTATGTTCTTTATAATGACATCATGTTTATAGAAAGGTTATATTTGTACAGGTCAGTGTTTTAACTCTAACACATTAACATCTTCTGCATTAAAACTATTTTTAGACATATGCACCATTATGAATACTAAATGATGGAACAATTTAAACAACATTCACAATGGGCACTTTTCACTAAAGTCACATTGTATTTTTTGAAAGCTTTAAATGAGTTGTTATTGTGAATGGTAAAGGTTGACATAGATTACTATCACTTCATGTAATTCATGATTTAATATATTTGCTTATACAGAGAGTTACTGTCTAAGTACAAGCAGACCATGGTATGTATTATCCTGATGTATTGCACTTAGACATGTATTCTTGTCTACTTATGTTTTTTGTTAAACCATTCTACAGTGTAATAGCACACATTTCTCCATTGAAAAACTCACTTTCTTAATGTATTATGTTCAATGTATGATTGTCAGGTTACCTTTGGTGTCTACCTCGGAGGAGGTTAGACACCTAGACGTCCATCCTCCCAGGGGGGCTGACTCACCCGATCCTTGCACTCCTCCCGGTCGTTTACACGCCGGCCGCGATAGCTCCGCCTCCTTTTATGACGCGGCGCTCAGTAGCCGACGTCATGACGGCAATCACGTTCCGACCCGTCAATCACGGCAACCAAGTGCCGAACAACGAATCAGGACTCGTTGGGGGCGGAGCCAACAGTTAAAGAGCCAAGGTATAAAAAAGGGTTCTGTGGAATGATTCATTGCCCTGTCGTGGTTCTAGCTAGTCTGGTCACTCAGTGCACTTACCTCTATTGTCTTTTGGTTCTGACTCGGCTTGTATTTTGACCCTGCTTTCCTCTCTTGTCCTTTTGACTCGGCTTGTCTCTCGCTTACCTGATCTCTCGTTCCCTCGACCTCGGCTTGTCTCTGACCATTCTTTTGCTTTCTCCTTACGTTAGTCCGGCCATTCTAAGGTCCGGTATACGTACCTATCTCCTGTTTGTATTCTGCGTGTTGGATCCCTGTCACGATCCTGACATTACGACAGGGCCAATGGATCCTGCAGGTACAAACTCTCAGGTCGGTTCTCCTGACTCTAGATTTGAGGCCATGGATCATAGAATGGACCAGATGGCTCTAGCTCTGCAAGCATTGCTATCTCGTCCTAGTAGTCACTCAGAGGAGATGCGTACCCCATCTATCTCTCCTATAAGTACAGGCCTAGAGGTAGCCACAGTGGCTACTTCTTCCCGTGTTACGTTCCCGTCACGCTATGGCGGCGCTCCTGACACTTGTCGAGGTTTTTTAAACCAGATAGGTATTCATTTTGAGTTACAACCCCACGCCTACCCTACTGACAGGGCGAAGGTTGGATTTATAATTACCTTGCTCATTGACAAGGCACTTAGATGGGCTAACCCCCTGTGGGAAAATGATAACCCGTTAGTTTATAATTATAATGCTTTTGTCGCTGCATTTAGGAGAGCTTTTGACCCCCCAGGAAGAAAGGCCAATGCAGCTAGACTACTGTTACGTCTTAGACAGTATAACCGAACCCTCGTGGATTATGCTTTAGAGTTCAGATCCTTGGCGGCAGAAGTCAAGTGGAATGAACAGGCTTATATGGACGTATCTATGAACGGGTTATCTGATGAGATTTTAGATGAGGTGGCCACAAGAGATCTTCCTGAAAATTTGGAGGATCTGATTTCATTTATTTCCCGAATAGATGAACGTATGAGACAGAGGCAGAATATTCGGGATAGAACCCGCAGATCCTCCATAAGACTAGCTGCCTCATTTCAGACTTCTGATTCTACTACTTTAGCTCTCCCAGAACCTATGCAAATAGGTAATACTCGACTCTCAGAAGAGGAAAGACAGTACAGGAGAAGGGAGGGTCTTTGTATGTATTGCGGAATTAGAGGTCACCTACGCCTAAATTGTCCTAACCGGCCGGGAAACGCTCGCACCTAAGTTTCTCAAGAGGACAGGCCTTGGGTGTTTCTATCTTGTCCTCTATATATGATTATAAAGATCATAGGCTTCTGATACCTGTTTCTTTAGCTTGGGAAAAGGGAGTACTTAATGCTATGGCTTTGATAGATTCCGGAGCAGCTGAAAGCTTTATTGACCAAGCCTTTGTCACTAACCATTCTATCCCATCTCAGCTAAGGGATACACCCTTGGCCGTTGATGGTAGGCCATAGATGGTAGACCATTATCTGAACCTGTTATTTTTCGTGAAACCATACCAATTAAGTTAACCATCACGAGGAAAGAATATCCCTCATGCTGATCTCATCTCCTTCAGTTCCTATAGTCTTGGGGTACCCCTGGCTTAAGAAGCATAACCCTATCATTGACTGGGAACTGGGTGAGATAGTCTCCTGGGGTCAGGGTTGCCAGAGAGGATGTTTGCAGAAAGTCTCACCGATTTGCAGGGTTGACGCCCCGGTTAACTCTTCCCAATCTACAGATTTACAGATACCGTCGCAGTACCTGGATTTAAAGGCAGTCTTTGACAAAAAGAGGGCTGATACTTTACCTCCACATAGGTCTTTCGACTGTAAAATTAGACTCCTACCTGGTACTATGCCTCCGAGGGGTACGGTATATCCTTTATCCACTAAGGAAAACTTAGTCCTAGAGGAGTACATACGTGAAAACCTAGACAAAGGATTTATTAGGAGATCATCTTCTCCGGCCGGGGCCGGTTTCTTTTTTGTAGATAAAAAAGACGGCACTCTACGGCCTTGCATTGATTATCGAGGCTTGAATAAGATAACTGTTAGAAATGCTTATCCTATTCCTTTGATTACTGAGCTCTTTGATCGACTGAAAGGCTCCAAGATTTTTACCAAGTTAGATTTGAGGGGAGCTTATAACTTGGTGAGAATTCAGCAGGGAGACGAATGGAAAACAGCTTTCAATACCCGTTATGGCCACTATGAATACACGGTAATGCCCTTCGGGCTTTGCAATGCACCTGCAGTATTCCAGGACCTTATTAATGAGGTTCTTAGGGAATTTCAGCATGAATGCGTTATAGTATATTTGGATGATATACTAATACACTCTAGAGAGATTGAGACTCACCACAGACAAGTCAGAAGGGTACTGCGCAAACTGTTACAACATGGATTGTACTGCAAATTGGAGAAGTGTAGCTTCGACCAATCTCAGATAAACTTTCTTGGCTACGTTATTTCTGGAGACGGATTTAGGATGGACCCCATTAAACTCCAATCGATTTTAGATTGGCCAGTGCCCAGGGGACTCAAGGCCATTCAGAGATTTATCGGATTTTCCAATTATTATAGGCGCTTCATTAAAGGTTACTCTTCTATTATTGCTCCTATTACCAATATGACTAGACAGGGTGCTGATACCAAGACTTGGTCTACAGAGGCTCTCTCTGCTTTCAAAACACTCAAAGAACATTTTGCCTCAGCACCGATATTAGTTCATCCTGACACATCTTTGCCTTTTCTACTCGAGGTTGACGCCTTGGAGACAGGTATAGGCGCTATCTTGTCCCAAAGGCTAGGTTTGGATAAACCGTTACATCCATGTGGGTTTTTTTCCAAGAAATTATCTGGGCCTGAAAGTAGATATGACATTGGTGATAGGGAACTGTTAGCGGTCATTATGGCTTTAAAGGAATGGAGACATTTGTTGGAGGGGACATTATAACCGGTTACTATTTTGACGGATCACAAGAATTTGTCCTATATAGGGGAGGCCAAGCGCTTGTCCGCCAGGCAAGCTCGTTGGTCCTTGTTTCTGACACATTTCAATTACGTGCTCACTTATAGACCTGGTTCTAAGAACTCTAAGGCAGATGCATTGTCCCGTCAACATGAACCTTCTACGGTGTCTGAAGTAGCTTTGTCTTCTATCGTTCCCAAGTGTAATATTATTGCCAACACATGTGTCAGGATACACTCGCCGTTGCTTGCTGAGATCAAGAAAGTACAACATCTAGCTCCCAAACCTGTTCCTGGGGATCGATACTTCGTTCCTCCTGAGCTCCAAGTGGAACTGCTACATTGCTTTCATGACAGTAAAATTGCTGGGCACCCCGGCATACGCAAAACGTGTTCCCTGATTTCTAAAGATTTCTGGTGGCCTTCCCTTCGTAAGGATATAAGGGATTTCGTCAGGGCATGTGCTGTCTGTATGAAGACTAAACAACCTCACGCGCTCCCTTGTGGACTTTTGCACCCCTTAGAAATTCCCGAGAGACCATGGTCGTGTTTGGCTATGGACTTCATTGTCGATTTGCCTGTTTCTAAAAAACATACTGTTATTCTCACGGTGATTGACAGGTTTACTAAAATGGCTCATTTCGTGCCCTTGCCTAAACTGCCCTCGTCTCCCGAATTAGCTGAGATATTCGCGAGGGAGATTTTTCGTTTACATGGTATTCCCTCTGAAATTGTTTCTGATAGAGGTTCCCAATTTGTTTCCCGCTTTTGGAAGTCTTTCTGTTCTCACTTAGGCATCAAGTTGAATTTCTCATCTGCCTATCATCCCCAGTCCAACGGAGCTGCCGAACGCACCAACCAAAAGATTGAACAATATTTGCGTTGTTTTGTTTCTGAACACCAGGACGATTGGGTTGGTCTGATTCCTTGGGCAGAGTTTGCACACAACAATCTCGTTTGTGATTCTACTCGTTCTAGCCCCTTTTTCTTGAATTATGGCTTTCATCCTTCCATTCTTCCGTCGGTTTCCCCTTCCCAAGGGGTTCCGTCGGTTGATGTTCATGTCGCCAATCTGAGAAAGTTGTGGGATCAGACTCGACGAATTCTTCTTCAGAATTCCATGGTGTTCAAACGACACGCTGACAAACGGAGACGGGTGGCTCCGGTTTTTGCCCCGGGTGATAGGGTGTGGTTGAGTACCAGAAACATCCGCTTGAAGGTTCCTTCCATGAAATTTGCCCCTCGTTACATAGGCCCTTACAAGGTTCTGTGTCGGATTAACCCGGTTGCGTATCGTCTTGCCCTTCCGCCTGCCCTGCACATCCCTAACTCTTTTCATGTTTCTTTGTTGAAGCCTTTGGTTTGCAACAGATTTTCCTCCGCTGAGTCCTCCCCTCTCTCTGTCCAGGTTGAGGGTCAGGAGGAATATGAAATCAAATCCATTCTCGATTCTCGTATTTCTCGGGGGAAGTTGCAATATCTTGTTGACTGGAAGGGGTATGGGCCTGAAGAAAGGTCTTGGGTGGTCCATGAAAATGTGCATGCCCCTCGTCTCCTCCGGGCATTTCATGCTCGTTTTCCGTCCCGCCCCGGTTCCTTCCGCCCGGTGGGCGTTTCTGAGAGGGGGGGTACTGTCAGGTTACCTTTGGTGTCTACCTCGGAGGAGGTTAGACACCTAGACGTCCATCCTCCCAGGGGGGCTGACTCACCCGATCCTTGCACTCCTCCCGGTCGTTTACACGCCGGCCGCGATAGCTCCGCCTCCTTTTATGACGCGGCGCTCAGTAGCCGACGTCATGACGGCAATCACGTTCCGACCCGTCAATCACGGCAACCAAGTGCCGAACAACGAATCAGGACTCGTTGGGGGCGGAGCCAACAGTTAAAGAGCCAAGGTATAAAAAAGGGTTCTGTGGAATGATTCATTGCCCTGTCGTGGTTCTAGCTAGTCTGGTCACTCAGTGCACTTACCTCTATTGTCTTTTGGTTCCTGACTCGGCTTGTATTTTGACCCTGCTTTCCTCTCTTGTCCTTTTGACTCGGCTTGTCTCTCGCTTACCTGATCTCTCGTTCCCTCGACCTCGGCTTGTCTCTGACCATTCTTTTGCTTCCTCCTTACGTTAGTCCGGCCATTCTAAGGTCCGGTATACGTACCTATCTCCTGTTTGTATTCTGCGTGTTGGATCCCTGTCACGATCCTGACAATGATGAACCTTGAGTGTGTGCTATGTCAGGTACATATCTGTGTGATGGCCCTGGTTGGGGATGGCCGGGAGGCATTCTGCTGCCCGTTTGATAGCTTTCACAGCATTTATCCTCAGTGCTATTTTCTCTTTACTTGTGACAATTCTGATTAACTCAGGAGATGTGAAGGCCACTGTGAAAGCTGTTCAGATGTACACTGGTCTGTGAGTGCATGGCCAGGTAAGTGTTATCTTGGGTCGGAAAACAGTGGATTCCAGCCCAAGATCACTTCTAATGGCAACACAAGCAGGGAAAATCAGGGAAGTAACGGGATAGGTGGATTAATAATTAAAAAGTATCAATATAGATAATTAAAGAAATTAAAGTAACATAGTAACATAGAATGTGACGACAGATAATAACCATCCGGCCCATCTAGTCTGCCCAATTTTCTAAATACTTTAATTAGTCCCTGGTCTTATCTTATAGTTAGGATAGCCTTATGCCTATCCCACGCATGCTTAAACTCCTTTACTGTGTTAATCTGTACCGCTTCAGCTGCAAGGCTATTCCATGTGTCCACTACCCTCTCAGTAAAGTAATACTTCCTGATATTATTTTTAAACCTTTGCCCCTCTAATTTAAGACTATGTCCTCTTGTTGTGATAGTTTTTCTTCTTTTAAATATAGTCTCCTCCTTTACTGTGTTGATTCCCTTTATGTATTTAAATGTTTCTATCATATCCCCCCGTCTCGTCTTTCCTCCACGCTATACATGTTAAGATCCTTTAACCGTTCCTTTAAGCCTCTAACATTAATAGCACATTTTGGTATCTAAAAAAGTTAAGATACACTTTTATTTTATACATGATACATTTTATTTTTTTTATTAAAAAATCGGTTTCTGATAATAAAAAAGCAATGCAAGTCAAACAATCCAGGTTAAAATATAAGAAGAAAAAAAAGAACTTTATTAAAACCTGTACATTGACTGTGAGAAACCGATATCCTTGTCTATGATCCTTTTGGCTCCAGCGCAATAAATAACTATAAACCTGGAGATGTCATGTTGATTGGCATAGCTTTATGCATATCAGTGATTATCAGGTGGAATGTGCATTTGTAGTATGGGTTGAATGAAAAGTCCGACAGTTCCAACAACACAAACAATGATGAATATCCAAAGAAACAGTCTGTCCACGACCATGGCAACATATTTCCAATCTTCAATTATCTGAAAAATAAAACCCGGGTGTTAGAACTGATCGGAAGTGAATATTTATACAAATATTGGGGTAAATGAGTGAATGATAAACACCTTATCTTGTTCACTAGAGAACCTCAGGACAATATAAACACCAGGGAAACATATGAAGCAGGGAAGTTGCATAATGCAAAAAAAGGTAGTAGATCCCCGAGGATGGTATGAGAAGTTGGAGAAGGGCAGGAAGTCTGGGAAGTCCATAGATGGAAACATGGACAAAGAGGTATGGCTGAAATTAGGAACATCTGAGAAAGACTGAGAAAAATGTGACTGTGAGGACACCACTGGAAGGTCTCGTATGTATGATTGAGCCAGAGGCAAAGTTTGAAGTAGAACACAAAGTGTATGGGGCACAGGATGGATGAGTGGGTTAATGTGCATCATGGTGAGCAGAGATCTACTTAAAGGACCACTCTAGGCACCCAGACCACTTCAGCTTAAAGAAACTGGTCTGGGTGCCAGGTCCAGCTAAGCTTAACCCATTCTTTTATAAACATAGCAGTTTCAGAGAAACTGCTATGTTTATGAATGGGTTAAGCCTTCCCCCAATTCCTCTAGCGGCTGTCTCATTGACAGCCGCTAGAGGCGCTTGCGTGCTTCTCACTGTAAAAATAACAGTGAGAGCACGCAAGCATCCAAAGGAAAGCATTGATAATGCTTTCCTATGTGACCGGCTGAATGCGCGCGCAGCTCTTGCCGCGCGTGCGCATTTAGCCGCATGGGAGGAGAAGAGGAGGATCGGAGGAGGAGAGCTCCCCGCCCAGCGCTGGAAAAAGGTACGTTTTTACCCCTTTCCCCCTTCCAGAGCCAGGTGGGAGGGGGACCCTGAGGGTGGGGGCACCCTCAGGACACTATAGTGCCAGGAAAATGAGTATGTTTTCCTGGCACTATAGTGGTCCTTTAAGCTATGGGATGACAGATTAAAATGGTGGATCAAGAAGGTATTAAGAGGAGAGTGAGCAAAGAGCTCAGAGAGTGGAGGCAGATTAGAGTGGAGAAAAATCAAGGGAACGCATTAGAAATTGAAATAATTAATTGCACTATACAGCTTTTAAATTAGGCAGAAATAGTGGGAACATTTACATTTTCTAAATGTTTTATCTTATATATACAGGAATTTGGCTAATGCTAAATATATATAAAATGTTTAGAAGATTAAAGCAGAATTCGGTCATCTAATTAATGGATGTCCTTAAAAACAAAGATCTTTTGGTAACTTAGAAGTTGAGATAATGTGTATGAAAGCAGTGCGGGTCCCACAAATGGCAAGAAAGAAAGGGTCTTTTCTTTTAAAATAGGTACATGTACTAGGGAATCCCTGTGAAAAGCATTATTCATATCTATATTTTACTTAGGGATAGTAATATGTGCCAATCCCAGAATAAGAACTTCACAATATTATATAATTTGAAAGATATCATAATTACCAATGTAAATAGATGCATCCAGTGACAAGTGAACATTGTAAAGATAGTCATTAAAAAGAACAGTGGAACAGTTAAAATAAGAAAATAAAAAATATGTAATATTCTCATGTGACAATATTAATAAACTGCTATTTATAAGTGATAAAGTCTTACACTTTGGTCTTCATCCTCAGTTTTCATGTGATCTGCTATGAAGGTTACACCTTCCATGGCTTCTTGGACTTCGGGAGAAAGCTTCCTGGAGGTTCTACATCGGAATTCTTGGTTTCTGAGATTCTCTGCCTGGTCGCTTCTGTCATATGTTCTTGCAGTTGATGCATTTACAAAACAGTTTGAGTTTCTGATCGATTCATGTTGAGCATTTCTCCTGTGGAGTTTTTGGTTTGGTGAGGCTTGCGCTGGCCTTTTCATGAAGAGGAACACTGGAAGTCTCTCTAGAAAACAGTTTTTGACCCATGTTGGCATTGTGTGTGTGCTAGGAGATCTGTGGTGGACATTAAGGACACAGACGCTTGTGACAATGGAAAATGTTACCAACACCATAGTGAACATTAGGTATTTCCCGATGAGAGGAACATCTAAAGAAGTTGGTGGAACAATTTTAGAAATAAGAAGCAAGAACACAGTCAGTGCAAGAAGCACCGAAATACATAAGGTCATTTTCTGACCACAGTCTGATGGAAGGTAGAATACTAATATAGCCAAGGAGGTAATAAGGATACAAGGAATAATCAAATTGATGGTATAGAAAAGAGGTTTCCTCTTAATAATAAAATCATATGTTACATCAACATATGTGAGATCTACTGCGTTGGTTGTTCTTCTTCCTGGAAGCTCTATGATGTCCCATTCTCCACTTGGTGTAAAGTCATCCATGCTTGCATAGGCTGTACTAAGCACAAGATCAATTTCTGTGTAATCGTATGTCCAGGAGCGAAACTTCAAAGTGCAGTTCTGTTGGTCGAAAGGAAAATGTTTTACCTCTATCTTGCAAGCGCTCTTGTAGATAGCAGGAGGTAGCCAAGCAATGCTTCCATTGTTCTGTACAATTGCATTGGTGAACAATGAGACCTCATATGTACCATCAGCACTAGAAGAAAAATACAAGTGATACAATATTTTGTGAAGGGCATTCCTAAATTTCACATCAAACTGAAGTTATGAGGACAATATGCTTTTATAGTATTTCCCAAAGTGGAGATGCACATTCTATATGAAAAAAAGTTTTTTTTCGTAGCTTTATTCGATTATTATGTCTTTTCATTTTCTTACTACTCCCAGCCTTCTTCATAAAATAACTCAAAGTATGCCTTCTGCAGCTCATTAGCTGTTATTCTCCTCTATCTTCCATAGCCCCTTCATGCTGCCAATTGTCTATACACGATTGCCAGGGTATGTAGCAATGTCTTGAAATCATGCATACACAATTTTAACCATTGCAAATTAATTCATTTTTTACACACCTATTTCACCTGCAATGGCTGTCCAGACAAAAGAGTCGGTGCTACAATTATAGCTTTGGCTCTGCTGACTTTCCCTCCCACCCTCCCCAGATCTCCCTGCATGGCTCTGCGCTGTCCTCAGTGCAGGCTGCACCTTCGACTTCAGAGACCAAAAGGCGGAATTCAGAGGTGTCTGCACCCACCTCTGTGAAGCTGGTCCAGCTTACTAATTCTTTATGTTACCTTTATCTTGACTTCCAGTCTTAGTCTCCATAGCTGAAGGAGAAACATAATATATACCAAAAGAGTTGTGGTGGGGGAAAAAGTGTGCTTTTTGTTGAGCTCATTTATATACACCTACCCAGAATCCCATGCAGTAGTGAGAGGACTGTTAAAGCAAGATTTTTGTGGGAAAAGCAAGTCTTATGACTTGACTGGTGTGTGTATTTGTTTTTAGCAATGTATTAACTATATATATATATATTTATATTTAACATATATATAATAAGTAGAAAGCTTGGCACTCTCCTTTCTCTGAATTTCCAATATACCTGCCTGGGTGCCATCCATGATGTGTCCAATATATAAACAAAGAAGGATCCAGGATGCACTCACAGGACTTGGTGAAAAAATATTCTGATTTATTTAAATAATTTGCATGCAGCCAAAAAAAACAACCGACGTTTCAACCCCTGCGGGTCTTTTTCAAGGCCATGAAAAAAACCTGCAGGGGTTGAAACGTCGGTTGTTTTTTTGGCTGCATGCACATTATTTAAATAACTCAGAATATTTTTTCACCAATGTCCTGTGAGTGCATCCTGGATCCTTCTTTGTTTATATATATATATTTCTGGTCAGTACCAGAAGGCCGAGGCATACAATAAGGATTGAGTTATATAAGTAGTAGCAAGTCGGTGGAGGTGTGCCGAAACCAACGGATGGAGTAGGGCCTGAAAAAGAGGACCCACCTATTGAAGGAGTATATAAAAAAGGGAGAGGTGCGTGGGTTTCCAAAAACACAGACAGAACACCAGGAGGAGGCTGGGAGGAGGGGGTAGATATAGGTCAGCAACAAACCCCTCCCAGAACACCAGGCATCCTGCCTCTCATATATATATATATATATATATATTACCCATTGTACAGCGCTATGGAATTTGATGGCGCTATATAAATAATAAACTAAAATAATAATAATATATGCACACACATATTGAATAATGTATATGTGAGAGGATTGTGGAAAATACTTTATGTTACACACTGAGAGATGTTATTTATTTACAATACTGTTTTCTTATATGCCTTTATTATTTGGTACATATTTTTTTGTACAATCAAAACAATTTGATATATACAGGTCGCCTTACTTATTGTATAGGACGATGTCTGGTAGCCAGATCTGTTTTGATGGGATACGAAGTTTTTTTATTCCGTCATATTCCGATGGATTCCAGGTGAGTCGGTAATCTACCCACTCCTGAATTTATAAGCGAGAAAAAATAATGGTCATCTTGTTTTAACATGTATAGCCTTTAAAATATCTCACAGACCTACCAACCAGTTTAGAAATATGGGTACAGAGAGAATAAAGTCAAAAAGCTTGCTGGAGCAAACAATTGGATGATCTACCAATACCCGGGTCAAGAGATAGCCATGTTTTAGGGTAATATGTCTAAGATATGCACAGATTTGTAGTTACTCAGACATAAAACCTTATCAACACAAAGTTTGTGTCACTCAGTCTTATATCTTGGAATTACAATCATAGAAACATAGAAACATAGAATGTGACGGCAGATAAGAACCACTCGGCCCATCTAGTCTGCCCAATTTTCTAAATACTTTCATTAGTCCCTGGCCTTATCTTATAGTTAGGATAGCCTTATGCCTATCCCACGCATGCTTAAACTCCTTTACAGTGTTAACCTCTACCACTTCAGCTGGAAGGCTGTTAATTTTAATTATCATAAAATTATTTAATACTAAATCTCTCTTTTAACGTTAAACTTTCGAGTAACTGTTTAATAAAATATATCACTATATTACTATACCATAAAGAATAGAACGTTTATGCTACATAGGCTTAAGAGAGACTTGCATCCATCAAGTTCAACCTTCCTCACATCTGTTGTTGATGTTGATCAAAAAGAAGGCAAAAAAAAAAAAACACATTTTGAATAATAAATAATAACACAAAGATTTGGAGTATGAAAGATGCATTCCTTTCTTGTTAGTACTAATTAGAATAGAAATAGAATTTGCTCCACTTCGGGATAAATGCCCTTTTTTTATATAAACATGCTGTACATTAAATACTGCTTCCCAGGTAATAGTAATTATACTTGCCTGATTTAGCCAAACATTTGTTGTCATAATTTGCTCCCGTTCATTCTATAAAAAAAAAATATAATAAAAAATCAATTGTATTAAAAGATGTATTTGTACGTTTTGTTAACTTTCTTAATCCAAATATTCAAATGTATCCAGTTAGTTCTTAAAACAAGAACAATGATAGGAGTTTCTCGGCTTCTTTTCAACCATGTTGCTATTTTTACCGGCCAGCTACTACTCGCTGTCACTATTTCTATCAGTCCACTTTGTGCAGCGGAGACATCCTCACACAGTGGAGGGATGGCAGGATGGTGCATGACAATAGTAGAAGACAAATATGGATACTTTTTTCCAGTAATATATTATTTTTCCATACTGGCATAGAAGAGTTAAATGAGACAAATGATAACAATAGTGTCCCTTAAATTTATCTTGCTCATTTTTGCAAGAAACTAAATTTTAGCCCATCAGTCTTGATACCCACTTTCCCCTCTGCCTAATACTGTTCTTGTTCTCTTTTAAAATACAGCCAATTACGTCCTTTGTACATGCATGGTTGGAGAAGACTGGCTTATTATTGGTTGATTTTTCATTTCTGATATGGTATATTGAGTCCAATATAGACCTTTGTCCTTGTAGGCTTAAAGGAACACTAAAGGGTGAGGAACACAAACATGTATTCCTGACCATACAGTGTTACATGTCCCCTTAAAAGGTAATAAAACGTACCTTATTAACAGCACCGTGTGGGTTTGCCAGCGTTGGCCCCACCTTCGATCCTCCTCCTTGCTGACATCATCAGAAATTTGAATTTCAGCAAGGAGGCGGGATGGGGCGGGGCCAAACGCTGGCTTGGCCAATCAGCACCTACTCATAGAGATTCACTGAATCAATGCATCTCTATGAGGAGATTTCAGCACGGTGAACGGCAGTGCTGCCTACTGTGCAGCTCTGTCACAGAAAGCACCACCAGTGGCCATATGAAGAGTGGCCACTGTAGATGTCCCTAAGAGGTAATGCAAAGTGTTTACATGACAATGCCTGTAGGGACTGATTATACTCACCAAAGCAACTACATTAAGCTGTAGTTGTTCTGGTAACTATAGTGTCTCTTTAAGTACACTGTTACAGCAGCAAAGCTTTATCTGTGCCCTAAATATCTGCCTGGATAAGATTTACATGACAACATGTTAGCTGGGAGAAAAGGCAGAGCACACGAGTAAATTCAATAAGACGAGTAATGCACATTAAATCGAATTGATTTTGTAACTCAATTAAAAAGCACGTCATGTTTTTATGTAGCGTTCATATCCACTGCATCCTAAAACATAAAGATTTCTTATATTCCTGAAAATATTGTGCAAATGTTATTGAAGGATATTAGATAACTACAAGCGCATTTTGTTATTACAATAAGTGCCGGTACTCCAATAATAAGCTTTATGTAATTTGTGTTTCTAAGCAAAACAGCTGAAAGCCAACCCATGTCCTGTTTGTTCATTTTGATGTTTACTTAAAACAATTGAAAAATCACAAAGTGATTCCATTAACACTGCAGACATAATGCCAAATAACTAATTATGCAACAACGTTCCATCTAAGTCTCTTAGGAGCTCTTTAGGGTAGGCATCTCAAACTCCGCTTCCCACTGCTAGAATTTGCTGAACTAGATTTCCCATAATTCTCTACCCATCTACTGCATTTAAAGAATTCTGGAAGATGTAAGCCATCAGCATCTGGTGGGGGATTGGGACGGGGGGAGAGTTTGAGATTCCTGCTTTAGGGTCTTTGGATTTCTGTACTATTTTGATGCAGGGAGATTGTTCCACATCAGATGTTGGCAGAGGTTACGTTAAATGGAAATAGGAAATTCTATTAACCACCATAACCAGTAAATCTCTATATGTTTTTGTGATATATGATGTATTCAATGTATATGGGAACATTTAAATTAAGTTTATTATTTAATTAACCCCTTAAGGACACAACTTCTGGAATAAAAGGGAATCATGACGGAATATTTCTGTCATGTGTCCTTAAGGGGTTAAAGGCTCACTTTAAATATGTCTTTAGTGGCTGTCTACCTGACCACCACTAAAGGCACTTCCGTTGTGAGAACTTAGTCAAACTCTGTTCCCACAGCTAACCTCCAATAGGAATGCAGTGGTGGTGGTACATGGACCTTTTGTTCCCAATGCTGCTCTATAAGGACCATTGGATTGGACTTTTAAAAGTGTCAGCGTGACGCTGCGGGAGGCAGATCTAGCTGCTGCAGGAAATGGATCTAAGCAGTGGGAAAGAAAAGATATGTAAAACCTTTTTAATCAATTTTTATTTAGATTTTTAAGGGGTATGAATTGTGTTGCAGAGCTCCAATACTCAACCAGAGTATCTCCACCAAAGCCTCTCTTTTTTTTTGCAGCGTATTCAGTGATATAAAGCAGCCCACCCAATTATCAGTCTAAACTTGATGAAGGGTAAAAACAGGAATGCTTTATTGGGTTACAGTGCACACATTTATACACAGAACCCACCCTCCCCCCTTGGCCCCCAACTGGAGTCATTAAGAAAAGCAATGAGGATCCCACCAAGGCACCTCTGTGTCTGGGGACATAACTAGGTTGAGTACCGCTAATCTAATCAACCTCCAGACAACAGGGTGCTTTAACAGAATATCCCCCAAAACATACTTTTAGAAATTAGTAAGCCCCACATATGAGCTATCCCCAGATAGCTTGTCCCTGAGCACCCCAGCTGTTAAAATAGCACCCTTATACTATGCATGATGTAGAATCTTCACATAGTTAAAGGTTTCACCGTCCGCCACTGAGTTTTGAGTCAACTAGTAGACTAATTCTACACGACCAGCCTGAGTTGGTGGGCTGAATCAAAGCATATAACCTGCACAGATAGAGGACCAGGTGGTCGGATTTCAGGGAGCTTGGTCTGGTAGTGTCTGCTAGGAGAAGGCAAGAGCCACAGCTGGTTGATTATCAGACTTTTCTGCTTAGTTAGTACAGTCTGGTAACAAATTGAATGACAGGTTTGTGTTCCTAATACTAAGTGTTCCTTTAATAAACTAGAGAATGGCTGTGGACATTGAAGCTGCTCGTTATCAAACACAGTATGGATATAATGTCAACATAGATCAATAATGAAGCACTCAGAAATGTCTAAACGCACACTGACCAGTGCAATCTCAGATAGAATTAGTGCTTACTTATCCTTATTAAAAAAAACAAAAAGGGCTTGTTCACTAAACAGAGTGAATTGGAAGCCAAATTCAGGTTAAAACAGCTAAGCGTTCATTATAGCTCACTTGGAGACATTTTCCAAATCAGCTGGTTTGGTCTAAATATTACAATTTGGTCTTTAATTCACTGCAACTCACTGTTTAATGAATAAAGCCCATTGTATTGCAAAGACTAGACCAGATGGTGAGAAATATCCAGAAACCATGCTACAACCCTGTGTTTAACTATATTATGGTAATTATGATTATATTATGTTTTATTTGTGACTATTCTAAGTGCTGCGATATCCATTACTGATTTGCTCCTGACATCTCAGAAGGGGGTTAGCTGAGGACTAGTTCCATTCCTATTATCTAGTAAACATCCCTAAGTGCAAGCTACATTTCCTTTGGCTAACATACAGTATTTAAATTACCTTCATCATAGATGGAATTTTAACAAGCCAAGGCAGTCTAACGCAGCACAGAAATCAACTGACTTCAGGCCTGTTTTTAACATCTTTCAGGCCAAAATGTTGCACCTTCAAGTCTCCACAAATTACAAAATGGAGCAAAGAGCTCTGTGCTTTAGAACAGTGCTCCTCAACCCTCTCGTCAAGGCACACCTAACAGTCCAGGCTTTATGGATTACCCAGGTGTGTCTAAGTTGTTTAAAAAAAAAAAAAAACTAAAAACACCCGGGTAATCCCTAAGCCTGGACTGTTAGGTATTTCTTGAGGAGAGGATTCAGAAGCACTGCTTTAGAAGACACATCTCCATGACTTTCCTATGTGTCTCAATAATATTAATTGATAAGTGAGGATACGCTAGTCTAGTGTACCTTGATGTCTTTGCATCTCTGCTGCTTCTTCTTCAACTATCATTTTGTGGGTGACAGAAGGCAGTACGTAAGCAGAAGGGATGTGATCTCACATCATTATGGTCACAAAATGTATGTCTCGGAAAGACACAGTGACAGACAATGGGGAAACAGATTTGCCACTAATCCAATCCAATACGAAAATCCAATACAAATACACTTATATGTGATTACTGTCTCTTGGGTGGCACCGTAAAAAATTATATGGTGGGCGGCTAGGACTGCCAGTTTGACAGCACTCTTTTAAAGAATTAGGACTTAGTCACACCCAAGTATTTTTCCTACTGACACTGAGTTCGGTCTCTTTCTATGAGGCACATGCCTCATTGTCAATGACTGTATGATGTTGACCCTTCCAAGTGAAGAAGAATTTTATTTTTTGTGTGAAGATCATTTGGACTCTGACTGTTCTCACCACACTGATTAGTTGAGCCAGAGACAGCTGGAGTTTGATTGAGACGAGCTGAGAGCTGTTATACGCCGGTCGAATAAGTTTGTTATATCTGTCTTTCCTCAGAAGGCTGTTCATTAATCTCTCCTCCGAGTCTGCTGCTCTGCTATCTACAGATACATAACAGGGACAAAAAGAAAGAGAACAAACAATGACATCCATGCACAAGAGAAACAACGATTACAATAAAAAGTCAGTCCCGTATGTGAGCAAAAATCACGACAAAGTAGTCATTTTTATATTACAGTCGTTAGGTATTTACCCTTAGATGGATCACTAGGGAGAGTGAAGTAGTAAAAAGTTACTATATCACATTGGGAATCAATAAGGAATACAGGCAGCCACATTCAATCCCGTAAACATTTTTTGGAAAGATGTTCGGGATTCCAACAAGGAGAAAATGAAGTTCGAACATTCTCAAATTAGAGTATTGTGCATGATCACAAAAACATCTCATATTTCATGGCAGCACCTGAGGAAGACCATATGCTCATGGCTGAAACGCGTTGTGCATCTTTTATTTTGCTTTTTATAAAGTAATAAATTATTTTTAAAATATCTCCAACTCCTGGCTCCTGATTTGAAACTTCCATTATACGGGAAAATGATTAATCGGAGAATCCATTGAAAGGAGAAAAAGTATCTATGTCCGTGAAAAAGACATAAAAGCTGTATAAGTTCCGAGCCAACTTTCAATCGGCTCAATAAATTGTGAGTGGTTTTAGCTCAAAATCTCCATATTATTTATTATTATATACAGGTTACACTATGTTTTGTTATGTGCTTATATTTCTGTATAGGTAAACTGTACCATGTGTTATCGGGTATAACCTTCGCATAAATAGAAGGAAAATCTGCTATCAGTTACCAGTCATAACATTACATGTATATGTAAGGTAAACGCTTCTTACTATTTTGTGTGCGCTTTTACCTTATATTTTTACATCATATTTCATATCCATCTGGGAAAACAACTTATGGTCCTATATCAATGGTGGGCACTAGTACATCTAGTTTTACTAGAATATATCAGATGGTCGGGTGCATTATCAAAGTCATAGTACACCCCAGCCTCCAACAACCATTGGACTAGCTCTGCCTGGACTTAAGCCAATACTTCACAGATGAAACCTGACAAATTCATTGTCTGTAGAGTTTTACAAAGACTCTGATGAGTTTTGGCAAACAAAGACATAATTAGTTCAAAACTGCAAAGCAAAAGTCATGTATATCAAGTGCTTCTAATTATAATTAACTTCTTATTTGGTTATATTTATTCTTTAGATCAGCCGCTCCAAGACGCCAAATATGTTCTCCTTATGAAAATAAAAAATACAAAAAAATAAAACATAATATATTGGGGGAGCGCTTGATTTAAATATTTCCTATAAATTGTAAATTGTACAGAATTTTGTCATTTTCAATAGATACCGTATATTATCATGTGTCATTTTTAGTTTAGTGTCCTAAATATTATTTTAGAGGGCAATTAGCATGTAATTAATTGCCATGTGTCACATCAACATTCAGTAAAGTGCAATCACCATAAATGCAATTTTTTTGTGAGCTTGCAAATCCTCATATTAAATTCAATAATATATTTTATATCCTATTTGTATAAAATCTAATAAACTATGAATAAAGAGTATGAATACTTAAAGTATATACAACCATTCAGATGCAAATCATAGCAAGTACATAAAAGGGGCATTAAAAATTCTCCTGTGTAAGTGCATCTCATTAAATCCACAATTATTCAATAACAGAATCTCGGCGCAGTATACTTAATATAGGGATATACAGTTTGGAGTATATATGTCAAGATAACTCTTCCATCATTTGTCAATGGAAAAACAAAAATATATGACACATTCTAGATCCCTTTAGCTGAATGCTCACTCGCATTTTCTAGAGCCCTTTAATGTCTTTTTCATATACCACTTGTAGTCTATTTGAGGTGACTCTTCTCCTCCTCACTTCTTCTTTTCTTTACCCCTCAAAGAGAAAAAGGGGATCACCTCGGCTGCTCTGACTCATTAACTGAGTGCCAGAGTCGTGAGATAGAGGATATCATAGAGGGCTACCGGAATGGATGCAGAGTGTCGGTTATACCACCGGGCCACCAAGGACCTGGTTGAGGAGTGGAGCTGGCACTGAACTCTTAGGGGCAGCAGCAGGCAAGCAAACTAAGTAGAGTAAGCTGCTGCCCTGCTTGCAATTTCCATCTCCGATGGGCACCCATGACAGGCGGAACTCTAGAGTTCTGTAAAAGTTGCGACCTTTGTGACCCTGGTAGTCCAGCCACTGACATGCTTTGCTGTCCTACAAATCTGGCCTCCATCCAGCCAGCCTACTCACCGAGCATTCCAATAGTGGTCTTGGGGGTTCGCCTGAAAAAGCACTCCCCCACAGCTAATGCTGGCAGTCAGAGCATCTCCTTGTCTTGTGAGGTGCTCCCAGTATGCAATGGTTAGTACCTACCAAATGTGGTGCAAGGAAGGACAACCAGTAAACCGCATCAGGATCACAGGGGACCAAGGCTCACGAATATGGGGAGCGAAGGCTAGCTCGTCTGGTTCAATCACACAGAGAGCTACTGTCACTCAAATTGCTGACAACCATGATAGAAAGGCCACATGATAGAAAGGCCATGATAGAAAGGTGTCAGGACACATAGTGTATCGCAGTTTGCTGCCTATGGGGCTGCATAGTCGAGGACCAATCAGAGTGCCTATGATGATCCCTGTCCACCACTGAAAGCACATTAAATGGGGAGATGATCATCAGAACTGGACCATGGAGCAATGGAAGAAGGTTGCCCTGTCTGATGAATCCCGTTTTTATTTTAGATCAGGTGAATGGCCGGGTGCGTCGTTTACCTAGGGAAAAGATGGCAGCAGGATGCACTGGGGGAAGAAAGCAGACCAGCAGAGGCAATGTTCTGCTGGGAAACCTTGGGTCCTGGTAATCCTTTGGATATTACTTTGCCATGTACCATCTACTTAGAGGTTGTTGTACAGCCTTTCATGGCAATGATGTTTCCTGATGGCATGCTACAAAATATGTTCAGGAATGGTTGGAGGAACATGCAAAAGAGATTTAAGATATTGCCTTGGCCTCCAAATTTCCCAAATCTCAATTTGATTGAGCATCTTTGGGAAATGCTGGAACCAGGCCCGGACTGGCCATCAGGAACACCCATCAAATGTCTGGTGGGCAGCGATGGCCATGGGCCTCACACATACACACTACCCCCTTCACACACACACAGCACACCTCACACATACACACAACAGACCCCAAACACACTGCACCACTCACACACACACAATGCTTCCAAACATATATCTTTATATACTACAGAACCCATCACACACATATTTCACCCATAAACACACTACATTCCAGACACACACTAGATCCCTTACCCAACTTTGGATCATCTACACATATACACCACACTAGATCCCGATATACACTCTGAATCCTCTACACACACACACTCACTAGATCTCCTATACACAGTCTGAGTTCTTCAAACAAACACTAGATCCCCTACACACACACTGCACCACCTACATACACATTACATTTCTGACATACACACTCTGGATTCCCTATGCACACACTAGATTCCTTGTAAGCAAACACATACTACATTCCCTAAACACACACTCTCTACACTACAGCCCGTATGCACACACTCGCTACATCCCCTATACACACTATGCCCCCTATACACACACTCTCTACAGCACCTAGATTACATTACACCACAAACACAACATGACTGAAACCAACCTATTAACACAAAACCACACCACAATCAGCTCACTTTACACACACGCAATTCCAGAAGCAGGCTCCAAACACATGCACACTACTCTTTCCTGGCATTTTTGTCTCCTGGTATCCCATTAATGGAGACACCAGAGACAGGTTTCAAGCAAACACAATGCAAGCATGTTATTAAATTTGCTTGAGCTGTGCAGAATAAATACAGGGCCTTTTTCTCATGCTAGAGCTCTTCAGCAGAGCTCTGCGCATGGTCTGCCCTGGAAGAGCATTGAACCAACATGCTCACTTTGAGATGGGGTGTGCTTGTCATTGGCCCTTTTCAGCTGGAACAACAAATCGGATCCATGGAGGTCCAACCTCTCAGCTTGCAGGACTCTGCTGCTAATGTCTTGGTGCCAGATACCACAGGACAAGTTCAGAGGTCTTGTGAAGCCCATGCCTCGATGCATCAGCACAAGGGGAATCTACACAATATTAGGCAAGTGATTTTAATGTTGTGGATGATCAGTGTTTGTGGCATATTCCAACATATTCTTCAGTGGTTCACAATTATAAAAAGGGGACATCTGACAACAAGTTAATTTACATAGAAAATAGAACAGAGACAAGAGGTGAAGAAGATCCTGCTCAAAGAGCTTACAATCTATGAATGTTGGATTTATTGGCATGCTAATATATGTGCTAGATAGAAATCTAGTTTCATTTGTTTACTCATACATTTGTTAGATTTGATTCGGATTCTAGATTGATTGGCTTACTGGTAAATTCCTTTCATCTTTCCATGAATAACGCAAACACGTGATGTCTCACATATATATATGCAGGAATTCACGGAAAAACAGTGATTGGTATGTTATTGGAGGAAGATAAGAGCGGTGGGGTAATGCTCGTCAACTGCTTAAAGAAGCAGCATTGTTGACCCTTCTACATGTCAGAAGCACAAATTCACTGAATATATATTTCACTAATTAGAAAAAGCCTATTCAAAAATAAAAAGTTAGTGAAATGTGAAGAAAATAAATGATACATTAATGCAATTAATTTATATGGTTTCATTAGCAATCATCCACTAGATGCCACTATAGTTTAAAATTTACTGTAAAAAAGAATGTGAACATATCCTTTAAAATGCGTGTTTCTCTTATATTTCTTGACACAATGCATTTTGCGCATCACCGTAATGTATTTCAATTGTTTTTGACAGACAGCATTGAGTCAGCAAAACTACTTTCTAAACAAGCAAATACGTAGACTAGTATATATATATATATATCAAGAAGGTTGATAAGATGGTACGGTAAACTGATTGGAATATAACAATTTATTAGATCTTCTTCTAATAAGCCTACAGTATTGAATAAACAATATTTTGTTTGACCATTTTATACAAAGGTTTTATTAAGTGCTCCATTTCAAAACAATGCAAAATGAAATATGTTAAATAAAGCATCTCTACATTCTAAATCCAGACTACACACAGAGGAGAAACAAATGTATCCATCAAAAGTTTCCGCTCGGTTCCTTGTGAACAATTATGGTTCAAAACGACATGGTTGTATTCTAGCAGCAAGAGAGGGGAGAGGATGTAGGATTTTTGACTGATTACAAGGCTTATCCGTGGACTGCAAGAGGAAAGTAACAATTATAACAAAGTAGTCATATTTATTGGCCAGAGGCGTAACTAGAAATCACTGGATCCTGGTGCAAAAAATTTCTCCCCCCAGCCTCCCCATGTGTCCTATTCCCCACAGCCCCTCCATGTGTGTCATTCCCTCTCCCCCCAGCCACTCCATGTGTGTCTACCTGTTCACCCTGACCGACCTCTCTCAGTGAGCACTTCCTGTCAGACAGCGCTGCCATGCTACACACAGTGGCAGAAGGGGAGCAGCTCCTCCATGTGTCTCATTTTTTTCCCCCAAGCCGCTCCATGTGTCTCATTCCCTCATTCCCCAAGCACCTCCCTGTGTCTCATTCCCTCACCTCCCAGTCCCTCCATGTGTCTCATTCCCTCACTATGACTAAAACTAAATTGAAATTTGCCGCCAACATTAACACTGGAGGGTAAGACACATGGGGAGGGAGGAGAGGAAATTAAAACATGGGGGGGGGGGGCTGGAGGATTGAAACACATGTGGAACTGAGAAAATGAGGCACATGGGGAGGCTAGGAGAATTAGACACATGGAGAGGCTTGGGGGGAATGAGACACGTAGGGTGATGAGATGCATGAAGGTGCTGGGGACACACAAAGTGGCATAGAGGGGCTGGGGGAGAAAGAGACAAGGCGCTGGAGGGGAAGAGACCCACAAATGGCGCTATGGATAGAAAGAGACACACAGAGACGCTGTGGAAGGGGCAAAAGAGACAGACAGGGGCTTGGAAGAGAGACACCTAGAGGGTCTGGGTTGACACAAAGAGACACAGAGGGGCTGGGGAAGGAGCAAAAGAAACAGAGACTTTTCTCATTCCCTCACTCCTCCAGTCCCTCCATGTGTCTCATTCCCTAACCCCCCCAGTCCCTCCATGTGTGTCATTCCCTCCCTCACAGTCCATCTATGTGTCTCATTCCCTCCCTCTTAGCCCCTCCATGTGTCTCATTCTCTTCCCCCCAACCCCTCCATGTTTCTCATTCCCTCATCCCCTCAGCACTTTCATGTGTCTCATTACCTCACCCCTACCCCCCTCCCAGGTCTCTCAATGTGTCTCATTCCCTCACCTCTCCAGTCCCTCCATGTGTCTCATTTGCTCACCTCCCAGTCCCTTCATTTGTGTCATTCCCTCCTCCACACTCCCTCTATGTGTCTCATTCCCTCCGCAACAGACCCTCCATTTGTGTCATTTTCTCCCCTCCAGCCCCTCCACATGTCCCGTTCCCTCCCAGCCCCTCCATGTGTCTCATTCCCTAGTCCCCCCACCCCTCCATGTGTCTCATTCTCTCCTCCCCAACCCCTCCATGTGTCTCATTCCCTCTTTCCCCCAGCACCTCCATGTCTCCCATTCCCTCACCCCTCCAGTCCCTCAATGTGTCTCATTCTCTTTCCTCTCCAGCCCCTCCCTGTGTCACATTTGCTCACCCCCCAGTCCCTTCATGTGTGTCATTCGCTCCCCTACAGCCCCTTTATGTATCTCATTCCCTCCCCCCAGCCCCTCCATATATCTCATTCCCTCCCCCTCAGCCCCTCCATGTCATTTGCGCACCCCAAGTCCTTCCATGTATCCCATTTCCTCCCAGCCACTCCATGTATCCCATTCCCTCCCAGCCCCACCATATGTGTCATTCCCTAGCTCCCAGACCCTCCATGTGTCCCATTCCCCCGAGCCCCTCCATGACTGTCATTCCCTAGCCCAGTACCTCCATATATGTAATTTCCTCTCCCCAGTACCCCCATGTGTCCCATTCCCTCTCCCCCCAGCCACTCCATGTGTCATTCTCTTCCCCACCCCCCTTGTGTACCTGTTCACCCTGACCAACCGCGTTACCAGGACTGACAGGAAATCAGTGAGCTCTTCCTGTCAGACAGCTCTGCCACGCTACACACAGCGGCAGAAGGGGAGCAGCACAGCTCTCCTCTCCGGACGGTAACCAGGCAACCACGGGCCCCAGGTTGGTGCAGCAGTACACTGGCCCTGAAGGTATGCAGACGGCCCACGGTCGGTGGGGTTGCGGCCAGGCCAGGCCAACTCGAGTGACTGGCCCGCTCACAGCTGCGACTCCATTACTGTATGTGGCCCTTATGAACTCGTCCATATAATATTCTATATTCTGCTGGCATTTATGAGAATCTGCATACTTAATAATGCCAGCAGGTTCCAAACCCATAGGCACTGTATTTGCTTCCTAGGGATACCGTCACTCAGAATGCCACTAGAGGTGTTTCCTGGGGCAGCGCTGCACACTCCACCCTCCACCCTCAATGGAGACACTGAACATTCCTCATAGAGATGCATTGATTCAATGTATCTCTATAAGGAGATGCTGATTGGTGCAGAGTGTCATTTTGCCGTGCATTTGCAATAGCCTCCCAATGCTTTCTCATGGGATTTGCTGAGATCATCAAGTTTGATGATCTCACCCAAGGAGGCAGGGCCAGCCGTGAGGAGAACCACGTGTAATGGAATAAAGGTGAGTAAAATCACCTTTTACTTTACTGACAGGGGGGGCCGTGGATCTAAACTGTGTTTTCACAGCTGTATAGACAGGGGTACATGTGAATACATGCGTTCCTTTAAAATGTAGAGTGCTAAAGCATTAGTCACAAGTATCCAGGAGCCTACTGTTGATTCAGATAGTAGCAAAAACGGAATTAAACATGACACAATGTTGCGTTTAAATAGATGACTGTAAAGAGTCATACAAAATAAAACGATGTTTAAGAATAGTTCTGCAGATATTGTGTAGTGTGTCTTTCAATTCAAGAAAATGAAGTATCCCAAGATGACTAATATAACTAGTTGATCGGTATACTGGTTAAAAAATAGTAAAAAATAAAAAGATAATCTGATAACTCAGCCAGATGATATAAAATTCTTCAAATAATACTGTTTACCATTAAGCAAGTACAATTCTCGCTAGGAACAGATAGACCAGCACTGTCCACCAAATACTGTATAGTATAGAAATGGTTAAAAAACAACTGAGAGGATAAAAAGTCCAATTTATTCAAAATACTTTAAAAATAGTTAAAAAAAATATTAATCAAATAAGATCCACAGTCACAATACCGGTCTCTAACAGGTAAGAAAAATTGCAAAGAAACCTTAACTTGGGCACGGATGGATTAGGATGATGTTCCAGATGCTGTCATCCAAATTCTGATCGCCGGTGAGGACGGCGTGAATACCACAGTGCGTTCCACCTCGAGCCTCACTTCGGGGGAACAGCACTGCTCTTCTAATGATGTTAACCGAGTGCCTCGAGTCTTTGGTGATGTAAGAGTCTGCTTCGCTGATACCTTGACCGGCTGTGGTTCTTTAAATTTGAAATTCACTTTGAATTTTCACTTTAGTTAATAACTCTGTTAATATTGACTTGACAAACAGTGATGTGTCACTAGCCCAAAATTCCCTGTAGTGAGGACTTGCCATGTTCCTGACCAAAGTTATTAACATCATCATATGTTCCAGTTAGAGGTTAGTGCTGTTATAAGACACATATTCAGGGCTTCACTACACCTGATGCCTTAGTAAAAGCTATTATGTATTCTCTGCCTTATATTTGTATGAGGCAGTGACAGGACCCTGGTTACCACATCGCGTGCATAAAATGCCACCATTAATGCATTTCAAGATTATACATCATTAACCTATCATACCCCTGGGCTTGGCAGCTTCTGCAGTGAGTTCTAACCTAGAAGTGACGCAGTCATCAGGTTCTCTTAAAGTAAAAGTATGGAGTAAAACTACCTCCCTATGTTTACACAGATAATATATTTTAAAAAAATAAAAAGTAAATACATTTAACTATATTATTTATAAGGTCCTAACATATTCCCCAACTTAGTACAAGTAGCTATTAATAATAATAGTAATAATATATATATATATATTTTTTTATTTTTTTTAAACAATATGTTTACATGATAGGGTTTATTCACTAAACCTCGATTGGAGCAGATTGAAGCCAGAATGGTTACATTTGGAAAAGAAAAAAAAAAACTGGCCTGGAAAACTATCCAACAATTGATTCAAACTGTACGGAGTACATTGAGATCTTTTTACTAAAGCACAAAGTGAGGCGGGCTGACCAATGACTTTAGGACAAGACAGAAGAGTTTAAAACTATATATTTCTGGTAAATGTTTCTTTTTTCCAGTTCACAGATTTTTGTCTAAATGTTGCTTGTCCCCTGTCAACACTGCACAGATCACTCGTATCATACCTTCCAAACCTCCTTTTTCATCCAAAACAGTCCCTCTATTTTGATCCACACACCCCATCTTTCCACCAATTCTTACAGATCATAATTTTTGTCGTGCACTTGTTTGAAGGCTCCACACAATAACACAATGCATTGATTTATCTTTACACAGCAGCAAACAGTGCTGTGAAATGAATTTGTGCAAATCCAACACTTGACTTATTTACATGGGACTAGTCTGTCCCATTGAGCACACCTCCAGCACACACATTAAATGTCTGTCTTCTCTTAGTCTATGACAGGGATAGATAGGCAACCTTTGGCACTCCAGATGTTGTGGACTACATCCCCCATAATGCTCTTACACCCATAATGCTGGCAAAGCATCATGGGAGGTGTAGTCCAAAACATCTGGAGTGCCAAAGGTTGCCTATGCCTGGATAAATCCCTTTATAGTTTCATATAAATATAGGAGTAGTACATATTATTCTGCATATTGCAGCCTCCTACACATTTAACATAAAAAGCAGAACTGTTGTATCCTGCAAGCAACTGTCAAACAGAGTGTAGATAATCTGCATCACTGCACACTGCAACACATAAATCACTGTTGATACTTAGTATTCCTGCAGTGGTACTCAGCATTACTGTACACTTGCATAAGGCAATGTCTAGTATTGGACCCCACATGTTTCTGAACTACCCAGGCCACTATGCTCAGTCAGGCCTTTGTTAAATTATAGCTCAAAAATAGCTCAGGTGTCCAGTCTAGTTAATATTTATTATTATTTACATATACATTTTTTTCCAGGTCTCAAAATTGTTCAGCATAAATAAAATGCAGAAACAAAGGGATTTTTTTTTTATTTGTAAAAGATATTTAAATAAGTATGAATACATTAATATGTATGAATATATGAATATATTAACGTATCAGGGCTATATATAAAAATAAATATATAAAAAGATAAAAAGTTATATACATGTACTGTTTTATTTTATATATATATATATAAAATTATAAATATATATATATATACATATACATATACATATATATATATATATATATATAAATAATATACGTATAGTATTAATTATAATATATAGTAGGACCTGCCAAAAATGGGGTACATTGACCTTGTGGCAGGCTTATGCAATGTATGATCATATAATGTAACCAAACCCCCATTATTTTTGCCTGGATTAGGTGTTTAAAAAAATAAAATAAAAATAATAACATCTGTCAGCATTGAAGTTGCTGTTTAGTGAATAAGTGCGCTGGATCTTGTGTATTATATATATATATATATATATATATATAGATATAGATATATATATATATATATATAACATGTATATATTTTTATCTTTATATATATATGTATATATATATATATATATATATATATATAAAGATAAAAATATGAAAAATTACATACATGTATTATTTAATACAGCAGTTATTTATTATTTATTATATATAAAGCACAGCAGTTATTTATTATTTATTATATATATAACACAGCAGGTTTTTTTTTTTTTAAACACAGTGACAATCCCTGTGACAATATAGGACCAATGGGGGTTCTTACTACATATATTTAAAGTCCCGTATCGTTACAGCATCTCAGTCAGTAGAATGCAGAATGAGTGATACACAGATACATTGATGGTAAAATGATGATCAGATACACTAACTAGGCTCTAGAACGTTGTCACATCATTAAAGATAATGCAAAGTATTACTCACAGTTCACCAGGAAGAGAGCTGACAGCAGGAGAGGAGAGGACAGACTCCCCATGATATGTACTCAGCGTGTATCTTGGTCTGGCTGTGAGCTGGTACAGAGGATGCAGGAGAAGAGAGCCTGGTAGATGATGGGAGAATCCCAGGCAAGGCTGAAAGGGTCTCACTGCCAGCAAGCAGGGTGTACACTGGGCTGGATGCAGGGAGCAGTGGGATGCAGGGAGCAGTGGGATGCTGTAGTTGCAGGTAAACTTTCCGACTGTTATTAGATGCAAAATGTTTGGTCTCTAAGCTTCAAGGGAGAGAAGAATGAAATTGGTGAATATGATTCAGGCAGGGCTATTGCAAATAAGAAGTTGCACTGTAAAATGCATGCAGTGGAATTTGCTAGCTGGAGGAAGATGGTTCTAGGTTAGAAAATGAGAGGTGAATTAGGACCCAAGGTAACTGAGCACATAGAGGAGCTGTCAGCTTGGGACATTGGCATGGAGCAGACTTGGTGTCAGTGTGTCAGACATTGAAACACCCATAGATACACAACAGAAATATGATCTGAGTCTGCCACAGTGAGAATTATCATTTAAACCACTTCTGCATTAAAAATTATTGTTAGGACTTTCCTAGAAATGGATTGTGCCATAATTAACATTTTTCTAGGTGGGGATTTAAATAATTTAACTCGATTATAGGTACAATATGTGTCATAAATATTAAAATAATAATTTTCACTTTCCCTCTCCACTACTATATTGTGGTCAAACACAGAAACGAAGAGTTATAAAATAAATCTTTTAAAAAAAAGTGTTAAATTAACATATTTACATTTTTAGGTATCATTGAGCAGTAATCTACCCATGAAATGTCTTATTTATACATCCCATAATTCCAATAAATATGATGCTGTGTTTCTGTATGACAATATGGTAGGGTTTAAGGATACTTAGCTAAAAGTAAAAGCGAGTCATACTCAGATAAAGTTTAGAAATGCTATCCTATATTTTGGGAGTTTTTTACAAGTTAAGGAATTGTGAACAATTGACAGGGAAATTGCAAAAATGAGAAAGTCTGAAAATGTTTACATACATTTTGTAATTACCTTGTAAATTAAACCTCCTCGCACCTTGGTAACCCCCCTGATTCCTCTCCTGCAATGTGTCATTAAAAAACCTAACCCGTCATTATAAACTATTCTCTAGCCACCTACATTGTCCTGTATATAAAATACATCCTTTCCTTAGCTCTTCTACCACTTTACCCCACTCCCTCTAGAATGTAGGCTCGTTTGAGCAAAGCCCTCAGCACCCTCTGTTCCTGTCCATCCAGCTTGTCTTGTTGCAAACACATGTCTGTAAGTCCTCCTATTTTACAGTGATACACAATTTGTTAGTGCTCTATAAATAATAATAATGGTAATAATTATCTGCCATGTTGGATTTAGTGAATAAGTCCATGTATGAGCATGTGTAAATGCGATTCTTAAAAGTAAACAAAAAAGTGTAAATGTAATTTCTTTTTCATACTGAAATGTTTTTTTTCACTGTAATAATCTACCTCTATAATCTAGCATTAGAACACATGGGGTAGATTTATCAAGGTGTTCCATTCTAAAAAGTGTCATAAACATGCAAAAAGGAAGGAGTCATTAATAGAATGTGCCTGCTGGTATCCATGGTACCCATGGTTTCCATGGTGACTGCCCATCTAATTGTTTTGTAGGGCAAAACTCTTTTATAAATCTCCCATAATCTATATGGCTTTAATCTTCTTCCTATGCTGATTGACAGCACAGGGAAAAGGTGCGTTGAGACTTAGAAGCCACTGGTCGGCCCTTCCTCTAATGAACTAAGCCCTGTAGTGCAGTTTACGATTGTTTAGCCCTGGCAGAAATTCTGGTTCTTCACAAAAGGTAGGAAGTGGTGTGCCTTGGACCCCAGGTAAGAAGTCAATTAACAAACAGTTTGACTACATACATTGGTGGGTTTCATGGCAGTCCAGACACCATAACCACAATAGCGCACTGTTGTGGCAATGGTGCTTGGTATATCCCTTTGAATGTACGGGATAAGAAAATGTTATCGTAAAAATCGTGGTAAGTTAACATTCTTTTATAAGTGTTGCTGTCACAGCGGCTCTATTTTCTGACACAGGTCATATTAGTTATTTATATAAATCGTGAAGCCAATAATTTTGCCAGGTTTGGCTTGTTTTAATTGCAGCAGAAAAATGTATTGTACCTTGTATAATACATCACTACTCTAGTCCTAGATACCAAACCCTGAACATGGCTATATATAGTTTAATTTATGAGTGTCATTGGATGTAATTGATGTTTCTGTACAAATATGCATAACAAACCAAATTCTGTAAAACCTGGTTTATTTGTCAGCCTATTATGTGACTCTACCGTATCCTTTATTTTTCTTTGTCATGTCAACTTATGAACAATTTTAATAAAAACAATACATTGAAAAAACTAAAAATAACCGCTGTGGTGAACCTAAATTAATTATTTAAAAGGAACATTATAGGCTCAGGAACTAGTGATGTCCCGAACGGTTCGCCGAACGGTTCGCCACGGACTCATCATTGAGTAAACTTTGACCCTGTACCTCACAGTCAGCAGACACATTCCAGCCAATCAGCAGCAGACCCTCCCTCCCAGACCCTCCCACGTCCTGGACAGCATCCATTTTGAAGCTGCATTCTTAGTGAGCTGTCCAGGAGGTGGGAGGTCTGGGAGGGAGGGTCTGCTGCTGATTGGCTGGAATGTGTCTGCTGACTGTGAGGTACAGGGTCAAAGTTTACTCAATGATGAGTCCGTGGCGAACCGTTCGCGAACTGTTCGGCGAACCGTTCGGGACATCACTATCAGGAACACAATTTAGGTGGCTTGCCCCCCTCCCCCTCCACCCCTTAACCTCCTTAGAAGGGGTTAAAACATACCTTATGTCCAGCACTGTTAAAGAACTGGATTGTCTGGATTTGGCAAGGAGGTGGGATGGGGCAGGGCTAAACACCATTTTGTCCAATCAGCACTCAAAGAGAATACAAATACAAAAAAACAAGTCCTGCGCTCAAGCTCCCATCACTCTTGGGCGGCAGCAATGACCATAATACACATCAGCCCCAATATATACAGTAAAAGCCAAAGAAAAAAGTTACATACGCTCTTCCCAAATCCCTATGTATATTTAAACAAATGGAGGTTATTTAGTTTCTCCAATGGCCATGAGAGACTTTAGCCCACCTGCCACAGCAAGGCATCTCTATGAGGAAAATTCAGCATCTCCATTCAGAGCGTGAAGACGCTGAACGGCTGTGCTGCCTACTGTGCAGTACTGCCACGGGAAGCACCTACATTGGCCATCTGAGAAGTAGCCACAGGAGGTTTCTCTAGGGGGTAATGTAAACACTGCCTTTTGTCTTAAAAGGCAGTGTTTGCATGAAAATGCCCGCAGGCAATGATTATACTCATCAAAACAACTACATTAAGCTGTAGTTGTTCTGGTGACTATAGTGTCCCAATAATAAACAGATTTCCTGTTAAAACCAGTATCAGTTCTGAGGACTACAATGCCAAGTCTAGTTTACGGGGAGAACAAAAACACATATGATCACCTAGTAATACAGGCCTGGCAAGACTCTCACCGTAGAGTAGGGGTGTTCAAAAAATAGAGCCCCAGATGTTGTAGAACTATTTTACAGCGCTGTGGAATTTATTGGTGCTTTATAAATAATAATAATTACAATTACCATGCCTTTTAGACTGCTTTAGAATTGCAAAGCATCACGGACGCTGTAGTTTTAAAACATCTGCGATCTCACCCCTGGCCTAGAGCAACAAGAATCTAACAGCATAAGACTATGGTAAATGGAGAATAATGAGAAGTGCATAGATCCCTGTAGCAAACTCACCCCTTTAAGAGAGTTTGCCATGAGCTTTTGGAGGGGCTTGCTTGCCCGCCTTCTGCCATGTGACTATGGACCTGGGGGTATTGCCCTTTAAAGACAGTATTTGGGCATGATGGATTTTTATCATGCGGCTACTGGCCCTTTAAGCACAGTGTATGGACTTCTATTAGACTGTGTATAGATTGTGTATAGGAAGGTGTACTTCTCCCCCGTTTCCTGTCCCATTGTTTTCCAGCAGGGCATTGTCCCAGGCACACTGCCAGACTAGTTGGAACTGGTTTGGGCTGGAAAGCCATGCTTCAGTGGGCCTAAAAGGACCTCCACAAAACTTTAAACCCCCATAACTCCTGAACCCCTGATCTGATCTGGGTGATTTTTGGATATGTGTCGCACCCAGATCAGGGTTACCAGGGGGTGTAATATTTAAAGGGGTAGTCCTAGGTTTAGGGGTACATCCAGAAAACCAGGGGAACTGATTATGTGTCACACTAAGGGGAGGGGATGTGTTGGTGGCAATTCGTGTATGATTGGTGTATTGTGTAATTACTGTAAATCCCTCCCTTGCATGGGAGAATGCTTTAAAAGAAGGTTGTGTGATTAAAAGTTCAGTTCTGCTCCTGATACTGTTTGTCGTCCAGTGATTGGGGAAAGTGATGGGATATTATTGGATTGTAATGCTGATTGTGCTGGATATCTCTTGGATTGACTACTTGTTCCTGCATCCTGTTAAGGTACTTGGTGGAGTTAAGCTGTGGGAAATCAGCTCTCCACTACAATCCCAACATTTAAAATGGACAAAGTGATACTTTAATTTTAGGGGTGTGAATGGGGGAGAAATTATAGGTGTCTTACTGAACAAGTTATGCAAGTAAAATGTAATTTAGAATAAGAATAATGTGTTTTATTTACACATATTGATTTCTAAACACATTAATTGCAGTATAAAGACTCGTTACTGGGAGTATTATTGCTGTGGAGCTCTGTTATACACTCAGACACATTACTGGGAGTATTATTGCTGTGGAGCCCTGTTATACACTCAGACACATTACTGGGAGTATTATTGCTGTGTAGCTGTTATACACTCAGACACATTACTGGGAGTATTATTGATGTGGAGCTCTGTAATACACTCAGACACATTACTGGGAGTATTATTGCTGTGTAGCTCTGTTATACACTCAGACACATTACTGGGAGTATTATTGCTGTGGAGCTCTGTAATACACTCAGACACATTACTGGGAGTATTATTGCTGTGTAGCTGTTATACACTCAGACACATTACTGGGAGTATTATTGCTGTGGAGCTCTGTTATACACTCAGACACATTACTGGGAGTATTATTGCTGTGGAGCTCTGTTATACACTCAGACACATTACTGGGAGTATTATTGCTGTGGAGCTCTGTCATACACTCAGACACATTACTGGGAGTTTTATTGCTGTGGGGCTCTGTAATACACTCAGACACGTTACTGGGAGTATTATTGCTGTGGAGCTCTGTTATACACTCAGACACATTACTGGGAGTAGTATTGCTGTGGAGCTCTGTTATACACTCAGACACATTACTGGGAGTATTATTGCTGTGGAGCTCTGTTATACACTCAGACACATTACTGGAGTATTATTGCTGTGGAGCTCTGTTATACACTCAGACACATTACTGGGAGTATTATTGCTGTGGAGCTCTGTTATACACTCAGACACATTACTGGGAGTATTATTGCTGTGGAGCTCTGTTATACACTCAGACACGTTACTGGGAGTATTATTGCTGTGTAGCTCTGTTATACACTCAGACACACCAACAACATGAAGCTCCTAGAAAAGAAATACATTATTACAGAAAAGAGGAACAGATGGACAGTCCCAGCTTTAAAATTTTCACTTTTCAAATCACAACAATTTGATCAATTCTGTTTGGTGTTCTAAATCGTGAGATGACTTGATCAGAGATCTCATCACTTTTTGTATCTGTCAATATGATATTGTCTGTTAGTTACTTGCTGTTTATATCTCCAATGTAAAATTATTATAAATATATTGGCGCTTTCTAATTGCTGATAATAAAATAATTCAAGACACTAGGTTAAAGATCCTGCCTAAAGACCTCTTTTCATTATATCTCAGGAAACCACTGTGGCTGGAAGAAGAATTAAAGATTATCATGAACTGCTGTCTGAGATTTTGGTTTCTTTAAAGATTTAGAGTATCCCGCTGTGTGATTACAGTATCTCCTAATCCAACAGACAGCCCTTCTCTTGATGCAGTAAAACCATCATCTTCAATCAAACCACCAACCGCAAATAGGTGTGACACTTTTTTTTTCTCTGCCAAAACTCCCTGGTGCATGCTACTGGCGCTACTATTTTCATGTAATGTAAAATTCTGCAATTATTTCAGAACTACAAAATTTCAACATTAAATGAAACTAGTATTTTCTTTTTTTTTTTTAAATATATTTTTATATAATGTTTCACAGTACAAATAGTTGGCTGTCTGATGGTTCCCGTTATAAAAGTAAATTAATTAAAATGACCCTGTTAAAAACACCCATTTGAACCCATAACCACTAATGGAATTTCAAGTAATAATACTCAATGATTTAATCAATAGGTGATGTGACTGACACATCGGAATGAGAGGTCTGCCAAAGGTCATGACCCAAAAAAAAGGCTCATCTCTATATGTAGTAAATGAGAACGTATGACAGCTAGAATGAAAGCTTTAGAAAGTTTTAAGTACGTTTAAATCAATCTGACTGTGAGCGATGGGAAAATAAAGGGTTTAATTGATCTTTGTTTTTTTAACATCCTCTTCACATAATGAAGAATTGGGATAAGTTGACAGGGTTTGTCCATTGTGTTATTAATGTCCTAGTAAAGTGAGGAGGTGGAGTATATTCAATTTGCTAACCGTAATTTACTGAAATGTGTTTAAAGACAAAGAATAGTTGAATTCACTTCCATTTCATCCATGAATATCACATTAGCCCACTACAATGAACAGGTATCACCAGTAATTTTTTTTTAAAAGTGTAAATTAATGGGCAGCTCCTAGAGGGTTAAATTAATCAAAACTATTGGATTTAATTTATTTTTTTGCATTTTATTTTTAACATACAAAATGTACTCATTATCATCATGCAATGTGCAATGTTTACACAGAAAAATAAAGGCCGCAATAGCATGAATTTAAAGACAGAGAAACTAATTTAAAAAAAATTTTTTTGCATCTATGTATTATTTATTATAAATAAAGATGTGGTTAGTACATTTCTTAAGTGTGCATAATTTAAAACTATTTTAGTGGACATTCTGATATTTGTGGTTTCCTCATATTTGAAAACTTAAACAGAATAATCTTTAAGAAACTATTTTCAAAAGCAGATAATTTTTCTGAATTTTTTTTCCAATTTTATCAGTTTGGTACATGTAAATAACTAACTGTTGTTTAGTTTAATGAAGTGTACATCAATGGGAAAATACAATAAATTAATGTGAGTTAATAGATGTGCTAATTGATCGAGGAAAAATAATGTTAATCGGCAGGTGAGTTTTTGGTCATTCTTCTGTTATTGTGTTACCACTAGAGAGGGCCACTCGTTGTACTGACTCCTCTTTTATTGTGACAGGTCGAATATGATGCACAAGAAATAACATAAAACACACAAAGATCAAAGATACGCAGCAGACAAAACACAAAAGTGCAATATAAGGCAAAAAAAAATAAAAAGGAATATGTAAATTAGATAATCAGATATAGGAAGAAAAGATAAAAAATAAAATGAACAATTTCAAAAAGCCTCAAGAAAGACAAGGGAACAAATAGAGTTGCACAAAAAACAGAAAAACTACACAGTCTTACAGGAGGTGATATTAGACACGCTTGGCTTCTTCTGATCCTCTGCAACAAATACATTTGGGCACCTATCAACCTGAATGTTAGCAACCTGCTTGAATCCAACAATATGATATATACTCGATGAGGCATTGAGCTGCAACACGCAACAAGTAACTTTTATAATATCAAATGTCTAGAAACATATGATAGGAAAACTATTGTTATCACGGCTAAAAATTTTAGGTCAGATGCTATTAGAGAGCCCTAAAAGTTACTTGACATTGCAAGCCTGAGGGGTCCGTGGCGGAATTTCTACTTGCCAGAGCTAGATTTTCACTTGCCAATAGACATTTGAGCCCCGTTATCAGTATTATTATCAGCATTTATATAGCTCATTTTCTGCAGTGCTTTTCAATCCTAGAATATTTGAGAATATTTGACAGTAAGTGATTGACATACACGTAATATTTATAGAGACAAGAGATGAAAAAGGTCTTCCTCAGATGAGCTTAAAGAGACATAGAGTCAAAAAGTGTATCATGAAGGAAGTGCTGCAATGTTCATCAGATAAGTAAAACAGACAATTGACCATGCACATGTCTTTTAAGGTCCAAAGCCACAGTGAATGTATTTCCAAGCTTTCCTGAATACGACAAATAAAGCAAGTGCCTTACTGATAATTAGAATTCTGGGATATCTGAGAATTATTTCTCGCCTTGACTACTGTAATCCGCTTCTCAGTGGTCTTACGTGCTCCCAACTTGCGCCATTACAGCCCATAATGAATGCGGCGGCGAGGCTCATCTTCCTGTTCGCCCGCACTGCCCATGCCTCACCCTTCTGTCAGTCCCTACATTGGCTTCCTATAAAATATAGAGGTCAATTTAAAATTCTGATTCTTGCTTTCAAATCTCTACATCATGCTGCTCCCACCTATCTATCCTCCCTTATACACAAGTATGTCCCGTCTAGGCCATTACGATCTGCTGAAGACTTATGTCTATCTTCTGTCCGTACTCCCACCTCTGATGTTCGCCTTCAAGATTTCTCGAGGGCTGCACCGTTCCTGTGGAACTCGCTTCCCTCCTCCGTTAGATGCTCACCCAGTCTCCACTCCTTCAAAAAATCGTTAAAAACCCACTTCTTCATAAAAGCGTATCAATTAAACTGTTAATAGCTCCTGACTGATTCCTCTTCTGCAACTGTCACTAGTCTAATTCTATCCTTACCTTTTTGTGTCATTTTTCCCCACTCCCTCTAGCCCTCAACCCCTCTGTTCCTGTGTGTCCAACTTGTCTGGTTACAACTACATGTCTGTTTGTCCACCAATTGTAAAGCGCTGCGGAATTTGATGGCGCTATATAAATAACATAATAATAATAATAATTGTAGAAGTAAAAGAGGGAGGACAAGTGTATGTCTGAACAGAATGAAAAGATGCAGCATGGAGTTAGAGCATGGAGCATATCTCAGTGCTGAGTCACAAGTAACTGGTCATTATGGAAAAATCACTGTATCACTGCATAGGTTTAAAAAAACAGCACCTTTAATAACTGTAATATTGAAATATTTTTAAATGCGTTTGTATCTAACAGTGTGTGGAGATGTGTGATGATGGGATGAATTGTGATGTAACCTCGTGTATTGGTGACCTAATTCCGAATGACTTACAAATAAGCGGAAAAGATAGTGCTGGTGAAAGAGACTGATATTTACTGAAACATTAATTATTGTGAATTGGCCCGGGGATTCAGACCTAGAAGCTTTCCAGTTTGGCTGTTTTGGATAATAATGTGGAATATTCTGGTCAATTCTTGACATTTCACAGTTTACCGATTAACAGTGTTTTTGTGAATGATGTGTAGCAGGGAATGGTTACTTTAATCCTATTGCAATATTATTTTTTTACGTTATAATGCTCTATTGTGCACTGGTGTTTTCGTCCACCCCCTTTTTTTAAGCCAAAAACCCAGTACTACAATGTAAAACTTACCTTTAATCCAGTCCCCCATGCATCATTTCATCCCTCTCCAAGGTCCCATCAAATGTTTCTCATAGAAAATTGGTCTAATCAAATGCTTCTCAGCTGCTCAGAATACGTGCACTGGGGAGGGGGAGGGAGTGAGGGTGGACAAGGGAGGGATTGTATTAAAAGCGTGTGTGTGTGTATAAAAGGTAAAACAGAAGGTACGGTGAATAGTTTATTGTACAATAGCTGTTGTTGGGCTATGGATTTTGGTGTCAGGCAGGTAATTCAATTATGGATTTGTGACAAATGCTCCTTCCAACGAATGTTTGCCACAAACTCCTGGAGGAGTGTGGAAGCTGACTTCCTGCCCACCGACTATGGTCCAGGTCGGAGACCCCATTCGGGAGTTACCCTGCCCAGGCCCAATTAGCAGCTTTCCCTCGGTGCCCCTGGTTCGGCTCTTTCACTTCTTACTAATGGAACCGAACGCTAGCTCCTTGACGGCCGTTCGCATTAACAAATCCACCAATGGTCCTCAGCGGTACTTAGCTGCGACCGCCATGGAACTAATTTTAGCATGAGGATTTAGTGGTTTCTGGTCACCTCAGCGGTACTTAGCCACGAATGTTATGGAACTGTTTTCGGCATGAGATGAACTTGCGGTTCCCGGACAACTTGGTCCAGGGTTTTGAAGCACTTTGCGACCCGCCAGGAGAGCGCTTTTTGGAGGGAAAGTGCCTGGGACTAAGTGGAACAAACGCTCCCGGAGAGCCAGACGGAGCACCCCGTATTGCAGCTGCAGGAGCTCCAGAAAGTTGACGGCCAAAGCACACATTGCTCTGGAACTATTTTGGGCATAGGACCACGTGTGCGGCCAGTCGGAACTTTGACACGGTGATGTTTCCACTATATTGCATGGATCTGAGCGCTATTTGGAGAACTTGGGCGCTCAGATGAGGGCTGTTTTGGGGTACTTTTATGTTTTTATGTTTTTGTGTTTGGGTCACTGTTCCTGTGAGATAATTATCCTGGGAGATAGATTGAGCTCAATTATCTCCCAAGCACAGAGAACTCTGGGAGGGGCTTGTATTGAATACAATGGAGACCCAATGCTGGGGGTTGTGTATATAGGCAGAAAACGTGGCCTGCTCCTTTTCGCCCTTCACTCAGTCTCAACTAGTGTTTGGGTGGACCAGCTATACTCTCCTCAGGAGAGCTTAATCACTTGAAGCTGTACTCAGGACTCGATGCGATGGAGGACCCCAACCAAGCTGCAGTGGCTAGGGGCTGAAGCACTGCGGTTGCCCCAGTGGAGAGCTAGGAAGGGAGCTTAACTGAGGTACCCAGTCGGGGTACCAAGCGGTCCGTCACAGGACTCTTGACCAAATTCTGTCCAAGACTCCAAGGAGTGACTTGTATTGTTTTGTTTGATGACCCCCTGTTGCAATTACTCCTATATAAACCTGTGGTTCACTAAATAGAACTAGTTCTACTTCACCCTTCACTAAATCTCGGTTAGTGTTTGGGTGAGACTCCTATAGACTCTGCAAGAGAGCTTGATCACCAGGACCGCTATTTGCAGGGATCACAACTGAGACCAGGAGCTATTTGGGGATGTATGGCATGTAGGGAATGCGTTACTGTATTGTGTGTAATTTTGTATTGGTGTGTTCAACTTCCTATGTCCAGGAGATACCATTATCTCCCAAACACAGCGACGCCTGGACGGGCTTAGGTTTTCATGTTACTTTGAATGGAGACTGCTGGGGGGCTGTGCAGAAATACTGTGTATCTTGCCTGAAATAAACAGTTCTTTTTCACCCTTCACTAAGTCTCGACTAGTGTTTGGGTGATACCACGATTGCCCTTCTGCAAGCGGCTATAATCACTGGCTAGCAGCTCCAATCACTCTAGGGCTGGGCACAACTAGTAAGGGACAACCACAGGAGGTAGTACTCCATCCTCGAGAGGGTATACCGCCACACCCATATTTATTTGCTAAAATAGGTGATTTTACATAGCATTATTAAATGTAAAGCTGTATTTTTGTTTTTGCGTGTACTGTTCCTTTATGGCATTTTGACAATTTAAAGATCCCAGATTCCATCTGGCATGCAGCGCTATTAGCCTGGATATGGCCATTGACATAATGATTTGCATATATTTGCATATTTCATGAAACTCATGTAGAATGTACGATTGAGGTTTTATGTGTTTCCATTGCTGATCCTTTGTGTGACACTTATACATCCTATTGTATTTCATTGTTACCTTTTTGTTTTATTATAAAAGTTTATTTTATGCACAGTTTCAAGCCCTCACAATAAGTTAAATGTAGTGTTGTGAAAAGGTAGTCCCTGTTCAAAAATAAATAATCAAGCCAGTACCTTTTGGAAACATTGTCTAAGTGTGGTCCTTTTCTAGAACACAGCCAGATAAGGGCCTGTCTTCCTAGTGTTTGGGATTGACTACAGAGTGGTAACACATTGAAGCAGAATGTACATTAGTGAGGAATGTGAGAAAACCTTACGTGTAATCAGGTTTGCAGTCATTATTATATATACTTCAAGACAGTTTGTTTTTGATTGGTTTAAACTTTTGATTGATCTGTGCTGCTAGAGTTTTTAGTAAAGACAGTTAGGCAAATATGACACCTCCTGTCATGTGGTAAAATCACAATGTACCATTTTTGTAACGGAACCGCTGGCACCCCGACCGGGTACCTTCCGCCGACGGATGCTCCTAGTGCTTTCTGAGGACTCCAAACAGTCTGTCCGACACCATAACCACTGCAGACCTCACGAACCGCCGCAGCTTGGTTGGGGTGTCGCCGTCTCCACCCACTCTGGACCCAAGACCAGGGTCCAGCTTCCAGTAGGTCGACCTCTCCGAATTCCAGAGAGCAGGAACAGGAACAAGCTCTTGGCAGAGCTTAGTGATTATACCGTGGGGAGTATAGTGATTATAGCAATCCCCAGAGTGTAGTTCTCCAATCCCCCAAACATGAGCCGAAACTTCATGAAGGTACAAGATGATCTGCTTTAATTGGCACCAAAGGGTCTTCTTTCATGCAGGTTTTCCTTACATAGGGCCACCCACAGGGTTTTACAGAACAACCAATAACACACGTACATTACAGAAAACACTCCCAGCAATTACACACAAAATCCTCCCCTCTGCATGTGATGTAATTATGGTACACAATGGGTAACATAATTATCACAGACATGAAAAATACAGTTTTTATACATATACTGTAACTTTAAAAATATACGTCCAATCTTCATAAAAATTACATATTCAAACTCACACTTTAATTATAAACATATCCAAAATTCAGACAAATCCATCCAGTAGATAAAAAGTTAGGATAATAGCATTAAACAAAGGATTTTAACCAAGTCTGGGGACACTGGGGACACTGGGGACACCGTCTTAAAGGGGCATTGTCACACAAAGTCTCAATATATCCCCAGACGGTTATTAAAGTGGCACTTTAATAACCACTTTTTAGTGGCACTTTAATAACCGTCTGGGGATATATTCAGACTTTGTGTGACAATGCCCCTTGAAGACGGTGTCCCCAGTGTCCCCAGACTTGGTTAAAATCCTTTGTTTAATGCTATTATCCACATGGTCCAATACAAGTCCATAAACCACAATGCAGTTCTTAAAGGGCAAGCAGCAGCACAATATAAATCCATTAGCCCAAATTATGTTTGTAAAGTGCCATACAACCCAGGGCCATAGTCATGAGGCAGGAGGCTGGCACTCAGGCTCCTCCATCAGCCTGGGGCAAAGGGCAACTTTTCACCTAAAAATCCAGTGACCAAAGGCATTTTGTCACAATTTTGTTCATGTCATTCAATAAAACTAAGCTGTCAACTCTGTTTGTCGTTATAAAGTCTCAAGAGGTTTAAAATACACTGTATATACAGCACATAGGATCAGGGAACAATATAATGTACTGCATTAGTAGCTGGGTTTATTGCATTTATAGATAAATATGTTTCTCATTAGCAGGCCCTGTTAATGAAATCTCTCTAGGGCAACAACCGAAGGAAGCCCACTTAATGTAATCAGGATCCAATTTGTGCATCTAACTATTAGATTAATGCAAACACAGACCAGGCATTGACTGTAAAAGTCAAGCTATAAAACTGAGCCCTTTAAAACTTGCAGACACAGAACTCATTACGGAGAGTGAGAGATCGCTGGAACTCAATATGTTCTGATGGATATTGAGCTGTAAAATATTATGGCTTGTGTTCCACAACAGAACATATACTTAATGACATAAACTGCACTATGTAACTATGTGTGTGTGCGCGTGTATGTGTGTGCATCTATGTGTGTATCGGAAATTCACTTATAGAAAACTCAATGCAACATCTATTTATACTGATTAAATATGTGTTAAATATATATTCCCTTTACTTTCCTTTCTCTCTCTCTCTCTTTCTTTTCTTTATTTTTTTCCTTAGTCTCCCCCTTTCTCTCCCCTTTTCTATCACCTTCTACTAGACCATCCTTCTCCACTCTTTTCTCTTTTTTAGCGTATGAGTGGACAAAAGGTGTATCCCCATCTGTCGTACAACACTGACAATGCAGAGTTGTATTTGTGAGCAGTGTGTGTTTTTGAATGTAAGCATATTTTTGTATAGAGTATATGTGCATATGTAGGTGTGAATTTGTATGTACTGTTGCCATTGTAATGCAATGGTGTACTTGTGTGTAGTTTTTGCATGTTAATGCCGGGTTGTGTTTTATGTAGTGTTGGCTTTTAAATGCTGTTGTACGTTTGTGTGTGTAGTGCTGGTGTTTGAATGAAGGGGTGTTTGTGCATGTAATGTTCGTGTTTCATTGCAGGGGTGTTTTTGTATATAATGTTGGCTTTTAAATGCGGGTGTACTTTTGTGTGTAGTACTGGTGTTTGAATGAAGTGGTGTGTTTGTATATGCAGGTGTGTGTTTTTATATGATGTTTGCATTTGATTGCATGTAGTTTGGTGGCTTGATTGCTTGAATTTATGCACTTATACACACTCAGATACACATATATTTACACACTGACACACAGATACACACTGACACGCACATAGACTGACATATACACACACCCTAACACACATACATGCACACATAGATATACACATTGACACATACACACAGTGACACACAGATACACACTGACACGCACATAGACTGACATATACACACACACTAACACACATACATACACACATAGATATACACATTGACACATACACACAGTGGCACACAGATACACACATATACACACACTGACACATACACACAGACAAATAGATGCACACACTGACCTACACACAGACACATAGATACACACACTGACACATGCATACACACAGACGTGTCATACATTTTGTGTTTTTAGACACGTTCTATTGACATACCTTTTGTATGCGGAAGGGTGGTTTCCCGCATTTTGAGGCTAATGAGAAAGTGTGGTGGGTGCAGGCTCTCTCCATGTTTTCTCCCCTTTCCTGACTGTGTTTCCTCCTCCTCTCTGCTACCCTGCATCCTCCCAGCATCCTCCCAGCATTACCAGTACACTCCAAAACGCACCCTGGTGGGTCTATGCAATTAGGGTTTCCCATGTAGGGCCCAGTTGCCTTCTGCAGTGCGACCGGGCCCTTGTCTAGCAATAACCCTAAGTGATTTGCCCAACCCCCCAGAGTGCAGGGCCCTCATACAGCTGGCTCGCCTACATCAAAGATTCCTTTTTTAATGTTGACTAGTTACACTGCAAAAATAGAATCATGCCTACTGCACTTTTTGAAACTAAAATTAAAATTTCTCATGGTTATTGCTTTATTTTGGTGGTTGGTTTGTATAAATTACACACAGGACCGTTGACAGTCTACAATCTTCACCAAAAAAGGGTATGATTTATTTAGAGTGTTTCTCAAGGGTGAGCTTGTATGCCTCTGGTTGCTTAGGATTGTGAGCACATTATACAAGTTTCAGTAAAAAATTATTTATGTTTGCTGTTATCTAATAAATGCAATAACATATGTATTCACTAAACAAAGTGTTGTTAGTTTTTTTCCCCCAAAATATAACTTTTAATATAACCGTGTGCAAATTTTTCTTAAAAATATGTTTTAAAACACCTTTAAAATGCTTTGTTTTTGGGGGGTTTTCACAGCCATATACACATCTTTCCTCCTCCATTAACATACGTTGCCTTTCTTGTGCTGCCAAGCACAAACAGGGACACAAATATCGCAATACACTCTACTTTAGAATGGATCATATTTCACAGACATAAAAGTGCCCATCCTTACGAGGTGTTATTTAGATATTTCCTCTCCTTGCAGCAGATGGCAAAATAAACAGAAATGCAAATTAAATCGCTTTAGTCTCTCTCATTCAGATAGAAGAGTCTTCCATAATATAACTGCTTCTCTTTTATTGAAGCAAGCTCCATTGAGCTGATGAATATCCAGTTTAGGGCATTCGTGAAATCTTGTATATCTGATGCTGAATATCTCAAAAAATAAAAAATTCTAAAATGAAAACAATCAATTTTTTTTTTTAACGCCAACCTTGATATGCACCCAAGACTTCTAATACATAGACGCATGCATCCACAAGCAAAAACACAAAGTATCTACTACCAACAACAGTTATCCTTTATCCTGCCAGTTTAATTTATTAACTTAACAAACTTAAATTATCAAATGTACTTAAATATTTTATTGTATATTTATGTAAATTAAATAAGCATCACAGACACAGAGGTACATGTTGTTTATATTATTTGTGGTGATATGTATGTAATAATCTCTGTTAACTCTTTCAGCCATTACCTCCAAACTTCCCCTGCTACCTCTTGTCTCAAATCCCCATGGTATCCTTTAGATTGTAAGCTCACGGGCCAGCTAGCCAAGCACTTTGTATAAAAGAGATCCAATTGCTAGATATCAATTTACGGGCAGGGCTCTCTCTACTTCTTGTATTTGTCTCTGTATATTGTATGTTTCTCCACTAATTGTACAGCGCTGCGGAATCTGTTGGTGCTTTATAAATAGCAGTAATAATAATATATCGGTAATTTCCAGCCCAGGCCTTAAAGCACACCCATAGTCCTAAATGTCTGCTTTTACCAGTTCTGATCTAATGAGAATACTAAGAAAACCTAAGCCATTGGTTTTCCTTGAGGAACAAGTTGGTAACATCTGAATTATATAGGGGTATTTACTAAATTGACCATTTAACGTGGATATCAAATTTAAGGCCCAAGCAGTCAAATTGAAACAGGAATTTTTGCATTTTGGCTATTTTGCCCCTAAATTTAAAATTCACTTTGAAATCTTACTCTAGTTAATAATCATTGTAGCACAGTAAAGAATAATATCGTTATGAACTATGAGACAGTATAGTGACAGCACACAAGCCATTGCTGGTTAGACTATGTTCTTCATACAATGCAGAGTAAAAAATCTGAAGAAATTTTTTTTTCTGCACCCCCATCCCCTGATGTTATTTTTTTATTTTGCCAGGGGACCTATTTCCCAAAAGAGTTTTGCATGAAAAATATCTCAGGACCGTGAAATAGACTTAAGAGCAATAAAGCAATAAACATAGGCTGCCCAATAAAACCATTTAACTGCCATACAATTCTGTAACATTGGATTAACTGAAGGACCAGAATTTTGAATTAAATAATGACAGATAGCTTTCACCAGTTTGAGCCCCTTTCCCTTCACGAAACATTAAATAAAGATAATTAAAGGTTTAGTTGTCCTCCTCAAAATAAGAGAGAACTCTACAAATGGTCCCTTGTCTATAACTACCTAAATAAAATCTTTGAAGGTTGAATAAAATGAACAAGGGTCACAAAATTCCAATTTAGTCAGGGAATGTACCAAATAAACCCTTCTCTCTTCTTTTTTCTTTTTTTTTCTTTAAATTTTTATTAGATTTTTCCACGTAACAACAAGCAGAACAGACAGTGTCACCATTGCACAATCCACGGAGAATGATTTACAAAATATAGTTTGTACAATTTAGCAAGTTAACAAATATGGGTAATGTATACATTTCCAATGGTAAGGTAGTACATATCAAAAATGGAGGGAAACAAAAAGGGTCATCGATTCTTAGCCAATAGCTATGGTTAATTCTCCTTAAAAAAAACATTATTAGATCCCTTCTCATTTCATTTCTTACATGTGGATTAATGATATGTTTTGACTACCGGAAATCTCACACTCCATCCCTTTTTTATTAATGTAGTTCACTGTCTTTTCCCAACATCCTAAACCAAACTAAATGTTTGATTTTGTACAAATGTGTGAATGACTGCACATATAATTTGTATACAATGTATACATGTGAGGCCTTGTATATAATGTGTTTGTACGTTTGTGCATAATGTGCATATTGGTGGATGAGTAGGTGAATTTGCTTGTATCGGTGGATAAATATGGGTGTTTACTGGGTGCAGGGAGCTATGTGACTGAGTGGGCAAACTAGGTGGGTGTCACATGCAGTATTCTCAAATACACAGGAAATCGGAACCCCAACAGGAGAAACAGAAATAGACATATTACTGGGTGGGTGAATGTGACTAGGTGGGTGGCTGTATGTGACTGTTTGAAGGCGACTGGATGACAATAAGTAATAGGTTGGGAGTATGTGACAAGGTGCATGACACATGGATGTAACTAATCAGGGGGCTGTTGAGGGAGATGGGTGGAAGAGACAAAGTTTATGTTACAGCCACGCATGCTGGTAACAAGATAGTTTTAAGATTGACCAATATTTGTCTTAAATAGCAAGAGTACTTGCCTTTAGGGGTATTGGGAGATCAATATTGCATTTTGATGATCTGTCATTGTTTGTTATATTTGTTATATTTCAAAAAAACTTAATAAATATCTATAAAAAAATTTGTTTTCAAAGATAGTTTTGTACATGACTGTAAAGAGACTCCACCAAGGATGCAATGAGTAAATCCACCTCAATGGTCATATAGGGAAAAAATACCCCTCTACACCTACCTTCCTATGCTGGTTTCCCCCAAATACACATAATTACAAATTGGGTATTTTCCATAACAGTAATAAAAAGTACAATAAAAATGGAAACAAATAAGATATTTGAAGAAAATAAACAAATACAAGAGACCGTATTTCCAGAAGGATATTGATACTTTGGAGAGAGTTCCGAGAAAAGCTACTAAACTGGTTCATGGATTGCAGGATAAAACTTAGAAGGAAAGGTTAAAGGATCTTAACATGTATAGCTTGGAGGAAAGACGAGACAGGGGGAATATGATAGAAACATTTAAATACATAAAGGGAATCAACACAGTAAAGGAGGAGACTGTATTTAAAAGAAGGAAAACTACCACAACAAGAGGACATAGTCTTAAATTAGAGGGGCAAAAGTTTAAAAATAATATCAGGAAGTATTACTTTACTGAGAGTGTAGTGGATGCATGGAATAGCCTTCCAGCTGAAGTGGTAGAGGTTAACACAGTGACGGAGTTTAAGCATGCGTGGGATAGGCATAAGGCTATCGTAGCTATAAGATAATGACTAATGAAAGTATTTAGAAAATTGGGCAGACTAGATGGGCCGAATGGTTCTTATCTGCCGTCACATTCTATGTTTCTATGTTACAAAATATGTTATATGTAATATATGTAAATGCATTTACATCATCCACATTGCTCTTTAACACATTGCTACTGAGGTTAGTTTTCAACCAATCATAATACAGCAACTCTCCTGACTCTCACATGATATGCTGAAATCAATTATAATGTCTTGTGATTTGTGACTTTGCTCAGTTGTTGTATTGTGATTCTTTTGCCTCAGAACATTTGGATTACATATAACAGATAATGTAGTCTTGGATAAAAGGCCCAGTGGATTAGATTGCAATGGCAAATATAGCAAATATATATATATTTAAAATATCATGTTCACGTGTATTTTGTTTCCATGTATTTTGTTACACGTTGATAAAAAATTTTTAAAGAACATTTTATTGAAACTTGAAAATGATTAAGATTCATTAATTCCATTTAAGATCTTCGGATAAACTTTTCAAATGATTTAATGTTTATTTATATTTTTTTTTAAATATTTGAATATGTTGATTTTTTTTTTACATATTGATTTATTAACTTTTATAAATGAAATATTCTTTGATATCTTGATTTTTTTTTAAAAATATTTTTTAAAACTTTATAGAAAAATATTAAATTATTTGAAAACCTTATGCAAAAAAACATTAAATCGAGGCAAACGTTGGTTGCACACGTAGTCTGAATGTAGATATATACATTATATCAACAAGAGCTGATTTCCTCTAGGACTTCAGCACGTTCTGTATCCTATAGGAATTATGTCGAGTCACTTGGAATGAACGTCAGAAACGACAAAGAGAACCTTAACAGAGCTGCAGGGAAATTACAAAACTGGCAGCTAATTCTTTTGGACGACTTCGGATAAATGAAACTGAAGGAAATGAAGATATGCTACAAGAAACCGAGAGAGCAGAGTGAAATCTTCATATGTTTAACTCATGATTAACAGAGTTCCTTTTATTTCTTTCTATCAATTTTATTCATTCTTCTTAATTGTATGGCAAAATACTATCTGTTTTATAATTTTGTAATTAAATTATTTCATGCATGTGCAATTAAGGCCTAAATGGGCACCATGTTTGTTCTGCAAATTCTAGTTTGTGTACATATATAGTATACTATAGAGAGAATTGCATCAATTTTGACAAGGGGTTAGAAAATTGAGGTAAAAAAAGCTAAACTGAGAACATTATCCACCTCTGTCCATTTATATTGGGCTAAAATTTGCAATTCTCCTTTCAACTTTCCATAATTTTCTACAATGTACACCCCATGTGATACTTCAGTTCTAATCAATATATTTGTTCACATCAGTGTAAGGTTAATCCTCCATTGATCTACTTTGATCTTCCATTATATAAGTGAATTCCAACCCACACACCCTCTTTCACTCCTCTTCACTCCCCCTCCACCCCCCAGTTATTGAAGCAATGAAACATACTAAATCTATTGGCATGACAAGGACTGAATATATATATGTGTATGGAAAAAAAAAATGTCCCCCCCATTCTACTGCAGGACTGACCAATTAATCATGCCAAGATTTTGTGACAGTTAAAGCATTCTAATAGGATATATAAAGTTAGAGCATTCTAATAGGATGTATAAAGTCAGAGCATTCTAACAGGATATATAAAGTTAGAGCATTCTAATAGGATATATTAAGTCAGAGCATTCTAATAGGATATATTAAGTCAGAGCATTCTAACAGGATATATAAAGTTAGAGCATTCTAATAGGATATATAAAGTTAGAGCATTCTAACTGGATATATAAAGTTACAGCATTCTAATAGGATATATAAGGTTAGAGCATTCTAATTGGATATATAAAGTCAGAGCATTCTAATAAGATATATAAAGTTAGAGCGTTCTAATAGGATATATAAAGTTACAGCATTCTAATAGGATATATAAAGTCAGAGCATTCTAACAGGATATATAAAGTTAGAGCATTCTAATAGGATATATAAATTCAGAGCATTCTAATAGGATATATAAAGTTACAGCATTCTAATAGGATAAATAAAGTTAGAGCATTCTAATTGGATATATAAAGTCAGAGCATTCTAATAAGATATATAAAGTTAGAGCGTTCTAATAGGATATATAAAGTTACAGCATTCTAATAGGATATATAAAGTCAGAGCATTCTAACAGGATATATAAAGTTAGAGCATTCTAATAGGATATATAAATTCAGAGCATTCTAATAGGATATATAAAGTTACAGCATTCTAATAGGATAAATAAAGTTAGAGCATTCTAATTGGATATATAAAGTCAGAGCATTCTAATAAGATATATAAAGTTAGAGCGTTCTAATAGGATATATAAAGTTACAGCATTCTAATAGGATATATAAAGTTAAAGCATTCTAATTAAATATATGAAGTCAGAGCATTCTAATAGGATATACAAAGTTACAGCATTCTAATAGGATATATAAAGTTAGAGCGTTCTAATAGGATATATAAAGTTACAGAATTCTAATAGGATATATAAAGTTAGAGCATTCTAATATTATATATAAAGTTAAAGCATTCTAATAGGATATATAAAGTTACAGCATTCTAATAGGATATATAAAGTCAGAGCATTCTAATAGGATATATAAAGTTACAGCATTCTAATAGGATATATAAAGTTACAGCATTCTAATAAGATATATAAAGTTACAGTATTAGGCTGTCAGATACAGGATTAATAGGCAAGCGAAGATACTTATTGTTCTCTTCGAGGACTTGGCTGACGGCATAATGGGGATGGGTCTGACGTGTTGAACCTCTTAGTATCCAAATCCAGAACGGGAACGCACACGTTTAGAACAATAGTATCAAAATTACAGCCTTATTCTGAGTCCAGGAAGTGAGGTCACTACAACCATGTAATAAGTCTCACTAATTTAGATGTGAGGTTATTTGAAAGTTATCTATATAATCTTGGGTCCAGTTTTTAAGTATTTATCTCCACAGCATGTTTTTATGTGCTGTGGATCTTTAGCTGTACTGCTTTTTTCTCTTAATTCTATTTTCAAGAGATTCTATCATTTTTGAAGCATGGATTAAATAAATGTTCGGATTAAAGCTTGTGGCGCCATTTTTGATGACTTAACATTTTTTCGGTACACTGAGCACCTCCCATAGACTGCCACCAAAGGGATTGAACTGTGAGAAATTTAGAATTGAATTGAATTTCAACTAATTTGCTCACATATATTTGATTTTGCGAGTTGGGAAGGAGGAGCAAGGCTATCTAGGTGTCCATTAAGGACTCAGAGAGTGCTAATGGTCCACGGGTTAGGGGGCACAATACTTGCCTTGCACCTGGTGCTTGCAAACCACGCTATGTCACTTTTTGTTTATTTCCTAGAAACTCTTTTTTATTTTTTTTTTCATCTTAAAGGATCACAATAGGTTCAGGAACACAAACATGTATTCCTGACCCCAGGGCCGGACTGGGAATTAAAAGCAGCCCTGGAAAAAAAATATTTTCCAGCCCCATAATGCATCGCGCCAGCATAGTGTGCAGATACAGAGTTAGAACAGATAACTTAAAATTAAAAAGTACTGCAACGTAAAAAGCGCACTCATAGGCTTCAAAATAAACAAAAGTGCAGATTTATTTTAAGTAGACGTGCCTTTGCATGTAATCAATGTTTCAGTCCAACTACCTTGACATATTAAGGAAAGCTTGTTAATGGGACTGAAATGGTGAATGTATGTAGGGCACAACTGAATTTTTTTTATTTTGAAGTCCTGTGGGTGTGCTCTTCACTTTAAATATGTTATTGTGCTGGAGTATGCACCTAGCAACAAGATTGGGCCAATATCTGTGTGACAGACCCATCTGTCTGGATTATAACTGCTTTGTTCGTCTTGCCGTTTTCATGAATTTCCCCGTTCGTATGCTTTGTTTAAGGGAATGTCGGTTTTGTCGAACGGAACTACCGAACGGACGGCCACCCAGAAGAGAAGTGTGCTGCTGGTTAACCTATTGATCCCAATTAGAACGTTGCGGTTAACCACAGACACTTCTCAATTAAAAACCGAATGCCGGGTGGTCGTCGTTCGTATGTCGACCACGAGGCGGCGGCCATTTTGTCCATGCGAACGACCAGCGGTGTTCAACGATTATTTCATGGATCGGAAAACGGACACTTTTTCAGCCGAACACCGCTGAAGCCGTCGACCTCCCCTTCTCAATCGACAAAAGCATGCGAATGACAGCCGTTCGGGAGATTCAACCACACGAATGGACTTAACCCAGATAGCCGTCCCATGGAGTCAATCGCATACCGAAGAACTGAAAGAGACTTTGACTCCATGGCGATTGAACTGTGCGAATGGGATCTGAGCGCTATTCTCCAATAATGTGCCCTCAGATCCAGGCTATCTGGGGATATGCAAGACTGATGTAAAATGTTCAGCAGTTATTAAGTTATGGATTTTTGTGTGTTTTTGTAACTTGTATCTAAAATGGCGATTGCCTCTGCTCGGGGAGATAATTGAATTACTTCCCAATTATCCCCCGAGCAGAGGGGAGGGAACTGTACTGCATGCTGGGAATATTGTGGGGATGTATGTCCAGAATGTCCCCATGTCCCTCTGTGATTTCAGTCTCCCATTTGGTCCCCTAGGGGAGTGTCCACCAAGTGGGAGACCTGCATAAATACCGGGCAGGTAGCCCACAGTAAACCAGTTCGTGTTTTACCCTCAAAGCGGAGCTTGGTCTCGTTATTGGGGGGATTTGGATACCAGCGGCGAGAGACTGCTTATTTGGATTATTTGCCGCTTGGGAGAGATTGTCGTTCGGTTACTGATTGCCGTTCGTGGATTTGCGGCTCGTGAAGGGAATTCACCGTACAGGTACCGTTCGGGAGTTTGGAGTGTTCCCTGGCTGGCGGTTCGCATGGTTTTACTATACCCGCTACCCGACCCCATTATTGCGAACGGGGAATACTCGCTAAACGGCGGTTTGTACATTTCATTACTGGAGGTACCGTAACAACTGGTGGCAAGCGACGGGATGATCCCCAACGCCCAAAGAGACCATTACAACCAGGACTAAATGGAATTACAATACCAAAACCTGAGGAGGGCTACCCTAAAGGATTTATTGGAGCAAAGAGGGGGACAAGCCAGTAACCTCAGGAAGAGGGATATTACGTTATTGCTGGAAATGGATGGAGTACCAGCGGCAGAGGGAACCAATGGACCCAGCGCAGCTGACAGAACCCCCGAGGAGGCAAGCTTTGACCGGGCGGTAAGAATCAGGCTGGCACATTATGGTCCCAACCCGACTACAGAGACCATTGACCGGGTCATGGCAGCTGTGGAGGCCAACCTGCTTCGCCAAAGCGGTGCTGCAGCAGCCCCAGTCACAGCAAACCCGGGAGATAGGAAAAAGGTACCATTTACTGCGTTTAAAGCCTTCAGTGAAACAGAAGGAGAGATTGATGGGTACCTTGCTGATTTTGAGCGGCAATGTGCCCTGCACAAGGTACCCCTGGAAGACTGGGTCACTATATTGTCCGGCAAGTTATCCGGCCGGGCCAGCGAGGCATTTCGGGCCATTCCTGATGAGGAGATTGGGGATTATGTGGCCATCAGGGAAGCTTTACTCTCCCGGTATGCCGTTACACCTGAGGCATACCGGAGGAGGTTCCGAGACACCGTCAAGACCTCTGGGGACTCATACGTGGAATGGGCATGTAAGGTGCATCGCACAGCCGCCCACTGGATGGCGGGGTGCCAGGCTGTGTCCGGAGAAGAGGTGCTGCAGATGTTTCTTTTGGAACATTGTTTTGATAAATTGCCAGCAGGGGTCAGGGAGTGGGTAAGGGACCGTAAACCCTCCACTCTGCACGAAGCAGCTCGCCTGGCAGATGAATATACTGACGCCCGCAAACTGGACAGTCTCATCAGCAAGGCTCCCGCCAGAGTGGAATACAGGCCAACAGCACCAACAGCAGCCAACCTATACCAGCCTCCCATGAATCGCCCATCGGCACCTCCTCCATCTGCCCCGTACCAACAGCCACCTCGGTTCAACTCACGGGAGTATGCCCAACCCATCCGGTGCTACCTGTGCAAGCAACTAGGGCACAAGCGACCCGAGTGCCCGATGAACAGCGCCAACCAGAACCAGTCCTGGAGGAGACCAGCCGGCGGCAATCCACGACCCCCCATCCCAGCCGCTCACTGTGTAGAGGAAGAGGAGTGCTGGGGCATCCTGCATGAGGCAGACCCCGTTCAGGCTGCCCACCGGGATAACAGGCAGCACCACCGACAATGTGTAAAAGTCAATGGGAAGGAGGTCAGTGGTCTACGGGATACCGGGGCAACCATGACTTTGCTCCAGAAACACCTGGTATCCGAAGCCCAACATACAGGGGACACGGTCGCCGTACGAGTAGCTGGAGGTGCCGTGTTCCGTCTGCCCGTTGCCCGGGTACATTTGGATTGGGGAGTGGGCGCTAGACATGTGAATGTGGGGGTCATGAAGGACTTACCAGCGGATGTTCTCCTTGGCAATGACTTGGCGCCCCTTGTTTCCGCCTACGCTCCCATGGGTCCTGCTGAAGTGGACGCTGTCACGACCCGTGCCCAGACCCGTGCCGCCGAGACCGGCCCACCTGCTGTTGAGACCCAGGTAAGACTCTCTACCCCGACTTGTACCTTAGACCAGGCCCCTTTAGGCTGGGATACCCCAGAGATATACGGGAAGGAAACCAGGGAAGACCCGACGCTAGCAAAGTACAGGGCCAGGGCCGATTCTGGGGGAGAAGGAGTAGATGGGGAGCACTACGAGTGGGTGGGGGATAGACTCTACAGGATCCCGAAACCGCCCCAGAAGCCGAATACCCCTCCGCAGAATCGACAGCTAGTGGTGCCCGCAAAATACCGGCAGGAGATTCTGCGGATTGGGCATGATGTGCCATTAGCCGGCCATCTAGGTTCCCGCCGCACAGCTCATAGGATCACACAAAATTTCTTCTGGCCCAATTTTAACCGGGATGTGCGGGTTTATTGTAGCACGTGTGACACCTGTCAACGGGTAGGTAAGCGGGGGGATCACCCAAAAGCTAGGCTTCAGTCGATGCCCATCATTGGAGAACCCTTTTCCCGCATAGCCGTTGACATTGTGGGTCCACTGGCCAGGGCTAGTCCATCCGGTAAGAAGTATATTCTCACCGTGGTGGACTATGCCACACGTTATCCAGAGGCAGTAGCGCTGTCTAATATAGAGGCAGAGACGGTTGCTGATGCCCTGGTTAAAATCTTCACTAGGGTCGGGTTCCCTCAGGAGATTCTCTCCGATCAGGGAACCCAGTTCACCGCTGTGCTTACCCAGCAGCTGTGGAAGGTGTGCGGTATTAAACCGCTGCTTAGCTCACCTTATCACCCACAGACTAACGGTCTCTGCGAGCGATTTAATGGCACCCTCAAACAGATGTTGAGGACCTTTACTGACACTTGCAGAGACTGGGAGCGATTCCTGCCTCATCTGCTATTTGCATACAGAGAGGTGCCCCAGGAATCTACTGGGTTCTCCCCCTTTGAGTTACTCTATGGGAGAAGGGTCCGTGGACCCCTAGACCTCATTAGAGGACACTGGGAGGGGGAGACAGAGCAAGAAGGGACCCCCATAGTACCATATGTCCTGGAACTCCGGGACCGCATGGAGAAACTGTCCCTAATGGTAAGGGAGAATCTCCAGGCGGCCCAGGGGAGACAGAAACGGTGGTACGATCGGGGTGCCCGACAGCGGATCTTCCAGGTTGGGCAGAAGGTTCTGGTACTCAAGCCTGTGAAGACGAACAAGATGCAAGCATCTTGGCAGGGCCCGTATAAAGTGTTAGCTCAGGTATGCGATACTACCTACCTTATAGCCAGCTGTACAGATGAAAGGATTCAGCGATCCTTCCATGTGAACATGCTGAAGGAGTATCAGGAACGACCGGAGGATGTTGCGGCAGTATGTGCCCCAGCTACTGACGACCCCGAGAACTTACCGTTACCTGACTTGCTAGAGAGGGACCCCCAGACAGACCTTACTAGTCTTGTACAGCTAGGGGACCGACTAAACCCGGCAGAGAAGGTACAGGCAAGACAATTACTGTGGGAGAAGCAGGCAACGTTCTCCCAAGAACCCGGGTACACTACCCTAGCTGTACACAAGGTCGAGACACCCGGACAGAACCCCCTACGGCAACCCCCATACCGTATCCCTGAAGCAGTCCGAGAAGGAATGCGGAAGGAGATACAGGAAATGACCAGGCTGGGGGTTATCGAACATTCGGACAGTCCTTGGGCCTCGCCTGTAGTTCTGGTGCCTAAGAAAGATGGGACCACCCGGTTCTGTGTGGACTACAGGCGGCTCAACGAGCGGACCACCACTGACGCCTACCCTATGCCCCGGGTAGACGAGTTATTAGACCGTATTGCCAGGGGGCGCTATCTGACCACCATAGACCTGTGCAAAGGCTATTGGCAGATTCCCCTGGCCGAGGATGCTATCCCTAAGTCGGCATTCGTCACCCCATTTGGCCTATACCAGTTTAAGGTTATGCCATTTGGGATGAAGAATGCTCCGGCTACTTTCCAGCGTATGGTGGATAGGCTCCTCGATGGCTTCCAGGACTTTGCATGTGCATACCTGGATGACATTGCGGTCTACAGTGAGTCCTGGGAAGACCATTTAGTACACGTGGGGGTGGTGCTGGACAAGATTCGGGCCGCAGGCCTGACCTTGAAGCCAGACAAGTGCCATCTAGGCATGGCAGAAGTGCAGTACTTGGGTCACAGAGTAGGATGTGGGAGCCAGAGACCGGAGCCAGCCAAGGTAGAGGCTGTAGCTAACTGGCCCACACCTATCACCAAGACCCAAGTGCTAGCTTTCCTGGGGACGGCAGGGTATTACCGACGTTTTGTCCCCGACTACAGTACGGTTGCCAAGCCCTTGACTGACCTGACTAAGAAGCATTTGCCTAAACAGGTCCTGTGGTCTCCAGCTTGTGAAGCCGCGTTTCAGGCACTGAAGCAAGCTCTTGTTAATGCTCCTGTCCTGGCTGCCCCAGTCCCTAAAAAACGTTTTCTTGTTCATACAGATGCTTCCATGTATGGACTGGGGGCTGTGCTAAGCCAGGTCGGGGAAGATGGAGGAGAGCACCCTGTCGCATACTTAAGCAGAAAGTTACTACCCCGGGAAGTAAGTTATGCGGCAGTGGAGAAAGAATGTTTAGCCCTGGTCTGGGCACTGAAGAAACTGAGCCCTTATCTGTATGGACAAGAATTTTCCCTCATTACGGACCATAACCCCCTCGTCTGGCTTAACCGGGTCTCAGGAGACAATGGCAGACTGCTGAGGTGGAGTTTGGCACTACAGCCATATAACTTCACCATCAGCTACCGACCCGGTAAGCAGAATGGGAATGCGGATGGATTATCTCGGCAAACAGACGTCCCTACTCCTCCTCAGTCCGGTCATCCCCAAGTTGACCCGCCAAAGGGTCAAGCCGGGTCTGCCGGAGTGTTCCACAAGGGGGGAGCCGTGTGACAGACCCATCTGTCTGGATTATAACTGCGTTGTTCGTCTGTTTTGCCGTTTTCATGAATTTCCCCGCTCGTATGCTTTGTTTAAGGGAATGTCGGTTTTGTCGAACGGAACTACCGAACGGACGGCCACCCAGAAGAGAAGTGTGCTGCTGGTTAACCTATTGATCCCAATTAGAGCGTTGCGGTTAACCACAGACACTTCTCAATTAAAAACCGAATGCCGGGTGGTCGTCGTTCGTATGTCGACCACGAGGCGGCGGCCATTTTGTCCATGCGAACGACCAGCGGTGTTCAACGATTATTTCATG
>OW240914.1:39449248-39468195 GCA_933207985.1 Pelobates cultripes
GGAGAGTCTGATGGCGGTAGGCAGGCTATTCCATAGGAAGGGAGCTGCCCGCGAGAAGTCCTGCAAGTGCGAGTTGGCCGGAAGGGTGGGGGCAACGGACAGAAGAAGGTCACGGGCAGAGCAGAGAGACCGAGAAGGGACATACCTATGGATCTGTGAAGAGATATAAGAGGGGCTAAGCAGTGGCGTCTCTAGGATTCATTTTTCGGGGGGGCACATGGAGGGCCAATGACAAAAGTAGGGGGGCACATTTAACCCCGCCCCCGTCGCAGTTTGACCCCGCCCCTGTCACATGTTAAGCCACGCCCCCGACACAATGTGTTTTGTTTTTTTAATAATACCTGGTGGAGGATTCATTATTTTCCACCAGGGATTATTAAAAAAACAAACACATTATCCTTGATACAGTGCCATAGTTGCCAACATTTGAAAAAAAATTTCCAAGGACATTTTGCAGCACAGCTATCAATTACTGTCTGGGTATAATATCCCTGGACAGTCAGTGCTCTCTGTATAATACAGGGTTGTGTGTATAATAAATTGGGACACTCAGTGCTCCCTGTATAGTGCTGCTCTCTGTATAATCCCAAGACAGAGAGCAGCACTATACAGGAAGCACTGACTATCCCGGGATATTTTATACACACAGATCTGTATTATACAGATAGCTGAGCATATACCCCAATCTCTAGACTACTAGTACCTGTCAACAGCAGCTCCCAGACGCGTGTAACAGGGCTAAAGTGTGCGGCAGCTCCCACAGATTATTCAGCGGTAAAGTGCACTCGCTGGCAGAGCCAAACTGGTAATCCCTGGGAATCCAAAGCAGCCCTGGAAAAAAAACGTATGCCATTCCTACATGTCAGTGAGCACACAAGCTCACTGACATGCGCAAACAGGCTTACTGACAGACAAAACTCTCTGACTCACACACAAGCTTACTACAGACACTCACTTGTATAAACAGAAGGCTCACTACAAAGAAGTTCAGGGACACACACACAAGCTCACTAAAAAGACAAGCTCACTGACACACACATGCTCACTAAATAGAAGCTCACTGACACACACAAGCAGTACCATTTTAACAGAGTTAAGGGCCCCTGGGCAAAGCAATACACTGGGGCCCTTCCTACACAACAACTCACAGGAATTTTAATTATTGATAGACTGCGGAGTCCATACACACACACAGACTGCTGAGTCCATACACACACACAGACTGCGGAGTCCATACACACACACAGACTGCGGAGTCCATACACACACACACACACACACACAGATTGCTGAGTCCATACACACACACACACACACACACACATTGCTGAGTCCATACACACACACACACAGATTGCTGAGTCCATACACACACGCACACAGATTGCTGAGTCCATACACACACACAGACTCTGCTGAGTCCATACACACACACACACACTCTGCTGAGTCCATACACAAACACAAACAGACTGCTGAGTCCATACACACACAGAGACTCTGCTGAGTCCGTACATACACAGACTGCTGAGTCCGTACACACACAGACTGCTGAGTCCATACACACACACAGACTGCTGAGTCCATACACACACACACACTCTGCTGAGTCCATACACACACACACAGACTGCTGAGTCTATACACACACACACAGACTGCTGAGTCCATACACACATACACACAGACTGCTGAGTCCATGCACACACAGACTGCCGAGTCCATACACACACACACACACACACACACAGACTGCTGAGTCCATACACACACAAACTGCTGAGTCCACACACACACAGACTGCTGAGTCCATACACACACACACACACACACAGACTGCTGAGTCCATACACACACACACACACACACACAGACTGCTGAGTCCATACAGTGTGTGTGTATGGGGATAGTGTATGTGTGTAGAGTGTATGTGTGTAGAGTGTATGTGTATGGGGGGGCAGAGTGTGTGTATGGGGGGCAGTGTGTGGGGCAATGTGTGTGTATGGGGCAGTATGTATGTATGTATGGGGGCAGTATGGGGGCAAAGTGAGTGTGTATGGGGCAGTGTGTGTCAATGGAGAGCAGTATGGGGGCAATGTGTGTCTATGAGGAGCAGTATGGGGGGCAATGTGTGTCTATGGGGAGCAGTATGGGGGGCAATGTATGTGTATGGGGGGCAGTGTGTGTGTATGGGGGGCAGTGTGTGTGTGTGTATGGGGGCAGTGTGTGTGTGTATAAGAGAACGAATGTGTGTGTATAGGGGGCAGTGTGTGTGTGTATGGTAATATAGAGGGGCAGTGTGTGTGTGTATAGAGGTATCATATTCATGAAGATAGAGTATAGGGGGCAGTGTGTGTATGGGGCGCAATGTGTGTGTATGGGGCAGTATGGGGGGCAGTGTGTGTTTATGGGGCAGTATGGGGTCAAATGTGTGTGTGAACACCCCCCCCCCAGCCTACCTGTCACTGGAGGATGTTGCTGGGGGTCAGGCAGCCATCTTCTGCAGCAGCATGGGCTGCAGCATTACGGCGGGGGCGGGGCTTATCGGCAGGAGGCGGGGCTTCGTTTGGGGGCAGATCCTGTGCCGGGGAGCCAATCAGTGCTCCCTCCGGCCACAGACAGCCCCCAGCACCTCTCTCCTGCATTTCCTCGGGCTGTGACAGGCTGTTACAGTCCGAGGGAAGCTCATGGCCAGCAAGTTGCTGGCATTTGGGGGGGCACAGCATGATGTAGGGGGGGCCATGGCCCCCTCTGGCCCCCCCCTAGTGACGCCACTGCTTGTATTAGGATCTTAGAAGTAGCAGATTGTTTTGAGAAATTTTCCTTCAATAATTCCAACATAAAAGATTGCGTACACGTGTGTACAAACCCATTTAACATCATAAAGAGTAAAACCATGTTCTTTACAAAACAATTAGAAATGGCAGACAACTTTGAAATAACAAAGCACACAAGATGATATGCATTATAGCCAGACGCAGTGTATAAGGAAGCACATATTTATTTAGATAGCAAACGGTTTTCCTTTTTTGGGCTTTCAGAATTGTACCTTCTAGTAACAGGTTTTGAAAGATCAGTACTCTTCAATCAGCAGCCTAATGTAATACTTGTTAGGCCACTTTAATATGAAAACTGTACTGAATACTTTATCACTGAATATGTCCTTTTAATTGGCCAATTAATGCAACATGTTTGGCTTAAAGCAGCAAAGACAAAAAGAAAAGATACTTTTATACACAACGTAAATGAAATTACACATAGAATCTTTATTCGTTTTACTTGTTGAGGCATCAGAACTAAAATGGCTAACTAGGACCAAACTAAAATCATTGCTATAAAGTTGGCTCCAGCGAGATTAGTCCACTAGTTTGCAGAGCTCAGTGATTAACAGGCCGTAGAGCAGGGCCACAGACACTGTTTGCAATGTATCTGCTGGGGCGGCTACTTGCCAAAATGAATGATAGTCATCACTGTACAGTAACCATGCAAAAGTTCATCCCTGTTATCACAACACTCCCTCAATGTAAAACTGGCGCCTACTACGCGATCACAACCGATCTCGCCATTTCCAAAGAAGCCAAAAAGAGGGATGCTTGGGAAGTGCTTACGGAACAAGTCGGCCTCCACATTGTCCTTGCCATAGTGCTGTTCTCCTCGGCCGTTACATGCAAACATGAGCCCTATGCTGTTTTCTTCAGGGATATTAGCGGCTTTTAGACGCTGGATAACAGAGTCTGCAGTGTCCACTTTGTTCACACTAATGTCTAAGAGGACTGAAGCTGCCTGGATCCGTGGGCCACTGAATGTCAAACCACAAGCACTAGTGTATGTTGAGCCTTTAGCCTTCCTGTAAGTAAAAGAGAATACTTCAAATCTAGTGGCCCCACAGAGTGTTACATTTACAGAGAAGCTATATACATATTTATCATGCATTATCATGTTTAACCTTTCTACAACAATTAACTGTAAAACTCTGCTTGCACTCCACACAGGCTCACGTAGCATAATGTTTGGGCCTTAATGAAAGCATCATACATACAACAATATTCATTTACTGACACAAAACATACCGGTATGGTGGCATCTGGTAAAGTGCATCTTTTTGTTTTGTGCCTGTCTGTTATATGCGGACAGATCTTGGCCTCATTAATATGCTTTATTTTGTACATGCTCAAGTTTATAGCATTTACGCAAATAAAATATGAAAATGCTTTGTAGAACACTGCACCACAAGCCTGACTCCATAGAAATGCCCCTTCAAATAAAGAATTCCTTATCAAAAGCGCTTGGCCATCGCCAGCTCTGAGTGATATGATCTACAAAAAAAACAGCATTAGAATGAGAGGATACCCAGGGAGTCATATAGTAAGAATAGAATTACATAATTTTTGCAGCTTCTCTGACTGTCTGCAGCCAGATTGTAAATTAAAAGTAGCTCACTCTGTTTTGTTAGGTGCTAAGTTGTGATAAGCAATAAAAGGGGTTAGGAGAAAGGCTTGTGGTGCAGATATTAAAACATTTGTGCAAAGACTATAAATATTTGAGCATACAAAAATCTATCAGTTGTGTTGGTCTTCAGTGATTCTCTTTAAGTTGCAGAATTTTTCAGGAAAAATCTACTTGCTTTGAACATGGGAGGCTCTGTTCCCTCTTCAGACAAGTGGGGGTTGTGACGAACGCACCCTACTTCGAAAGTGTGCATGACGTAGTTGTGGTGGTAAAAGGGTTAAAATTCACTATTTGTTTGCACGGAAATAATGACAAAATCCCCCTTTACACCACCCACACTTAAACATAATAATATAACTATTTTAACACTGCCACCACCAAGACAATTTATAAATGGGGTGCTTTGGTCCCCCAGGTAAATCAGTAATAAAAACCCAAATACAACTTATCACAATATTTAAGGAAATGCAGAAATACTAATTAGTCTCTTCAGGTAACGTGATTCTGTATCAGACAAAGGTAGAACTTAATAAAGCAATATTTATTATGAGCAAAAAAAAAAAAAATAGTCACCGTGCATATAAAAATATAGATGAAAATCAAAAGGGATAAAATAAAGTCCTAATCACTTACTCAGCTCTTTAAAGTAAATACTTCTGCCCCAGGGGGTCTCTGGTAGGAAAGATGGTGACTCACATAGAAATAGATTGTGTCCCCAAGCAAGTACAGAGGCATTTCAGGATCATTGGATATATACCCTGTGGATTACTACTCCTGGTCTAGAGGTGGCGTTAAAGGGACACTCCAGGCACCCAGACCACTTCTGCCCACTACCCTTAACTCTGCAAGTGTAATTAGTGCAGTTTTTATAAACTGCAATATTTACATTGCAGTATTAAGTCCTCCTCTAGTGGCTGTCTATCACACCTTACAGAGCCTTTGATTAATTCACAGGCTCCATCCATATTGGAAAACCCTTCCCAGAATCCTATGCAATTTCCATTACCTCTTCTGCCATCTGACCTCTGTGGGGGGGTCCCAGCTTCAAAGAAAATTAAGGCTATAAACCTTCCATACAATCAAATTACAGTTTTTAAACTTTTAATGCTAAACAAGAGACCACGGCAGTCCATCGCGTCTGTGCTGCTTTGGCTAATAAGGAAGGATTACCCTGAGCAGCAATGGGTAGCTGTGATTGGCTGAGAGTGTCAGCTGACTGCTTTTAACCTGTCAGAGCTCCAACTGACGGTATGAATGGGTATGACAACAAGGAAGTGTGTAATCTCTGCCTTAGCTACACATACAGAAGGGGCCGGACTGTGGGTGTCCAGGGACTCTTATTTTGTGGCATACTGCACAAACATGGTGCAACACTGAATGGAGGGACAGTGCCAGGGTACTCCAGGCACTATAACCAATTCAAAGAGACAAAGTGGTTATAGTGACTACAGTGTCCCTTTAAATAACAATAATCCATAGTGCAATAATGAGCTATGCACCCTTGCCGTGACAGGGGTTATCCAGATCTCCCCGGTATGCTATACAGGGAGTGCAGAATTATTAGGCAAGTTGTATTTTTGAGGATTAATTTTATTATTGAACAACAACCATGTTCTCAATGAACCCAAAAAACTCATTAATATCAAAGCTGAATATTTTTGGAAGTAGTTTTTAGTTTGTTTTTAGTTATAGCTATGTTAGGGGATATCTGTGTGTGCAGGTGACTATTACTGTGCATAATTATTAGGCAACTTAACAAAAACAAATATATACCCATTTCAATTATTTATTATTACCAGTGAAACCAATATAACATCTCAACATTCACAAATATACATTTCTGACATTCAAAAACAAAACAAAAACAAATCAGTGACCAATATAGCCACCTTTCTTTGCAAGGACACTCAAAAGCCTGCCATCCATGGATTCTGTCAGTGTTTTGATCTGTTCACCATCAACATTGCGTGCAGCAGCAACCACAGCCTCCCAGACACTGTTCAGAGAGGTGTACTGTTTTCCCTCCTTGTAAATCTCACATTTGATGATGGACCACAGGTTCTCAATGGGGTTCAGATCAGGTGAACAAGGAGGCCATGTCATTAGATTTTCTTCTTTTATACCCTTTCTTGCCAGCCATGCTGTGGAGTACTTGGACGCGTGTGATGGAGCATTGTCCTGCATGAAAATCATGTTTTTCTTGAAGGATGCAGACTTCTTCCTGTACCACTGCTTGAAGAAGGTGTCTTCCAGGAACTGGCAGTAGGACTGGGAGTTGAGCTTGACTCCATCCTCAACCCGAAAAGGCCCCACAAGCTCATCTTTGATGATACCAGCCCAAACCAGTACTCCACCTCCACCTTGCTGGCGTCTGAGTCGGACTGGAGCTCTCTGCCCTTTACCAATCCAGCCACGGGCCCATCCATCTGGCCCATCAAGACTCACTCTCATTTCATCAGTCCATAAAACCTTAGAAAAATCAGTCTTGAGATATTTCTTGGCCCAGTCTTGACGTTTCAGCTTGTGTGTCTTGTTCAGTGGTGGTCGTCTTTCAGCCTTTCTTACCTTGGCCATGTCTCTGAGTATTGCACACCTTGTGCTTTTGGGCACTCCAGTGATGTTGCAGCTCTGAAATATGGCCAAACTGGTGGCAAGTGGCATCGTGGCAGCTGCACGCTTGACTTTTCTCAGTTCATGGGCAGTTATTTTGCGCCTTGGTTTTTCCACACGCTTCTTGCGACCCTGTTGACTATTTTGAATGAAACGCTTGATTGTTTGATGATCACGCTTCAGAAGCTTTGCAATTTTAAGAGTGCTGCATCCCTCTGCAAGATATCTCACTATTTTTGACTTTTCTGAGCCTGTCAAGTCCTTCTTTTGACCCATTTTGCCAAAGGAAAGGAAGTTGCCTAATAATTATGCACACCTGATATAGGGTGTTGATGTCATTAGACCACACCCCTTCTCATTACAGAGATGCACATCACCTAATATGCTTAATTGGTAGTAGGCTTTCGAGCCTATACAGCTTGGAGTAAGACAACATGCATAAAGAGGATGATGTGGTCAAAATACTAATTTGCCTAATAATTCTGCACTCCCTGTACAGTACTTCGGACTTGTTTATTTTATAGGATCCCAATATTTTATACCAGATAGAACATTTACACCAGTCCAGGTTGTGCAAGTCTCCGCAAAGCTAAAGATGGCTGAAGAAAGGAGGTGTAAGAGACATCTATATCCTCTTGGGGACAAGAGGCAACAAGTAAGACAGTACCCCACATCTCCCTAGACAGAGTACTTGGGTTTACCTCCTGTTGCTCCTCAGAAGACTGCAAGTGATGAAGCGAATACCACTTTAATCGTAAACATATTACTCTTTGAGACCTGAGTCTTTAACAGGGATAGATTTCAGTACTCAGATGCCAGACTGGAAGACAAGCTGTGCATGCTTGTACACGACCTGGGGTTGGTGTGGCAGCTACTTCTTTTTGAGGCTATTCAAATAAAACAGCTTTATTTATTTTTTTAAATAAAATTGAAGTGTGTATGTTGCCTTATTCTGCTGTGTTAGTTATGGGTGCTGCAGTTGCTTTGTAGCATTAGATTTGTGTGTGAGTTGCTATTTTGTATCTGTTCATGAGTAGTTTGTGGTGTTGTGTATGATACCTATTATTATTATGGGTATTTATATAGCGCCAGCATATTCCATAGCGCTTTACAATATTATCAAAGGAGGAGATTTAACAATAAATGAGACCATTACAAAAACTTACAGGAATAATAGGTTGAAGAGGGCCCTGCTCAAAAGAGCTTACAGTCTATAGGAGGTGGGGCATAAAACAACAGGACAGGAGGTAGCAATCAAACAAGGTGGAGTGAAGCAGAGCTGGAGGAGAGAGTAGAGTGCTGCCCTTTAGGAGAGAGCAATGGACAGGTATGTGAGGTAGAGGTTAGTCTGGGAGGCCATAAGCTTCCCTGAAGAGATGGGTTTTGAAGCACTTTTTAAATGATTAAAGACTAGGGGAGAGCTTGATGGTCATAGGCAGGCTATTCCAAAGGAAAGGAGCCACCTGCGAGAAGTCCTGCAAGCGTGAGTTGGCCGTACGTGTGCGAATGAATACAGGTCATGGGCAGAGCGGAGAGACCGGGAAGGGACATACCTGCGGATCAGTGAAGAGATATAGTATGGGCTAGAATTGGTCAGTGCTTTATGGGTGTGGATCAGTACCTTGAATTGACTTCTATAGGATACAGGAAGCCCATGTAAGGACTGAGAGGGGAGAGGTGTGAGAGGAGCGACAGGAGAAGAAAATCAGTCTAGCTGCAGAATTCAAAATAGCAATAGAGGTACCAGCGCTAATATTGAAAGTGTACAGAATCACAAATTCGTGAGATGCAATTTACAAACAGCTGCTATATCACCATAAACTTATCTTGTAAAGTAGAAATAGTAAATCAAAGTGATGGTGAAGCGCTTATAACTAAATATCGATTTTCAGTGCAGAAAGTGATTATAGGTAAAACGGTATGTATTTATACCTTAAGCTTTTTATCCTATATTGGGGTCCTAGTGGTAAATATGTAGTTCAATTTTAAGAGCTAAACGGTTAAGCTCTGAGAGACCGATTGTGCATGCATGGCCGCTGGCGGGGGGAGACCTAATGCGCATGCCGTGCACGCTCATTAGACATCTCCATAAGAAAGCATTGAAAGTGCTTTCAATGCTTTCCTATGGGGATTTTAGCGACGTTGGAGGTCCTCACATAGCGTGAGAACGTCCAGCGACGCTATAGCACAGAAAACCTGTGCTATAAACCAGGAAGTGCCCTCTAGTGGCTGTCTAGTAGACAGCCACGAGAGGAGGAGTTAACCCTGCAATGTAAACATTGCAGTTTATGAAAACTGCAATATTTACAGTTGCAGGGTTAAGGGTAGTGGGAGCTGGCACCCAGACCACTCCAATGGGCAGAAGTGGTCTGGGTGCCTGGAGTTTCCCTTTAAGTGTTCGCTTGGGTGGATGCATTTCCTACGGACGACCACGAGGTGGCAGCCATCTTGTTCACATGAACACAGGCAACAGTGTTTGGTCGTCATGTTCATGGAACTAATTTTGGACACAAATTCCCAAACACCACTGGACTTCCATTATTGCCTGTGTTTGGTTCTACGACACTTAGAAAGACACTGTTCAGTGGAAATTTTCCCATGACCAAGGGAAACAAGCTCCAGGGTAAGAACATTGACTATTTTCTGTTTTTAAACTACCAAACTAGACCGACCACAAGCCCCGATTCTCTAGGACGGTTTTGGGCATGGGACCATGCATGCGGTCGGTCAAAAAAGGACTTCCAGGAAATTCCTGAACCAATCCGGGTGATTTTTTGATATGTTGGTCACATAGATTGGGGCTGTAACCTTTGTGGGGTTTTATGTATTTTAAGGTACTTTTGTGGTGTGAAAATGTGTTTTTTTTTGTGCCTTGAGATAATTGAGTTTAATACAGTGCTTGACTCAATTATCTCCCAGGCACCAGGGATGGATTATCTTGTTTTGTATGGGAGTGTCCTGGACCTGAGAGCCAATGTAATTGTGTGTATATTTTTACGGTCATCTACTCTCAGGTCCAGGAGGGAGTGCCCTTTGCATGGGGACCTGCATATTAAGCCAGTTGTGGCTGCAAATAAACGTATTCCAGCTTGTACTCCCAGAACTATGTGTCGTCTGATTACTGGGAGGGGAAAGGGCTATTCGGTAATCACTGTTCCAGTGTGGAGGATTTAACAGGAAAAGTCCTTGTAAGGACTAGAGCTCCCAGGACTGAGTGTTGTCCAGTGCCTGGGGGTGTCTAGAGCGAATTCCCCATTCGGCTCCAGGAGGGAGCGGTTCCAGGACCCCAGTCAAGCCACGGCGACTGTGGGCAGAAGTGCTGCGGTTTGTCCCCTGTTCCAGCTAGGAAGCGGTATTTGGTGGAGGTATCCAGCCAGGGGTACAGGGAGCTCCGTTACAAGGTATATCAGAGTGTCCATCAACAGAGAGGTCAACAAGAATTAGCATGGAGTAGTGCCCAATGAATGGGGGGCTGTTTGTGGAATTGTGTGTATATGTGGGGCTGTGTGTAGTAATCCATGTGAGAAGTATTCGAGCGGTGCTGGGTTTGTGGGGACTGTGTGTTTGCATGAGGGGGAGGCTTATTCTGCAGTTCTGTGCATATACCAACAATATCTTTACTGCCTGTTTTCTAGTATTGAAATCTACTTTGCCTTGGGCGGTATGATGCAAGATATCACTTTAAAGTCCCTAAGCTGAAGGATCATTGCTGGTATCAAAGTGACATCTTGCATCATACCACCCAAGGAAAAGTAGATTATAATACTCTGCAATGAGGAAAGTAAAATCCATAAGCTGAAGGATCCTTGCTGCAATTACTTTCCTCATTGCAGTGGAGGGAAAAAACAAAAACAAAAATAAAGATGACAACATTAAATAGACATACATTTGGGGAGAGAATGGTGCCAAGTACTCAACCTGCCCTCCTGCGATGATAATATTTTTCTCATTTAAAGGACCTAGTACTTGGGTAAGGAAGCGGCTGTCTCCTTGTCTCCATGTGTTGTATCCAAATATCAGGACCACTCTAAGATCAGGGTTATTTTTAAGCCCTACAAAATAAAAATAAAATAAAAGACAATTTAGAGCTTAATGCTGTACAGTGAGGTGGAGCACTTGTAGGGGGTTATATTTTTAAACCAAACTGTCATGTACTGAAAAGAATTGCAACGTTTGTATTAATATAACTTCTGAATAATTCTGAAACATTGCAAAATTCATAGTTATATTAGACTTGGGCACAGGAGATATTTTAGTCCAAAAACGAACTTCATACGAACGGGGAAAAAAAAAATTAGTTTCGTCCATTAACTCATTTGTGCATTATTTTAGTTTCGGATAAGAAATTCGGTCATTCTTTTGGTTCAGAATTTTATTCAGGGAAGGATATTCCCATCAGGTCCGCGGCTGAATCTTGTAGCTGTTTAGTAGATAGCCCCTAAATCCCACAAGAAAGCTATGTACTAAAAAGCCAAAAGCCCAAAATTAGTCTTTCAGCCAACGTCACTAATACTATGTAGCGAATACTTGGTAAATAAGGGAGGTAATAACCTCCCTTCTGCCCCTACTCGCAATGGCGCAAGTAGGGGCATGTAAAAAAAAAAAAAAAAAAGACCCTCCCAAATTCAATAAAGAAGAACCCCCACGGTGTGGCAAAAAAAAAATCGAAATAATTAACAAGCAGGGGACATACTATCCCCCTCCAGCCACCACACAAACAAACATATTGTTCCTCCCCAGCCCCACCCATTAGCGGCGAGTGGAGGCTAATAGTAAAAATAACCACCCACCAAGGGACTGGGGGTCCCTAAGCCTCTAGTCAACTCCTCTCCCCCAATAATAGTGGAGAGGGGGGGAGGGAGAGTCAATAAACTAAATATCTGTAAAATAAGCCATTAATACTTTCCATTAGATTTATTTTTCCCCCCCATCAATTTTTTGAGCTACAAAAAAAAAGGTCAAATGAAAATCCAGAAATCCCGACGAATTAATAAAAGTGCCGCAAAATCTAAAATAATAAAAAAAAAAATTCCAACTTTAAAAATGAATCCATCTTCACCCAGCGAGGGCTCTGCGCAGACTAAGCTCCCCAGGGCAGGGAAAGGCTTATAAAGCCTTCCTACGCCCTGCAATTTGGCTCAGAGCGCTTTGATTGGTTGACTTAAACCAACCAAGCAGAGTGCTAGGATAGGTCATTCTTAAGCCTTGCAGGTAACCAATCACATGATTTCACTGTCAGAGCACTCTGATTGGTTGGCTAACGAACACTGAAAGAATGAGACATTTGTGCTTTCATCCGAATACACTAATGGCTTAGTCATTTGGTTCAACTCCCATCAGATATGAGATTCATGCATTTGTACGAAGCGTTCGGCCCTTTAAATCACACTGTGCAGTACAAAAAGGTCGAACGTGAACTGCGAATGAATAAACGAATGGCACACAGAAGAATTATTTTGTTCAGTGTCCATTTGTTTGTTCGTTCAGCTCCCCATTCATTATTCAGACGAATGGATGAAAACACCAATTTTTGTCTGAAAATACATTCGTCAAAATACGAATGCCCAAGTCTACTATTTATGCCTAAATGTTGCAAATCTGTTTTTAATTCTCCAAAACGTAGTTTAACTAAAAAAAAAAAAAAAAAAGTCCCTTAGATGAGTATAGGTTTAAACTTACCAGCTTCTTGTAGTTTACTTTCATCAAAACATCTCGATTTTGGGTCCTTTATGAAATGGAATGTCTGGACTTTCACTCCATTCATTTTAGGTATGATAAGCCCAAAACCAGCCTCCCCATGTTCCAGTTCTAGAGGACGATTACTACTTGATCCCATTGGCGTAGCTGCAAGGAGAGAACAAGCATATGTGCAAAAAGTTTGCTAAAACTTATCCTGTCGCATCACTGCAGTGTACACATGCACAACTTAATAAAATAAAAATGGTCTCACTAAATATGGCAGCCTATACAAATGTGTTGGTTCCGCCCCTTACAACCGACAGGATAGGAAAAGCACAGTCTTTAAAAGTAGGAACCAGTCCAAAGATCTCCAGTCCTTTTCCTATCCTACAGCAATTAGGATGGGGGACTTTTTGCTCCCTATTACTTGTGTATTTTATTTTAGATTACTTACTTTGTAGTTTGCTCATTATGGCTTCTCCTCCAAGAGCCTAAGTACCTTTTTCTGCATCTGGGTAAGTATGGATTCTCAGTACTAGTGTGATATTTATTTACACAATATTTTTCCTGAGATGGCTTCAATTTTTTTTTCTCAGAATGAAGAACTTATGCTTCCTCTCAAAAAAAAGGTATACACCATGTTCTGGTTGTGATGGGAAATAAATGGAAGGAAGGCAGTTATGCCATGACTATCTAAAGAAGGTAGCCACTTCAGCCTCTCCTAAGCCTACCCGGCCGTAAGCTATACCAGCCTGGATTAGAAGGGAGGTGCCCAAGATATTTAGAGGTCTAGGAGGTAAGAAAAAGAGCTGAGAAGAGACCCAGACAAAGACTGGATTCATCAGATTCAGATAGGATTGACTCACAAGGTAAATTTGATAATTGATCAGGTGGAGACCAGCAAGAGTAAAGCGCAAATGCTTTCAGAGGCTTTAGATTCCAAATCAGTTGATAAAGAGATTTTAATGGTGAGAAAAACGCTAGAGATCCCCAAGGACCTACCTAAGGGGGATAGATCAGACAAACACTTCGTAGACCTTAATAAGCAGAAGCTATCCTTTCCCCTGCACAAAGTTAAAGGGGAGGTTGTCCCTGTGGCAGACAGTTTCATGAAAAGAGAGGTAACTCCTGGCGTCTGGGTTATTGTACCGGGATTAAGAGCGGATAGTGGCCTGATCAGTACCGATCCCCGCAAGTACCGGAAGGCATTGTTGTGAATCGCCCATGACATTTCCTTGTCTGGGCACTTAGGGGTTAGCCGAACTAAGTCCCGACTCACCCATACATTTTTCTGGCCAGGGATCTCTAAAGACATTCGGCAGTATTGCCAAACATGCAATGTATGCCAAAGAGTAGGAAAGATCCCCACTTACCATCATAGAGGAGCCGTTCGGTCAGGTGGCTGTAGACTTGGTAGAACCCCTGGCCAAGTCTAGCTCCTCCAGCAAAAAGTATAGAATAAATGTGGCCCACTATGGGGGCCAGTTACCCAGAGGCAGTGACATTGACAAGCATCCATGCAGATGTGGATCTTTTCCTGAATGGGATGTTGCAGGGAAATAGTTTCGGATCACGGCACCCAGCTGATTCTGAGCTCTCCCTACCACCCACAAATGAATGGCCTATGTGAAAAGTTCAATGGGACATTAAAGCATGTTTTTCTGAGCATTCGTGACCACCAACCAAGACTGGGAGAGATTCTTACCACCAGAAACTCCCAAACAGTTACCGCCTTGGAAACCACCATACCGAATCCTGGAATCTGTTTGGTAAAATACGAGACAAGAAATCCAGGAGATGCTTCGCCTGGGTGTTATAGAGGCTTCAGACAGCGCTTGGGCTTCACCTGTAGTGCTTGTGCCAAAGCGGGATGCAACTACCCACTTCTGTGTAGACTACAGGTGGCTCAATGACAAGACCGTATTTGACGCCTACTCCAAACCCTGTATAGTTGACCTCCCCGACAGAATGGCTCGAGGCCACTACCTCAACACAATAGATTTGTTTAAGGGGTACTGGTAAATTCCCTTAGCCGAGAATGTCATACCTAAGTTAGCCTTTGTCATCCCGTTCGGCTTATACCAGTTCAAGGTCATGCCGTTCAAAATAAAAAAATGCCCTGGCCACATTTCAAAGGATGGTGGACCGGCTCCTAGATGGCCTCCAGGACTATGCCTATGCATATTGGGAGGACATTGCAATTTTCAGTAACACGTGGGAAGAGCATTTAGTCCACTTAGGGGCTGTATTAGACAGGATCATGGGAGCTGGCTTGACCCTCAGGTCCAGTAAGTGCCACATTGGGATGGCTCAGTTTCAGTACTTATGACACCAGGTAGGGTGTGGATAGGAGAGGCCTGAACCAGCCAAGATCGAAGCAGTAGCTCAGTGGCCAACTCCTCGAACCAAGGCCTCCCCCCAATTTGTTTATTTTAACGATTTATACACACTTATTTCTACAGATAGTAAACAGATTGCAGTATCTTCAGCATTTTGATGTGCCACACTTGTGAGGTGGATGGATTATCTCGGCAAAGGAGAAGTGCTCACTAACACAGATTTAGACAGACATGTGAACAATATTTGAGAGATATAGGCCTTTTGTGTACATAGAAAAAGTCTTCGATCTTTGAGTTCAGCTCATGAAAAATGGGGGCAAAAACAAAAGTGTTGCGTTTATAATTTTGTCCAGTGTAGTTTGTGCTTAGTCCTTGTGTGCGGCCAGTCAAAACTTTACCTTGGTGGCGACTGGACAATTCTTTATGAATCCAGGCGCTATTTTGCCAACTTGGGCGCTCGGACGATATGTAGGGTTCCTGTGTGCTTTTACTGTGTTTTATGTTAGGCACTCTGCATTTGGGAGATTATTAGTTTACCGGTCAGCAACTTAATTACCTCCTGGACACCGATGCGCCTGGGTGGGCACAGTGTGTATACAGTGGAGACACCATGCTGGAGGTCTGTGTATGAAAGACCAGGCCTGTGGAATAAAAATCAGCTGTACTCCCATAACTATGTGTCGTCTAGTTACTGGGAAGAGAATTATAATAACTGACCAGTGCTTCTTCGAGCTTCGAGGAGAATTCAGTGGAGATACCTAGTCGTGGTATTTGAGCTCTGCTACAGTCCCCTTTGAATGGAAGAAACCAGAAAGACTGGTTCAATTCCAGGGTAAGTTGGCCTGACTTTACCCTTTAGAGGAAGATATTTCCAGACTCTGGAATACACATTACTATACCTCTAGACAGCTCGACCTCTCTATGTGAGCACACAAATTGGAAATCGGAAGTATATATTTTTTACAGCAGCCGTAGAAGGATGTTATTCAGCAGTAGCTTTCCCTGCAGTATCTAGAGCCATGAAAATCTTGATGCAGATGTGGAGAGTGATGTTAAAAGAGCCAATATTCAAGATGCAATTTGGGATCTTTGTGTGGCAACTGACTTCTTCACAAATGCCTCCCTACATATTGAGAATATGTTCTTGTACTATGGCTTTGTTGGTAGCAGCAAGGGGCGCTGACTCTTCTTCAGAGTATAATCTCTGCACCATTTCGTTTGAAGGATAGATGATGTTTGTAAAGATCTTTAAAAGGGTCCATCAAGAAAGCGGCTGAGGGCTGCAAGGTGTTTCTAGCCCGAGACAGGAGATCCAAAAAGCCTGGTCCTTTATGGTCAGACAGGAGAAACTTGAGACCGGTAGTTCCAGGATACATAGATTTATTGACCCTACAGAGAATACACCAAAGGCAGCTGTGGAAGGGTGGTCAACCTTCCTTTCCACATTCTAACCGACCTAAGAACCAGTCATTTTGCCCTTTAGTAAAGAACTTCTGCCGGTACGCCGAATGTAGGAGCGTGACCTTCTGTGTTCAAAGATATCAGGGTTCGTCATACATAGTCCAGATGGGTTACAGATTGGATTTTCTTAGAAGGCCGAGAGGCAATTTCTATCAACTCTGGTTGGCTAACGAGCACTGAAAGAATGAAACATTTGTGAATTCATCAGATATGATGGGAGTGAGCAGAAAGAACGAATGAGCCATTCGTGCATTCATATAAAGCGTTTGCCCATTTGAATTACAGATCATGCATTACAAAAAGGCCAAATGTGAATTGCAAATGAACGAACAATCAAATGGCACATGGAAGAATTTTGTTTAGTGCCCATTAGTAGATTGTTTGGCTCCCCATTCGTTATTCGGACGAATGGATGAAAATGCCAATTTATGTCCGAAAACACATTTGTCTGAATACGAATGCCCAAGTCTACTATTTATGCCTAACGTTTGCAAATCTGTTTTCAATTCCAACAGACGAACCAAAAAGAATATGTATGGAATCTGCTAGATGAAAAGGTTATCGCACAAGTTCCACAAGAGCAGTTCCAGGGACAATATTAACCTCTCTTTCTGGTGCAAAAGAGCGGAGGCACCTGGAGACCAATATTGGATCAGAGAGCAGTCAACAAGAGCATTCAGGATGAAGTCCATCAGAACCATGACCCCATCAATTCAGAGGAACGATTTCCTAGTATCAATAGAACTCAAGGATGCATATCACATTCCAATAGATCTAGATCATCATTTCCTCAGATTTGCTATAGAAGACCACTTTGAATTTCATGGTCTACCATTTAGTTTCAAGACCTTTTCAGGTACTTAAAACAAGACAGGGTACTGTACATCACTCTGTTCCATTACATCCACCATCGAGCTTGTCAGATAGGCTCAGTGTCATCTAAGGGTTCCTTCCTATCCCAGTTCAACAATAAGAAGAGGACTGATCCAGCCACTGATTATATCGCCGATAGTAAAGCTATACCTTACCTGGTGGCTGAAGAGAGAATAAAGCTTAGGATTTCCCATTAACAAAGCCACGCAGGATAATGATAACCAGGGACTCCAATTCTCAAGGATGGGAAGCACATTGCCGAGAGCAATTTACAAAGTCTGCGGACAAAGGAGGAAGCAATACAACCACGTGGTACATGGAATTACGTGCCATATTCAGGGCTCTTCTACAGTTCAAGGCTTTGCTAAAGAACAAGTGGATCCTGGATTTGCTCAGATAAGAGAGAAGCTGTATCCTATATATCAACCATCAAGGTGTGACTCACAGCTATTTGCGGATGAAGGAATTACAGCCTGTGACGGTAGTCCTCATCACCAGGAGCTTAAGATTGGCAATTCAATTAGGTCTCTGAATGACTTATGTTACGTCACCCTGTGCCCATTGTGGGTGCAGGGTGTGTGTAATGTGGTTGTTTGGGGTTAAATGTTCTCTCCTGTCCTTTTGATGCTTCCTTCAACTAGGCTATGAAGCCTGCATAGCGCCATCTGTTGGTAGCAATAGCTATATGGACTACCTGAATAAAAAAAAAAAAAAATCTTCTTAACCCCTTAAGGACAACTTCTGGAATAACATGGAATCATGACGGAATATTTCTGTCATGTGTCCTTAAGGGGTTAATTTGCATATTCAGGTAGATTTGCACCTTGCTAATTCTGCAGGCAGGAGAGATATTCTGTGTTAAGTTTTGTCTTCCCCGTCCATTTATTAATATGTTTGTGTGTTATGAATGCCTGTATGTTTCTCCACATGATTTGGTTTTATGTATTTGAGTGCCTTTGTAAGCTTTATGCAATTATCATATGGGCTAGTCCCAAGAAAAAAAATAAAGCTTTGCATGTTAGTTCCTTAGTTTAGCTCTGGTCTGCTCACTGAAGCTGCTCATCCCCTACCTCTGTGGACGTACCTTCACTATTATCACCAACCACAACCTGTTTGTATGGCTAAACCAGGTTGCCGGGGATAACGCGCGGTTGCTTCTGCAGACCAAGCTTGTGACTCAAGAATGTTAGCCCGGACATCCCTAAGTTGACCTAAAAGGGTCAAGCCGTGTCTGCCCGAGAAAGGTACAAGGGGGAGCAGTGTAATAGACTGCCTGGTCATCTAGGACTGGTACATGTCTACCAGCAGCCACCTCCTTCCAAAAAAGGGCTGTATCACTCTTGTAGACACCTCCAACCCGTGCCTGGAGGTACAGTACGCCTTACCGGAAGCTAGCCGCAAAACCGTAGTAACTCCTAATAAGATTGCAGAGTTGCCATGGTCTGATGAAACTTGATATGGGTGTTCTCGGGCCCAGAACCACCAATCAGGCTGCTGGAGGGGGTGACAGAGGAGGTGGTAAGGCATCAAACGATG